>LPNX010412798.1:35179-267841 GCA_001517045.1 Pseudotsuga menziesii | reverse complement strand
ATACATATACATATACATATACATATACATATACATATACATATACATATACATATACATATACATATACATATATATATATATATATATATATATATATAGAACCATGAAACCAATTCTAGTTCAGATTCAATAAACACCTAACAATCTCCTACAATTCATCAACTGTTATCTATTTTAAGTAACTTCCAACCTTGTATCAATGACTTGCTCCATTCGACATGGATTTCTTACATGAATCATCAATGACATATTTTACATAATTTTATTTACAAAGTGATAGTTCAAATACCATCAATTCATAACTTAACACCCCTTCTAGGCCTCACCTGAATTTGAACTTGGATTTGGATGGAGAGCAGGATGCTCCTGCATCAGACTCCCCAGGAAGAAAGATATATGACCTCCAGGTCATAGCCTTCCATATTCAATATACCTGGATCCCAAATGTTATGTTGTAACTGATCATCCATCTCATCACATTGTGTTGTCTTTGTCATCTTTAGTTCTCCTGGTTTCCAAATTTTTATGTTGCAATGCTCCACTAGCTTTGCTAACTCCATCTCCTTCTGTCATCTGTCTTCTCCTATTACTTTGCTTATTTTCTCTTCTGATGAAAATATTCATTCTTTCCTCATTCCTTCTTTGAGACATCTCCACCATCAACAACCTTAATTCTTCAATCTCCATGTCCAGTCTATCCTTTGGCTAGTACACCTGCATCTTCTTCTCCTAAAACTGTTGGTTTCCTCTTGACTCTCTACTGCTATCCAGTAAATTATAAATTTATTCAGTTTTTTTATCTGTTGTATTCTCTTTTCCAATGTTGTCATCAACCATTAAAGAGTCATATTTATCAATGTTTGGATTGAGCAACCAGTCTTCTAACATTTCTATCTCTTCATCATAATTTATGAAGTTAGAAAACTTTCCTTTGTATTCATTAACCAACTCTGCAACAACAAATTCCTTTAGGTACTGATCACCCCTTTGAGACACTATAGTCTCTTCCTGTTTCATGAAAAATTTCTTCCCCTCTCTATCAGAAACACATCTATCCAAATATGCAAGTGTTCTCTTTTGTTTATCTCCATGAGACCATGTCATCTCGTCCTTCAATCCCAAAACAAGCTTTCGGCTTTGATCCATTTCAAGAATACATGGATACTCTCCTTCTTCTTCTTTTACCTTTGGGTAAACCTCACAAGTTCCATCACATATTATTCATGTAGATATAGATAATTCATTAATTTCAAAAAAATTACACATTGACTTTCTTATCAGCATATTCTCTTGTTGATATGAACTTTCCCAAAAGTTCACAAGACTTTCAGCTAGTCCCTCTTCTATACCATCTTTTTCCAAGATGAATTTATGTTTTTCTTCAAAATAGTGAACACATTCTTCTATCAATGGTCCAATTCTTCTTTTGACTTTCTTCCCCAAAGCATTCATCATATGCTTCAAAACATGCATATACACATCTTTTAAGTGTTCTTCAATACCTACAGTCATACACCAATAATAAGTTTAAAAAATATGAGACTCTGAAGTCCCTATTCATATTTCCTCTGGAAACCCCCTGTTGTATTGGTCTAAACAAAACATCAATATGTCACCATCACCTATTTCTCCAACAGTTTGATGCACAGGTTGTATACCATCTTCATATGGTATCCTTTCATCTTCTGTTTCAACAGAATCATGTTCTACTATCATGCTTTTGGGAAGTGCATTTTCTTCTTCTTCAAACTCCATGATAGTCCAAGGTGACTCTTTAAATCTCGCCTTCATCAGAATGCAATTATGATTCTTCCCTATAGAAATGTCTTTGTACATTTCATTTTCTTCCTTCATCTCTAGATCATCTTCAATTGACTGTCTTCCTCCATCAAGCAACTCATCAATGAGTTCCTTTTTCTGCAATACTTCATACCTTTCTTCATTTGAGAGACTATCTTCATTATATTTGACTTCATCAAATTTTAATACAGTTTCAAAAGATTGTCTATCATTTGCAACAAAACCTGCAATCACAAACAAATCATCAGTCTCAAAAACATATTACCTTTTGGTCTCATATGGCCTCATAGTCATCTAGTCCAGAAGTTTGTCTGTACTCTTTACATAATTTATGAGACTTTCAATTGGCCTCTCTTTTTGTGATGCTTTATCCTCTCCAAGAAAAGGACCCTGTTCAGGTTCACAATATGAAACCTCCATCTCATATTCAACTACTCTGAGTTCTTTCTTCAACTCAGCAAACATATTTTTTTGTAGCTTCACATGTAGTGAATGTCATCTTACCTTCCTTTTCATGATCCAACCATACCTCTAGTTCTCTTCTTCAGCAGCTTGCATCTACTTCTCAAAGAACAAAATGTCTTTTGCTAACTCTAGAAACTCCCTATTCCATTCTTTTTTACTTTTTTTCTTTTTTCTTCTGCTGTGGATTTTCTATGAACCCCTGCAATGAACTGATTCAGTATTCATTGTTTCTGTCTCCTTCTCCTCTTTTGTGAACTTCATCTATCCACTTGTGTACTGCTTTCCTAAGACTTCACCTTCAACAAGTATCCACACTTGTCTATTATACCTCAACACGCTATCTTTCCTTGATCTTTTCCTTTTGGTATCTCTCGTTCTTCTCCTCTAGAATCTTTTGAGCATCTCCTTTGCTCTTCTTGGATTCTACAATTCCACTTCTCTTTTAAAAACATACACTAGTCCTCTCTTATCGAACTTCTGTTGGATTTATGGGTTCTGCCACTACTTCCTCTTTTCTCTTCTCAAAAACTTCTTTGTTCTTTGCCGCTATAAATTCACATAACCAAAGTCAAAATATAAACATCAATCAGTCTATACCTTTATACTTTTTCACTTATATAGTTGGTTTTAATATCTCCACTGTTATCTTCAAAAGATATTCTAATTCATCAAGAACATAATTTTCCTTGAGCACAAATCCCCAGTTGTGATTGTTGCAATCTGCATTCTTTCATCAATCCACAAGACTACCAAATCCTTTCAAGGATTCTTCTACATTCTGATGCGGCTAATCAATCCAGAATACCCTCTTACCTCACTAACCTTCTCACACAATCGTTAGTCTTCAATTTTAAAATAAATACTGAAAAATCAGAGTTTGATTTACCTTTCACACAGAATACTTGTTCTTCCTTTTCAACACGCAGGAAATCTTTTTCCTACTCTGAAACCAAATGATGCAAACCCTACCCTTGAGTCGACATTTTTTTCCACCTCTAAGCTCAGAAACATGAACTTCAGAGCATGGAGGGACTTTCAACCTTTCCTGAAATCCAAAGTGTTAAATCTTCTTATGTGAAACTCTGCTTCCATTGCGTCAATTCCACAACTCTGATACCACAAATTGCAAGATTCAAGTTGCAGGATGTCGAATTTTTTGAAAAAAAATTCCTTCTGCAATTATGTTCCTGCAATGGTCTTTCTGCATACGGGTTGTGGGTTGCAGACACACCATTTCATTTTTCTAATTTTGACTCCCGCAAATCTTCTCCCATAACTTTTGTTTGAATTGTTGATCTTCTACGAGGTAGATCTTTACTGTTGATTTGATTTTCTTTTGCGGATCTAATTTCTGACCATTAGATATTTGCAGATCCAATTTCCCTCTTGGATATAAGTTTTCTTTCGATCATCCAAGCCACGCATAGGATTAACTCCTCTTCATCGATCCTTATAGTGATCGATCTCTACATACCTTGTGTTGATGTATTTGTAACTTCAGAATGTATTCACTTGTATATCCTATATTATACCCAGATGTTCCTATGGGGAGAGTCATTATTATAATGAAGTCATGTAAATTCAATGAGGTTAAACCTCTGTTTTAAGTTGGGGCAATAGTCCCTCAAAATTGAGTTGAGGCTAACCCTCCTTCTTGATCAGGGGGTAAAGTCCCCATAGTTGTGGGGCACTAGGGTTATTAGAGTCTCCTAGAGAAGTTGGCCCTGGTAAGTAATTGTTTAGTGAGTCCAACTTGTTGGATTAGAAATAAAGTCAATGGAAGAATATAAATATAAGTGAGCCTCTCCTCATTTCTATACACATATACACTCACTCAACTGGGGCGCATGAGTGAGAGAGGAATTGCTGGCACAAGTGAGAGAGATCAATTGTCGGAGATCATCTTTATGTTTTTGGGTTTTAATTTTTCTACTAGTGCTCATTCTATCTCTAAGGAAGTTTCAGGGTTTTTTCCTTTATGGTTTCCCCAAGGAAAATTATTTGTGTCTCTTCTCTCTTGTGATTATTGTTGCGCATGTTATTCTCTGAGATAAGATCCTAAGATCATATTGCTGAAATAGATAAAATTATAACATGGTATCAGTACTAACCTAAGAATAAGACATTATGCAGCTGTATATTCTAGGGCTTATTACTTTTGGGGTCTCTCTCCACAATCAATCAACAAAAGGAGTCTATGCTAACTCTCCATTGAAGGGTGCATCTTTCTATCGAAGCAGAATTTGATTGCGGGCATTTTCAGTTTTTGCTACGGGAAATTAGGGATTTTTCCAGAAGAGGAATTTTTTAGTGAGCCTGGAATAGGATTTCTCTCCTCATAAAAATCAAATTTTACAGACCAAGGTCGAATTTTTTGGTTGAGTGAAACTCTGGGAAAGTCAAACCCTAGTTTTACCCTGGGCCTAAAAACCCTAAAATACTAAAAATGGTATTTTTGGTACATTTGCTATATCTTGGGATTGAAGAAGTCGTAGGGGCCAAAAGTTTCATATACCAAAGAAGAGATCTTGATTTATGGTGTGTAAAAATTCCATCCTCGGATTCACTATATTCTGGGAGATATGATTCCTCCAACTCAAGGTTCCATCCCCTTCCAGGATTCATCCCTAAACAGGACACCTAGGGAGAATTGCTATATCTTGGGCTACGAAGGTCGAAATGAAAATTTTCAAGATGTTATAGATATGGAATAGAATTTACTCTCTATGGTAAAATTTTCATACCTTGAAGGTGAAATAGTGACACGTGGAAGTCCGTAAACTTTCTCTATGCTGAATAGTTCTAAAAGAAGTCACCTTGGGAAAAATTTGATATGTCCCAATTGGTGAACCCAATTCTTCTAAAACCTGTGGTGTTGGAAATAAGATATAAGAGGCTACCTTAGTACAAAATTTTATACATATAGGAGGATTATTTGCGTGTATACCACAGAAACAATATTAGGAATTTTTGTAGAGGAATTTGGAAAACTAGGGATTCCTGTTCCGGGAGCTTCCCTCCACTATTTTTAGAAAAGGAGTACATTGGAAAGGTCGCCTTAAAGAGGTCCATATTTCTATCCAATCAGATTTGAAAGATTGCAAGTTTTGAAAATTAGGGTTTCTCTGACAAACCCTAGATTAGCCAGATCCGAAACCAAGATAGACACCTCAAATCGGTAAGATCTAATCTTTTGCTAATTACATTTGAGGTTCTCATTTCAAAATGACCTATCACACCAACTTGTTGAAAATATTGGTGAAGCTGAAAACTTCTGAGCATGGAAGTATAAATTTTCACTGGTTCTTGAAGAAAATGAATTGGACACCTACATAAGTGGAGAGGTTCCAGTTCCAGAGGGAGATGAGGCTAAATCCTTACACAAGAAGATAATTGATGATTCAATAAAGGATCACCTTATACCACAAGTGTCTTCCATAAAGACACCTAAAAATATGTTTGATTCCTTGACCAATCTATTTGAAGGGAAGAACATAAATCAAAAGATGACTTTGAGAAACCAATTGAAGAATGTAAAGATCCGGAATGCAGAGACCATACTGTCAAACTTTACAAGGGTATTTCAAATCAAAGAACAACTTGAAGTAGTGGATGAAGAAGTAGAAAATACATAAATTGTGATAACCACCTTAAATGGCCTCCCAGGATCATGGGATTCATTCATTTGAGGAATGTGTGCCAGAAGGAAGTGATTACTTTCAGCAGACTCTGGGAAGAGTGTACACAAGAAGAAGTTCGACTCATAATAAGAGAAAGAGAAGATGGGAGGAACTGAAGATCTAACAAAGATCCCTCAAGCGATGAGGAATATGAAGGACTCAATTCTTGAAGAACCTCTAATCCATATTAGTATTTGGATAAGAAATGATGTTGTTATGAATGAATAATATGATAAATATGAAGGCTCAAGAAGGACTCTACCCATGAAACAAATAAAAGATAGGTATTCAATTTTCATTTCATGATATTATTTGGTTATGCATTTGTTTATATTCAGCTGATATGTTATGCATAATATAATGTTTGCATTAATGACAATATACTACTACTATGCATGTTATGGGTAAGTATCCCATGGTGCTATACAACTCTCCATTGCTACTTATCTAGAATGAAGCCTCTTTGCTTACATATTGGATTAGTGCATAATCTCAATGATGTCTTGGTAGAGATGGAAGGAATCTAGAAAATGTTTCATGAGATATGGATGAATGTTGTATTGGCTAAAATAGTTGCATGATCATATCTTTATGCATACAAATTTTCCATTATGAATATTTCTTATGAAATGTTTCTAACCATACAACTAATACATTTGTCTTGTAGGAAAGATCATGTACAATCACCTACAAGAAAATAAGGACGAGACTTGTTCTGAAGAACAAGTGATGAAAGTTCGAGAAATAATGCAAGAATGAAGAATAATATGACGAATGTAGTTATATGACACTATTGAGAGACATACCAGTGATGCTCTTGTTATATGTTGATGACTTGTTCCTAACAGAAAAGAGGAACTCATTAAAGTTGCAAGGAGACTTACTATCGAGTTCAAGATGAAGGACTTGGGTATGATGCAATAATTTCTAGGCATGGAGTTGTGGAATAATACATATGGAATCTACTTGGGACAAGGGAAGTATAGAGTAGAGATCCCGAAGAGGTTCAAGATGATGGACTACAAGGCCATGACCAAACCTATGGAATCAAACCTGAAGCTATTGAGTGATGCTTCATCAGAGTTGGTTGATGCTACGATGTATCATCATATGATTGGGTCCTTGATGTACCGGACAAACCTAGACTATATTTTTTCTTTGCTGTGAACACTTTGAGCTAGTTCCTAACGGATACGATACATGTTCACCTAATGGTTGAAAAGCATGTAGTGAGGTACCTGGAGGGTACAATTTACTATGGGCTCAAGTATGAGGAAAATAAGAAGATTAACCTGGAGGTTTATGTGGATTAGGAATGGACTAGCAGTGCCATTGATAGGAAGAGCACTTCAGGGTGTTGCTTTATTATGGGATCAGGTGTGATCTCTTAGTTTAGTAGGAATCAGTCCTGCGTGGTGCTAAGTATAGCTAAGGAAAATATGTTTCCACTTGATCAGCTAGTTAGGACAGAGGAGCACTAAAGCTCCATTTTGTGATCCATATCGAGGTCTCTTGAAAGAGGGAGTTCTAGAATAGTTGGTTAGACAAGTTGTTTGAGCATCAAATCCTGGAAAAGCTCATAGGTTTCTCAGATGTAAATGGACCTGTATGTTTTCCTCAGATGTAATCCATCCTAGAGAATATTACAGGTTATCCTTGGACGTAATCAGCCATGATGTGATTCTATGATAGAAATGGATAGAGTGAATTTTGAGTACTTCAAGGAGAAGCTTGGTGTTCTCTAGATCGAGGTTCCCTCCAAGAGGAAGTGATGAGTATGTGTGCCTTTCTAACATGTTTGTAGTATGTGTTCCTCCCATGGTCAGATGTATGTGTAGAGACCTTCTAACATGGTTGCAGGGTGTGTTCCTCCCATGGTTAGATGTAAGTCCAAATCCTTTCTGACATGGTTGAGGGATGATGTGTTCCTCCCATGGTCAGATGTAAGTGCAGAGCCTTTCTGGCATGGTTACAGGATGTGTTCCTCCCATGGTCATATGTAAGTGCAGAGCCTTTCTGACATGGTTGTGGGATGTGTTCCTTCGATGGTCAGATGTAAGTGCAGAGCCCTTCTAACATGGTTGCGAGATGTGTTCCTCCCATGGTCATATGTAAGTGTAGATCCCTTCTAACATGGTTCCAAGATGTGTTCCTCCCATCGTCAGATATAAGTGCTGATCCTTTCTGACATGGTTTTGGGATGTGTTCCTCCCATTGTTAGATATAAGTGTTGATCCTTTCCAAAATGGTTTTGGGATGTGTTCCTCCCATGGTTGGATATAAGTACTAAGCCTTTCCGATATGGTTGCGGGATGTGTTCCTACCATGATTGAATATAAGTGCTAGGCCATTCTGACATGGTTGCAGGATGTGCTCCTCCTATGGTCAGATGTGAGTGTTGGGCCTTTCTGACATTGTTGTGGGATGTCTTCCTCCCATGGTCAGATGTGAGTGCTGGGCAGGCCTTTTTGACATGGTTGCGGGATTTGTTCCTCCCATGGTTAGATATAAGTGCTAAAGAATATGAATGCCTACGTGGAGGCTAGGCATACAACCATCATGAAAAAGGGTTGGCTATGTAGAAATTCTTGTGATGAGTAGAATTGAGAGATAACACCATTTGATTGAGATAGCAGAAGCAATGATGATGATGATCCAATGATGATCCAGTGATGATCCAGCTTTGATGATGATCCAGTGATGATCTCGCTTTGATGGAAATCCAGTGATGATCCAGCTTTGATGATGATCCAGTGATGATGATCCAATGATGATCCAGTGAAGAATACTTGTGCTGATGAATTGTGTTGAGAGAATACCTTCCTAGTTAAGAGGGAGTGTTGATGTATTTGTAACTTCATAATTTATTCAATTCTATATCCTATATTATACCCCGATGTTCCTATCAACAGAGTCATTAATATAATAAATTCATGTAAGGTCAATGAGGTTAAACCTCCATTGTAAGTCAAGGCAATAGTCCCCACAATTGAGTTGAGGTTAAACCTCCTTGTTGATCAGAACGTAAAGTCCCCACAGTTGTGGGGAAATTAAACTCTCCTAGAGAAGTTGGCCCTAGTAAGTAATTCTTAAGTGACACTAATTTTTTGGAGTGGAAATAAAGAAAACTGAAGAATATAAATAGAAGTGAGGCTCTCCTCATTTCTATACAAATATACACTCACTCAACTGGGGTGCATGAGTGAGAGAGGAAGTGCTGGCACAAGTGAGAGAGATCATCTTTATGTTTTTGGGTTTTACTTTTTCTACTGGTGCTCATTCTATCTCTAAGAAAGTTGCGAGGTTTTCTCCTTTATGGTTTCCCCGAGGAAAATTATTTGTGTCTCTTACCTCTTGTGATTATTTCTATGCATGTTATTCTCTTAGATAAGATCCTAAGATCATATTGCTGAAATAGATAAAAATATAACACCTTGAATCTTCAACAAATTTGCATACGCATTAGAAATTCATGAAATTCGAAGCAGGTTATTCATCCAACTCTCCCCTTCGATTGATCAGATACTCAATCAATCGATCTTTGTTTCCTCTCTCTTGAAAGTCATCCTTCACATATGACTTATCAACTGTTAAAATGAAATAAATAAAAAATTCATTTCATGAAACCATACATTCAAATAGATATGAATTTACACATAGACATTTATCCAAAATAGGATTTTTCATTCACATACTAAAACTGTATATACAAATTTGTTTCAAAACCTGCATTTTGATCTCCTTAGGCCTGATACATCTTTAAGTGGTCTTACTTGATTCCTAGAGGCCCTACTAACCTTCCTATCTGTCTATATTTGTGTTATGTCCCCTGTCTATCATATTTATACCTCGTAGGCTTACATATATATAGAAAAATAGAACTCTAAAACCAATTTTGGTTCAGATCCAATAAACACTCAACAATAACCTACAATTCATTAATTGTTATCTATTTTAAGTAACTTCCAATCCTATATCAACAACTCACTCCATTTGACATGTCTTACTTACATGAATCATCAATGACTCACCACTCACCTACTGACTCACCTAGTTGACTCATTATCCATGTATAATCACATATTTTACATAATTTTATTTACAACGTGATAGTTTGAAGACCATCAATTCAGAACTTAAGACCCCCTAAAGGCCTGATCAAACTTTGAACTTGGATTTGGATGGAGAGCAGGATACTCCTGCATCATGTTCACTCATCTGTAACATTTACCATTTGACCTCAAATAGAACTAGTTTGAAGGATCTAAAGTCACAATCAATTATATATTCCAAATACCAATAATAAATATTTTATGATACCGTTGGATTCATGTCACTTCTAGAGGAAACATTACTGACTTGAAATATTGTAGTTATCCCATAATCTAGAATTTTCTTCTTACCATCCAACTTTTTGTTGTGAAATTTACAGCCATTACACCACATAGCCCTGTGGTGTTTCAACTGAAATAATCCTAATATTACATAATAAAAAAATCAATTAATAAGCATATTTTGAATTAGAAAATATTTATAAAAAAAACACTAGTTACATCAATATAATGGAAAATAACTAAAATTCTTGGCGAATATGCTCACTTGTTTATCTTTTAAATTGTGTACTGCTAAATCAAATTCATGTGCATAATATTGGGATCTTGATTGTAGTGATATCCTTTAACTAATGTAGCCACCCCTTCCCATGATAACCTACCATCATGTTATTTACATTGTTCTATCCATACCTTAATCTAAATAAGATTGCTTTCAATGTATAAATGTAGTGCATCCCACTCTCGACTGATTGTAGGAGAAAATAATATAAATTAATAAGAATAAATAATATTAATAAGTGATGGAATAATAAAAATTAAATAAGTACAATATAAATAAAAATGAATAATGTAAAT
The DNA here is from genome assembly GCA_001517045.1 of Pseudotsuga menziesii. Classification (NCBI taxonomy): domain Eukaryota; kingdom Viridiplantae; phylum Streptophyta; class Pinopsida; order Pinales; family Pinaceae; genus Pseudotsuga; species Pseudotsuga menziesii. The sequence continues at coordinate 256,983 of LPNX010412798.1, read as the reverse complement.
TAATATAGATCTCAACCATCTAATTTGTACATTTCACATTCCTCGATCTCCCATTCCAAAGCGGTACCTCCTAACCTTCAAATAGGAGTTAACATCCCAAATGAGATGCATATTAATGTTTATTGCTAGTTTAGGAAGATATTGACTAACATACACCATGGATTGATATAACATATATCCCTCCACCATTAAACCCTTAGGACATGCTCTTTGTCTAACCAATGGCTTCAATGCTTTCAACTGCCTCTCCACCATCCATATTGTCTTGGTTTATATGGGTCCACAGATTTCAATCTCCTCAACTTGGTGTATGAGGTAGTGATATTTCACATTGAAAATGCTAGAAGTATATACTTTTTAATTTCACACATTAGTCAAATAAATTTTTGTCCTCCAGTATTTCATATCTTATCAATTTCTTTAGATGAAAACCACCCACAAATCATACAAGCAAAACAAAGGTTTCAATATAAACACCATACACATTGCAAGTAAAACACATGTGATCAACAACTTATGCAACAATCTCTTTGCATATAAATTGTTATTTACTTCATGTATTTTCCAAGATCATATATAATTTGTTTTATGTTGTTTTCAAAGTTGTTGGGGAGAGGTAGAGGTAGAACAGTACTATAACCAAAAAAAAGAATCATTATTTTAATGAAAATGGATTAAAATAAGTATTACAAAATTAAAATAGATTAAAAGAATTGATACCAATATATATACAAACCTACCATAATAATTAACTTAACGAGGGTATGACAATCATGATTTTTTACCTCACTAAAATCTCCTTTCTTTGTTAAGATATTTTTTATGTCTGAAGAAAATATCATTAGAAATTTAATTTTCTGAATGACCTCTTTTACAACATTACTTTCCTGCTCTATAAATAACCATGGAATACTAATCCAATATACTCCATTGTTATTTGAGTCAATCTATTTTTGCATTGCATAATTGTCTTCTTGAATGTCACTACAAATTTCAATTTTTTGTCTTTGCAATTCCTTCCATCTAAGTTTCTTCACAACATTTATATTATTTTCTTATTGATATGAATTATATCAAACAAGTGAACTATTTGTAGGTGCTCATAGTATAGAAACCTACTAAATTGTTTGGATTATATTTTCATTCCTCATGGAAGTATCACACTTCCTTAATGATGAGATTTATGGTACGTAAATAAAATTATAAAAAATAATTGTTAGATATAGAAACTTGAGAATTCAACACAAATAACAATTATAAAACATTGCATATGATACATAGATGACTTGCTTACATCGATGATTACTATTATATTCTAAATTCAATAGGTTAGGTGTCATTCTTCATGGTTTTATTGTATTTTCTTCATTCCCATTGAAGAAATGTTTATCATTTGTTCAATACCTATGTTTTTTAGGGAGGAAGTGCCTATATGCATCAAACACCTCCTTTCTTAAACTTCTTGAACAATGATATTTCATCATAGTACTTTGAACTAGACACCTTGAACTAGACATGAAATTTACCCTTTGTTTGAAGACCTTCAAGATATGAATTAATGAAACTATTAGTTGCATAACAATGAATTATTTTAAAAACATGCATGATATTATCATAAAATTATATACTAGTGAAGTGTAGTTGTTATCCAACCAAGTCCCAGAAATAGCATAAAAATAGAATAAATAGACCCAAAAAAAGGAATCCATGCCTTAATACTTGTGAAAATATGATTCACAAAAAGATATAGGAGCCAAATTAATCCTCACAACTCAAGATATTCACAAATTATGCATAAAAATAGTGAAAAGACTGAAGTTAACACATAAAAATAAAGCCAATAATAGAGTTTATTATCACTATTTAGTATGTAATTATTCCTAGAACATGTTTATATTACATTTGGAGAAAATTATTATCCTTTGGAGGCAATTTGGATGCATACATGTGGCAGGATTAGATTGGACCTCAAACCCCACTAGGTGGACCAATGAGCTCCCAAACCACCTCAAACGGTCATGAATTCCTGTGTGAATGTGGTTGGATCATGCTAGGACATAAGTGAAGGTAGGGTAGGCATGGGTGAGTGGTAGTGTCTCTAAGGAGAAATAAATGGTCCAAAAGGATAAATAACACCTAGATACCATGCATGGGCGCCTCTGGTCAACCAGTTTCCCTGTTTTATCGAGTGGGAATTAGAAAAGAACTAAATTGTCATAAATGAGGGAGCATGTCTAACCAAAATGATTAAATGTGGGTTCCTAGGTGCATCAATAAGTCTAAAACACCAAAATGACCTTTCTTGTGTTAGAATAATCAACCCATAGTTAGCTACTTTATACATTAATTATTCCAATTTTTGTCTTATTTGCCTAGTTTCCATATTCCACCTTATGCAAGTTGTCCTCCACACATCCATAGTGGTCAAACTTGCTAAATTTGAGTCATGGAGCGCTTGGGAAACCTCTTGGAATCAAATCTGCTTTATTCCTGGCCTCCCTAGCGCATGTCTTCTTTTTCTGAGTTTTAAGGCAATTGGGAAAGTTTGACTGCGTGAAGTTAACTTGTTTTTTGTCCTCAACATCCTCCCCTCTTTTATCCTATGAAAAGCATGTATGAGTTGTCCTTCCACCATCTATTAGCTTGCCTAATTGATTTTGCCAATTCGTGAGCTCCTAGACAGATTTGGAATGTGCTTTATGCACCTATGGGGGATTTGCTTAGATTTAGTAAGCCTGGTTTTGACTAAATTCGAATGGCATCTTCATGCATTCGAATCTCTCATGTAATTATTTGTTGTGGAAGCCTATGAATTCATAGGGTTGGCTATTGTACACTTATTCAATACAGATTAGTGTTCAGCTCCATATTCAATCTCTTTTGTGAGTAATTTGCATGTGTAATTGGCAATTGTTGTGAGTGTAATTGTTCTAACACCTGGGTTCAATTTCCATAGCTTGACCAACACAACCTAGTTTTGGATCATATAACATAGTATGAAACAAATGAAAATGTGTCCTAGGTGTATGACCATGGTACTAAGGTGGTATAATTATATAACACCCCCCCTTAAAAATGTCTTAGTGTAAATACATCACAAAATTATTGAGGCTTTGGAAACTAAGGCTCAAGTCACATCATACAAAATTTTATTTGTCTATATAACCAAGGTAAGGAACAAAACCTCATGGGAACAAAACCTCCCATGAAAAAACCTCATGGGAACAAAACCTCCCATGAAAATGGACATGGATCTAATATAAGTGAATATAAGCAATCACCAGTTTTCAACCACTATAAGAAGTGATCTCATATGGGTGAATTTATTCTATGTGAAGCTCTTGGTGAAGATGTCAGCAGTTTTCTCTGTAGATGGGAAATATTGCAATGATATCACCTCCTCATGCACCAACTCCTAATATAGTGCATGTGTATTTCTATGTGCTTGGTCCTCTATCTCTACACTGGATCAGTGCAAATCTTGATTGCACTTTTATTATCACACCAAATTACTGTTGGTGAATCAAATGTGAATCCAAGTTCCCCAAGAATACCTTGCAACCACAAACATTGTGTAGTAGTGTCACTTCTCCTTTGTACTCGGCCTCAGCTGATTAAAGGGATATAGAGTGTTGTTTCTTGATTTACCGGCATATGGGACCACATGAAAGCATGAATAATAACCTGAAGTGTAATTTTTTTCAATGGAATATCCATCCCAATCAGAATCAGTAAATCCAACTAGTTCTAGTGGAGAACTAGCAACATAGTGTACCCCAAAGTGTTTGGTTCCTTGCACATAATGCAAGATCATTTTTGTATCCTTCCAATGGATCTTATGAGACTAATACATATATTTCAACAACACCTAGATCATAATACAAATAAGGTAGAGATTGTGTGAGATACAATAAGCTCCCAACTAGTTTCTTGTACAACGAGTTGTCCACCAATGGAGATGCACCAAAATCACCTAGTTTTATTCCTATAAGGAATGGGTACTTGGATGCCTTACATTAAGTAATATTGAAATTTAATAATATATCTTCATAATACTTTGATTGGATGACTTTGATCCCTGCATCATATTCCTCAATCTCTAATCCAAGAAATTGTTTCAACAATCCAAGGTCAATCATAGAAAACTCACTATGCAAAGAGGACTTTATTGATCTTACATCATCAATGCAACTTCCTGTAATCAAAATATACTCAACATACAACACTATGACCTGCAATAAATCACCAATATTCTACAAATATACATTAGGATCATACTTTTATCACCCAAATTCTAGTGAAAGAAGGAAGTTATTCATCTTGGCATACCAAACCCTAGGGGCTTGATTGAGGCCACATAGTGACTTCCTCAACCTACAAATAAGTGAAGGATCATGAACGAAAAATTAAGGTTGCTACATATAGATATCCTCATGAAGGTAACCATGAAGAAAATCACTCTTCACATCCACATGTAGATCATCCCATCGCTTAGATGCAACAATCATGAAAACTAGCTTGATTGAGTCCATCTTTGCAATCGGTTCAAATGTATCTTTATAGTCCACTCCTTGGAATTTAGAGAATAATTTGGAAACTAAAATGAAATTGTACTTAATATCTAAACCATTTTAGCCACTTTGGTCTATTGCTGTATCCCATCAACAAAGCCTCATCAATAGGGGTTTTGACTCTATCAACATCCTGCAGCGCAATATCCCTAAGAACTAGCCCGAATAGGATTTACCCTACACAACAACTTGTACAAAGTAGCAGAGGTCTCACTTGAGTTGTTCAAGGGAGATCTGTCAGAACTGAGTTTCCGACAGTGGGGAAGGAGGACATGAGGATACAACTGGGGAGAACTATGACTTATGTGATCACCCTATCTTATCACCACATAAATCATGAAACATCATACTGCATTCAACAGTCACAAAGACCACATCGACTTATAGTTAACATATCGCATTAACAAAGCAAGGAGAAACTAACTCGCATCATTGTATTAGAAGCAGAATCATAGCATCATAACAGATCTACATAAATCACATTGCATCATTGTAACAAAAAGCGATACTTCCGCATCATAACAGAAAACAGATAAGGATTGAACCATACTCAACACATCTTATATTAATCTTTCCCAAATATGCCACATTACATAATCCTTCTCCAAAACTGGAGAGTGCATCAGAAAAAACCCAGAAAAAATTGCAATCAAGACAGAACAGTCCCCAACACAGAGTGCACTAGATGCAATGCCAAAATCATGTTTGTTTATCGTTACAAAAATGGATCTATAAATAGCATAGGCCTTCACCTCAAGGGTTCACTATTAACTAATTTCCAACCACTACTAACCTATTACAACAAAATTGGGCCCAAATATACATCGAATGTTCAAAAAGTGGTTAGTTCTCCGCTCATTGCGCTAAACGGCCCTTATGCAGTACCACGTGAGCTTGCACAGCTGTCATAATGCCGCACAACTCACTTGCCCCAACCCCTTGACAACAGGCCCCAAACACAGTTTTGTGGCTCATCCTCGAGCCACGTCAAGTTGACAGGTTGTATGCGATCACTAGTACAAGTGATCAATTTTGCCACGGCAAAACGTGGCAATATCCACGGAAAAGCGTGGATATTGCCATGTCTAAGTGTTTTTTTTCCGTTGAAACAATTCCGTCTCAATAGAGACGACCCCTAATTTGTGTTGCAAGAGAGACAATGTTTTATATTTTGTTAGATGTCTAAGCCGTCGCTATATCCACGCCTGGCCGTCTCTGTATCCACGCCTGGTCGTCTCTGTATCCACGCCTAGCCGTCGCTATATCCACACTCTGTATAAGGTTTTTTTTTTTAAATGCAAACATAGGAATAAGACGTCGCTATATCCACGCCCTACCGTCTCTGTATCCACGCTTGGCCATCGATGTATCCATGCTTTGTATAATTTAAAAAAAATAAAAATGCAAACCCCAGGAATAGCGACGGGGATGCTATACCTACGACGGGCAGACTAGGCAAAGTTCCATGTAGGTAATACCCTGACCTGTACTCTTACTTTCTAGTGCTATTACAAATGGTATACTACTAACTCCACTATTCTATCTGCTACTCCCACTTGCTCCAAACTTACTAGAATTATAAATAAAACCAAAAGTACTAAAATTTATAATGGGTACCTTATTATTAAAAGACGGTTGGGATGTGGCTGGGGCTGGTCCTTCTCGACTGTTGTTGGGTGCTCCTTCAGTAGTTGGGGGGTGGATTTTTGTTCAAATAGGTGACTTATATCATCAAGTACATAACCTATGTAAATATTATCTAGCTCTTTTAATCTGGGCTATTCCATAACCTCCTTCAAGGGCAGCTCTGCTTCACCGGTTTTAATTCCTGGTGTGCCCAAGAATTCTATTATATTCAGTGTATGAAATACCTTTAAGTCTAAAGAGTACATTAAAATGTAAACCCAGGGAGCGTACAAACTTATGAGGTGTTGGCAATGTGTATTCAACTACAGGAATCTAGTCTATTAAAATCCTAACAATGTTGTAGCAATGCAAATGATTAACTAAGGGTAATCATTCTGGCTTCACTCCACATATAAAAGAGTAATGGTGTTGGGTTCCTTCTCTCCCTGGTATTATTGGGAGCCTGATGGAAGTGACACCAAATATTATGAATAAAAAGCCAGTAGAATTAAAATAAAGATGAGATCATCAAGATAGAAATCAATACCTAATGGAATCACTTCAGCAGGCTTTTCCAGAACTTGTTTTGGCAAGACTGTTTGCTTGCAGCAGCATCGAGGGTATTTTTCAAGACCTGGAGAGTAATTTCTAACCACAGTTTTGCCTAAAACACCCAGCCTATCAGACCTATGCATACGTTCACCTCCAAGTTGCAGTAAATTTCCATGATCTAGGCATAAAGACAGCACTAAGAAGCCTTGTCTCCAAATCTGGGCATATTCTGAGCATATCATGTAGTGATTTCCTGTGGTGGCAACTCTAAAAGATAGTTTTATGTGTGCCAATCAGTTGGATGAATGAATCCTCTAGCATCTCTTCATGATCGAACTGAGGATGCAGCATTGGTATGGTGACTATGATGGGTTCGTCCTATTGAGCAAGTCAAGGAGATGTTAGAAAGAGACATCCCTATTTCATTTGGAAGTTCTTCTCATGGCTTTTCATTCTTCAAATGCATTTGAAAAAATCAAGAGAACTTTGTGACCACATTCTTGATGCATTGCTTGTGGATCTAGAGAAGGCATTCCTGTCATTTGATGTTCCTACTACAAAAGCATACTTCAATTTTGTAGTTCAGTTGGCAAATGCCTATGTATCTTCTTGTGAATGAATCAACCAGGAGGTTTTCACCAGTGATCTGCATTTCTAGATTTTTCTTGTTGGAACACACTCTATTGACTCAAGCCGAACTTGATAAAAAAATAGTAGAAAACATTTTTAGACTCTCTTTTTAAAGTCTGAAGATAATCCTGAAATTTTCTACAAAATTATAGCAAAGACTTCCACACCTTCCAATCAGGACTGCCTAAATTTTTTATTAAATTTGGCATAATCGTTCCACTTATATCTTCACATGGCAAACAATCAGAGCCAGATCCACTTAAAACTGAAGCATAATCTAAACCTTTTATGGTCTTTTTAGGAGCTGCCACTGGACCCTGTTAATAGTAACATTGAAAAACACAAAAAAATGACCACTATTTTAAAATCAGAGCATTAGAATCAACTAAAGTAAATATCATCAGCCAGAATTAACCCACCTCATAGGGATTTTTCTCATACTCTGCATCAAGGGTTCTTAGGAGTGATGGATTTACATCTACCAAAAATCCCTTAATGTCTGTCAATGCAAAGGTTTTTTTTGGTGAAATGTCTAACTTATCTAAAAATGAGAGATTCTGACATGCCCTTTAAAAATGAAGATCTCATGACAACAAAATGAGAGATTCTGACATGCCCTTTAAAAATGAAGATATCATAACAACAAAATGAGAGATTCTGACACATCCTTAAAAAATGAAGATCTCATGACCACAGTACCTAGACCAACAAACTTATGTAAGATGCCAATAAGCTTGATCGTTGAATTTCTTGTTGCTGCAGTACTAGATTGTAATCCAACATCCTTGCAAAAATCAATTACATCCTGACATTCATCATGCATTATCAAATGTCAAACAGTACCGAAAAAAAGGATCAAACACATAATTTACAGAAGCACAGCTATATCATAAACTAAATCATACAAAGAGCTGGCCATTAATATATATTCTAGCAAGACGGATCACCTTCAGTTTTATGTGTGATACTCCAAAGTCTTCCACAGCAGTGACCATCCAAAGTAAACCTTCACTGAGAACCTTGGGATTTTTGTGCTCTTTCATGATCTTAAAAATCTGAAATTTTTGGGATGAAAATAGCTCATCAATTTAAACAAGCATACAAGCCAGCAAACAACAATTAATAGCATAAAAAAATCCAGTTATACATATAAATAGCAATGGGCATAATGTGTTGTAAGTTCAATATATTTGCAAATATATAACAAATGAGGAAAATGTTGGTTTCTATGATAGAAAATGTAGATCTTGGCTTACTCTATCAAAGACAAATCTGGGACCAACAGCCTCACAAAATGTTGTAAGACACTTCATGGCATGTCCACGAGTCTTAATATCCGACACTCTTTCGAAAACCCCTGAAAACAACAACTTGTTAAAACTTAAAAGCATACCAGTGTGATCATCTTATAAGCAACTTCTATGGGAAACAAAATCATTACCAATTTTATATCTTAGAAGACACAATGGACTGAAAATATAAGTTGGACACAACGGACTGAAAATAACCCACAAAAAGACCAACTTCAATGTCTCGTATGTAAAATATTCCACTCAAAGTAAAAACTCCAAGATCACTCAAACCCTCAACAGTTTCCTTCAAAGAAATTATTGCTATGAATCCCTAACAATTCAATGACACCCTTCCTACCATGCATTGAGCTTGAAAGTCAGTATTGTTGTTTATTTTTCTGTATTTGGAGCTTTTTGATTTCTTCTTTATTGTAGCTTTTACTACATGTTCCTTGCCTGCTTTATATCTTGGCAAATTATCCCTTTGGATTTCTTCAAACTTGGGACAAACTAATTGGTCTTCCACTGCTTTGCCTCTAGTTAGTTTTCTTTGTCTCTCAACCTCGAGTTCACCTAGATGCCTCCCACACAGCCACTCACTAGGAGCAGAAGAGTAAGTATTGTCTAGTTTTTTTCTTTTTGGTAATTGATTGAACAAAATGTCCATTTGTATTTTCTTGATGGTTCAAGACTGCCCCATATTGTCTATACTTTCCATTAAATGTATCATGCTTCTCATTTAGCTTTGGTAGCAGATCTTCAAACTTTACCTTACAAGGAAAGAATGGTAAGGATTGCATTGCTTGAGTGGTTTTTAGAGGGGTCTCAACTCCAGTAATACCTTGACATTTACTAGCCTGCACAAGAGTATTATTATCATTAGTCAATTGAGGTCAGGTTGAATTTTATGGCATCAACTCTTATTTGTGTACATCGAGCACAGGCCTTGTATTTATAATAAATACGGAGCCATACATGAATAGTTGAAAGCTATGAAATGAAATGTACAAAATAAAACCACACCCCCGAGCTTTAAGTTACGTGAGTATACAAACAAGTTTGCAGAGCATTGCAATAGATATTTCAGGTATATTTCTCCTTGTCAAGAAATTTTACATTAGTCAAAAACAAATTCCCACTTCCCATCCTTGCAAATGTTTACTTGTATAGTACACATTTATCAACTTCAGAACAAATCAAATATAACAGATTAATGTGTTTACCAATAGGCCTATGAATATCCAACACCATTTCCAATGGGATTGTCATCCAATTGTGAGGATGGAAACTTCTCAAGCTATCCATTAGAGTTTCAATCTCCGAAAGGGCATGCACTCAAGTGTTGCCCCTTGTGGGCGGGTTTTCCTGTGCAAGCAATTAGCATTGTGGTGCACCTGTCATGGGCCAGTTTACCCTTGTGCAAGTGGGGTCAGGGAAAATGATAATTTTAATGTTCAGAGGTTCACAACTGTTCCATCGATAAAACTAAGGCTGATAATCAAGAGGAAAGTCAATATGTTTAGCTTCTGACAAAATAAAGTAGAGTATATGCACATTTGCACTCACTTCTCTTGATTTGGAATCTGATGGTATCATTTCCCCTGCAAAGACAACATGGATTGCAATTCTATGGCTGGATGTACCCTTAAGCTGAAAAATCTCGGTTTCAATTGCCTTGGGGAGCTCATGTTTACATGGTTCCAATTCTTTGTTCTTATACTAGTTAAATATTGAAATCTAAATATCAATGGCCTTAATTTAATTTTCACATAGAAGGCTGAAAGCCCTTTCAGGCCATCACAGATTAAAAAATGGGAACCATAAAGTCGAACTTTCAGTCCAGTAAATGAGCTGTCTGTTATCTTCGATGGAGTAGACAAGGATACATTTAAGTCCAAACCGACTTAACATTACAACCTGCCCATGCATGCAAAACCCTCAAACTGTTGTACAGGAAGGCAACATAAATGAAAAAGAAAACTATAAAATGGTATATTTATGTCTGCTGATAATTTATAACCTCCTATACCGAAAAGTGGCAAAATTATTAAGGGTTGGAAAAAAAATCATTTGCAGAAGCATAGAATATTTGTTAAATCATTTTATCAACTAAGTTCAACACTTTTCAGCATAAAGACTAAATTAACCAAGGAGATTAGATGCAGGCTATTTGAACTGTCTAATGACAAGCTAGTTTGGTCAGGAGTTAGAAGAAGGTTTTGCCTCCAGCATTAACTATTTTGTCTCCTATTAAGTCACCAAAAGGCCCCAATACTATGAGATGTAGCCATTTAATTAATCCATCCCACTAACACCTTGATCTAGGTTCTGCTGTAGAATCCCTTTTCGGTTCATTTAAAATTATGTGTAAACTGGATCCATTATGCAAATATCTGAAATATTGCAAGACTCCTCAATGGGAGAAATTTTATAGTTAGGGTCTACCTTCTTAGATCTCACAAGGAACGAAGAAGTTTAACTAATGAGGTTTTAAATTTTGCAGCTTCTACACTAAAAGGTATTCAGAGGGAATCTCTGAGAGTTTCCTGGGCATTGAGACCAGCGAGTTTTGATATCTTGGGAAATGAAAGAAAGTGCAATTATCATGCAAGCCATAATAGAATGTGGGTGGTTAAGCCTGCTGAGTTAGCTCAAGTGGTTGAGTTCAGTGAATTGCAAGCAGAATATCATGGGGTTGAGACCCGGGCTTGCTTCCTCCATGAATATTGTGGGCCTCACTTGATGTCTCCACCAATTGAGGTTGCCAAAACTACAACTGAACAGTTTACCCTGGATTCCACCCTTGAAAAGAGGGGAAGAAATTTGAGGATTTCCTGTGATGTGCATTTTGTTGAAAAAGAAAAAATAACGTGTATGTCTAACAAGTGCAGAGTGTATGCTTGAACCCTGGGCCTCATCAGCCCAAAATAAAATAAAAAAACATCAAGAAAATGATCACATCAAAATCCAGGAATAGTTAACCAACCCACCAAAATGACATACAAGAAAATAGTAAAGAATACATAAAGCAAAGAAAAAGTGTGCCTTATACTGCAAAAAACAGACCTGAAACAAAAGATCTAGCATGTTCTGGTTCAAAAGGAGCGTTTAAGATTTACTAGCTGTAACTTATATTTATTACATTCAATTAATATATGGCAAATATTCAAACCACAGAATTGTTTTTGGAACAGTTATGCGTGATATTTATGTAGATCGATGTTTCAGACAACTAAAGTGCGGTCCATCATCAAGATAAATCGGAGTGCGCTTGAATACTCTGAAATGTCCATCTACAGAAATCTCACAGAGTATTCCAAAAAAAATGTATACATACAAGCCAAATGAACAGCTTGAGCAAATATTCAAATTGTAAAACTAAAAAAATCCATACACCATGCGATAGAGTAATGCGGATTTGGCTACCGACCCTTGAATACAACGGTATGTAAACCAGAATGAGTAATAATTACACTCATTTATTCAAATATTAATAATTACAAATGAGTGCACCCCTGAATGGGTAGGGTCTGTCTTATTTTTAAGCAACTTTGTTAGATCCATTTGAGGAGGAGGATTTGAAGAGCGATTCCGAGTCACTCAAATAGCCATGAGTGAATGACATTGGAAAAACAACAATGATAAAAACTCCGTAAACAACCTTTGTGGACCTCCAAGCCACTGTAAGAATGGTAATGGATAGACCACAATGATAAAAAAATCATAAGCAGCCGGTGTGGACCTCTCTGGCCATGGTGGAAAGGTCGGTTCCTGAAACACCAAGTTGTTTAACCCTTAAGCTTCAGCAGCTCAAAGAAAAAGAAAAATTATAAAAAGAAATCCAATAAAGCTAAAGAAATTGTATCGTTTCAATCATAAACATCTGCAGTCTGCAAATAAAACATGAGAAACATGCCAACTTTATCATCGCTTTACCAATAAGCCTAAGGCTATGAATACAGAACAAAAAAGATGTGAATTTACCTTCTCCATATGCAGGAAAACCAGAACTTTAGATCTACCCATCAGGCTAAAATATTTAAAGACACAAATTCAAAACTTGGGTAGTACTTCCTCTAAAAGATAGAAAGGCCTAGAAAATACCCAAGGACTCCAAATACAAAAACTTGCCCAAAAGCTCATGGTCCAGATGAAAGATTAACCACAGGAAACTCCTGAATACGTATTGAAAACTTTAAAAAAGTGACAGAAATACTATAACACCTTAGTTTTTAGGTAAAGTGTCGTTAGTTTTTAGGGACAGTACCCTTACCTGCGAAGGATGGCCCTTGTCAGGCTGAGACAGTTCCCTCTTCGTGGAAGAGTCCTGAACAGCAAATCTTCTGTTGAACTTCATGTTGATCATAAAAGGTTTACAGGCCCGAGATCAAGGTTTGAATCCGACAAAGGAAGTGCTAGACCTTTTGGGTTCTATCCTCATTCCTCGAAAAGATTGTTATTATTAATGTTTATATGGCCCAACATCCCATGCAAACACTATAAGAAGAAGAAATTCTTGCAGGAGCATGGTAGGAAGGGCACCGACCATTAAGTTCTATTCATGATGCTTGCTTGCTTGTTTTTGGTATCCATCTACTCTCATTGGTGTGTTCAACTGCTTTTACTTCAATTTTCTGAGTTGTTTGACCTCAAGAATCACCTGTTCAATCAATTATTAACTATATCAACTCCATAACCCACAGAATTCAAGGCACTAGGGTCATAAATCATTTTTCAGAGTTATACTTCGTTGTTTTTAAGGTTCTTTACACACAGATCTGCACTTTTCTAGCAAATATTTGAGGTATTTTTTGGAGATTTGCATGGAAATCGAGGTTATTTGATATATATAAATGTACATCTGCATGGGACCTCTCAAGATCGATCCAGTAGACTAAAACAAATCTCAGAAAACACAATAACCATGAATGAAGCTTAATATAGCACAGTAGTTCCATTTTATTAGCAATCAGGGCAGTACACCAGATCCTTGAGAATTATAAACAGCGATACTCCACAATATATCTCTAAGACATAGATAAACGGAGAAGGGGGCATAGCCACAAAATGTCTTCAATATAATGTATCAAATAACGGAGGGATACATCAACAAGAGGCAGAGCTGCAAAAATTACTTTAAGTGAACCTGAGACATGGTTACAATCCCAGAGACTCGAGAAGAGGAATATGTAAAATAGGAGGAGGTTTGACAGAACCAAGAAAAGTTCTTCGAAGTCAGACAAGTTTGGTCATTGACCATTCAAGTTGACATTCATGCAACTGTTTATTTTTTTATAGAAGAATAAACCAAAGACCCTAGACTCCTAAACAATGGCCGGGGCCGGGGCCTGGGCCTTTCAAGAGTATATATCGGGACACATGTGTCTAAAACGCTTTTATTTCTTTATGCAAGTAAAGACTTACGAAAAAATACAGAGAGCAATCGAACTTTCTGTAGCAGCTAGGGAAAATACACCACTAACCCAAAAGGGAAGACAAATAATCGCAAACATTTATACAAGATAGCAGTCTAACCGTTATGGAAAATACACATTAACCACACCTGGGATTCACGAACTCGTAGAGATTTCCTCTTGGAGAGAAAATCATAAGTCCCACCGAGGCATCGCGGAGCACGAGAGCTTGTAGGCTTTCTTGAGCAGCCCGTTCCTGCGCTTAGAAAACGTAACCTGCCTGTTTGTAGCGTTCTCGATTCTTTTCATCAGGGTTTTTCCCCTTAGCATTCTCCTCCCCTTTCTTTTCTGCCCTCAAAACGGGTCACTCACATCATCTCAGGAATATCAGATCTGGGATATAGAACCATCACACAATAGAAATCAACAATCGCTAAAATTGAAACCCAATAGTGGCTGCTGATAACTGAACTGTCTCTTGAACCCCAAAAGTTGAGAATCAGAATCCAATAGCATAAAAAGACTACAAATTGTTGAAACTGGCGCGAAATAGGATCCATCATATTAGAAGGCCATTTTTTCAATAAACCCATGAAACTTTGATCCATGTTCACTTTCAAGACTATCGACCTGATGTCATAAGATGCCAATCTAGTCATCTGGTATGTATTTCTCACATATACTAAATAGAAGTTCAAACAAAGAAAACATTGAAAGTAAGAAAATGGAAAATGACCAAAGTTCATCATGAACAAATAATTGAAGACAGTATTCCATTATGATGATTTTAAAAAACACTCCAATATGATATATTTACATTATTTATTTATATATTACTTAATGTTAAAGGTTTATGGATATATTAAATATATATGATCCATGAATTACCTAGAACTTGTTGCTTAAAGGTTAAATGTCTATATACACTAAACCCTTATTTTTTTCAAGAATGTTACATCACCCTCATCAAACTTTTCCTTTTCACCATTGTGTCAATGTTATCAAGCATACTTTAGCCACCTATCCCAACTATTTTGTTTCCTTTGTGGTGTGATTTATGGTGTTACCATTGTTGTATGACCTAAACTTAGGTTATGTTCAAGAAAATTCTTAACGTAGCAAGGACCTAGAAGAATTAAAGGGAAATACCAAATTAATGATAATTACCATGCACTCTATATTCTTAACTGACACATACATATTCACATAGAATCTCTTAGATTTTAGATCTTTCATCTCAACTAGATGGACAAAATATAAGGAAGCCTCTGTAATTGACATTTCTAAACATGTTTCCAATAAGTGACATAGCTTATGTACATTAATTTGACATGCATAGTTTGAGACTAGTGAAATATTATTTTCTTCTTTCAACTTGCAATAGTTCAATAAGCTTCATCCACCACATGGTCACCCTATTCATAATGATTTTGATTCAAGGAATTTTAATGATGCAATATGGAATATTATTTGATGTATGGCAAGAAAATATGTTACAAGGAAAAAATACTCACAACCAAGGGAATAAGTTACATATCAATCACAAAATAGGTACATTAATGAAATAACAACAAAATTAATATTCAATGTAGCTACAATACATACCCGCGCTGAACAAAATTCACAAAAAAAACAAAAGACGGTGCCATCACTATAGAGACGGTCAGGCATGGATACAGCAATGTCCAAGAGTTTAGGTGTGGATACAGAGACGTATAAGAGTCCAGGCATGGATACAGTGATGGCTAGGCATGGATATAGCGACGCCTCGTTCCTGTTACATCGGATTTTACACCAAAAAGTAAGAAACGTGGAAAACCTCCGTGGAAAAATCCGCGCTTTTGTACTAGTGGATAGTCTTATCCTTAAAATCAGAAAATTGGTGGGGAAACATCCCGAACTTGGAGTTGCACTTTAGCAACGGTATTCTTACAATTACTCACCATTTGCTGGACTGGGTGCTCCTTGACAGCCTTACTGTCAACCATTTTTCAATTCTCTTGAACATCCTAAAGTGTGGTGATAGCTTTAATAGTCAATTGGCCACCAGGATCTTGGAATTCATTGAGCTGCTCGCGGCGCTTTTGTTGGTGCTCTTGGGCATGGGTAGTGCACTGATGGAGATCCTTCAGTTCGGAAGCCTGGGTGATTTGTACCATCAGTAGCATGGCCTTCAACGCTGACTTCAAAGTTGTAAATTGACCCTCTACTTCCTGCACCTTCACAGTGAGTTGATCCAGCTGCTCATCCTGAACAATACTCTACCAAAACTGTGTGGTTTCCTCCATAATAGCTTTGGCCTATTGCTCCATGTGGCCAAAATGAGTAGCAATTTCCTCAAGGGAGGCCTTACGTTGCGCAACCTACTCCAATGGGGTAGTGGGCTATGCTTGAGCCTGAAGCAGCAAGTTATGGTCCTGAAGTTGAACCAAGGTCTACCCCAATCACTGCTCCTTCTTGATTGGGGTGAGCTCGATGGTGGTGCCAACCATGTCCTGACAGGCTGCAGAGATAGCCTGCTCCAATTTTCTATACCGCGCACACAGCTCCGATTGTTCCATAATCAGACAATCTTGTTCCTTCTTGAGATCCATAATATTGGCCATAGTCTTTTGCTGCATCTCAGCCTGTGTCGCCTTGAGCGTGTTGATTTCTTGCATTTTTTCTTCATCCAACTACACATGGACCTGGTGGAGCTCCACGACATCCTTCTTCAGCTACTCAGTAGAATTCCAAGCTTCGACATAACCCATCGTCAATGCCTGTTGTCGTGCTGCCAACTTTAGTGTGGTGCCATGCTGCAACTCAACCAATTCTATGGTGGACAGCTTTCTCAGGTCTAGAGTCACACTCTGGATTGGGTGCAACTGCGGAAGAATTTCTACATTACCCATGTTGATCGTAGTCAGGGGAACTTGCACGTTCTGAACTCGGGGCTTAGTACTGATCAACAAGTTATCCTGTAAGAGAGGTTGTGTCGATGGTTTCTTGGAAACAATATCAAAAATGCATTCTAGCTTAGTTCTTACCGCACCAAATTATGCATGGTTTGATTCACAGATTTCCATAGTCGCAGTTGTAGATGAATTCGTGATGGCCTTGATAAGCCACTGCAATTGATCTTCTAATCTGGATTTAGTACCATTGCCATCCTCATACTCCTGTCATCATTTGGTGTGAGTCTCCTCCTGCATCCACTATGCTGCATCTTCAAGGTCCGTGGATGACTCATTGTCAGAGTCATGGGTGCTTAATTCTGGCAGGATAGGGTCTTTAAGGATTTTTGGGGGTATCTCCTTATCTAACTCCTCTTGACTCACCAGGACGCGCCATTTTCCCAACCATTCTTGCACAATCGCGTCCAAATATTTCGTGGTAATATTGTAAGGAAATGGTAGCCATTGCTTATCGGGATCCTGCCTATCCTGAATATGAATGGAGTGGGGTCCAATAGCAAACCAAATGATCCTATGATACTTAGCCATGATGTAGGGAGAAATTCTTGGAACAGCTACAACGCCCACCTGCAGTTCCTCCCAATAGATCAAGAAATGAATTGCGCAATTTGTTTGGCGACCAGGTTCTTCGACCCACCACAAGTTTTGATAGAGGGCACCGCGGAAAACCTTCAGTGCCTCAACTATCATTGGTGGGTAGTCCTTTAGCTCCAACCAAGAAAACAGGGCGATGAGAATCAAAATCCAACTATAAGAAAAGGGGTGCCCGCTCTGAGCAGCGAGTGCATCTTCGAGCAATTTATTCAACAAAAATAATGACCAATTCATCTAAACTTCCTTTGAACATTTTTGAGCACATGCAACAACTCCTAGATTGCATTGAATAGGTCGATTGCCATGAACAACTTTGCTAGCCAGAATTATGGTGCTAATTTACACTGTCTGTGAGTTGATACTGTCGATGCGATAGGGACGACCATCCCGTTGTAACTTGAAGGGCTCCTTCACCTACTTTGCAATCCTTTTGTCCATATCTCATCCATGAATATATTGCGTTGGGTCCTCCCCAGCCTTAGGCAGCCCAGTAATTTTGGCAATCAAGTCAACAGTAACAGGGATCAATGTAGTCAGCAAAAGTGTCCCTCCATGGAAGCATGATAACAATTGCTTTACACATGCACATGCTTCGTTCAAAGGGCCAAAGTGGGGCATATTGATGAGCCCTAGCAATCCAGATTTCTCTAAGCCACTGGCCCATGGCTTCAGAATTCACTGAACAGGGCCACCAGGTGCTGTCATAATAGACTCGTAGGGCTTGTCCTGGACATCTTTAAGCAAAAGCAAGTCATGGTTGTTGAACTTGAGCCTGATCAACGCAGGGATGATATCTACGGAGCATGTCATCCCTTCTAGCAGTGGTGGCAACTTAGGTGGGTACTTCTAGTTTTTTGACAGCTGTTGTGGCTTAGCGCCTGGACGCATGGGAGCAACGTATCCCAAAATATCATGCACCGAGACACCCTATGGTGGTGTAGAATCAACCTCTCCTAATCTTGACAGCCCCATCTGGGTAGTTCCTTTTCCCTGCATTCGCATAGAGGTGTGAGTTTTCTGCTTCTCAAGGGGTGTCAGACTGGGTCTTTGAGCCTGTCGTTTCCACTTTGGAATGGATGACGAACCCACTGGTATACTCATAAATTCCTCTTCTACAGCCGTGGGCCAAACAAGGGACTCATATTCACTTGAAATTTCAATGGCATCAAGATTGCTCAGCATCCCTTAACCCACAAAACCAGAAGATACACTCAACAACACAAACTATACTCAACACTTAGCTCGATACTCTACACCAAATTCACCTTCTACTTCGCTCACACTAAATAATGCCAACCAACGCCTCCTACGCGCTATTTTATAATCACCTCTAATTCCAAATCCATCATTACCAAACCTAACTGCACCATTATTTCCAAATCGGGTATTAATGATGCCAAATCCATCGGCGATCTTATGCGGCTAACGATCGGATCACCCATTAATGCGGGTCACTTCAACAAGTGCTACCAGCCAACTGGTTTAACTACCTACATTTATTACCTGATTTGACCACCCCATACCTCAGTAACTGTCATGAATGGTCGACCAACTACTGCCAACAACTGTATCTTTGCGCAACCTCGCTCCTGAGGCTCACCCCTTTATGATGAACTTAGAAATGTTTTTTTTTTGGTTCAGTACTTTAGGTGGTGTGCATCACCAGCCCCATTCTATAGGGCTTCAATCGAATCTCGTTAATGAGCTCTGGTAACATGACACCATCTAATTGTTGCACTACACGGCGCCTCCAGAGGTAATAGACTAAACAAGATAGGGACCTAGCTAGTGCATTTGTAACTTACCTGGATGCTTGATAAACTTACTGTCATATAACAGCACCAAATCACCTACCACGAACTATTTTTGCTTATTATGGCGATCATGCCATGCCTTCTATCAATCTTTCACAGCCTATTGCTGGAAGCCTGCGATGAAATGAGCCTCGTCGAGCTGAATCATCTACGCAACACATGATGCTAATGCCTCTGTATCCGCCATTCATGTTGCCACAGCAATGCGCAAGCTGGGAACGATGTACTCCATCGGCATGACTACCTCTTTCACAGAAACCAACTTAAATGGTGTCTGACCTATAAGTCATTTGCAGGTAGTACAATAGGCCCATAAAACTGTAGGAATTTTTAGATCCGAGTTGTTGGGCCTTAGAATTGTCCATTTTTTCATCTTTTATTGACATACCTTTCATCCATTTTCTTACCATTATTTCTCATTTATCATTCCATTTTTCATCCATTTGTTGTAGCTGCGCGTTGAACAGCCGGCTACTTCCATTGATGTTTTAAGTGGTTAATAGTGATTATTTTCCTTTATCTTTAATGAATTAAATACTACTATGCATAA
The DNA here is from genome assembly GCA_001517045.1 of Pseudotsuga menziesii. Lineage (NCBI taxonomy): Eukaryota > Viridiplantae > Streptophyta > Pinopsida > Pinales > Pinaceae > Pseudotsuga > Pseudotsuga menziesii. The sequence goes on along the minus strand of LPNX010412798.1, from coordinate 236,983 downwards.
TTTTACTAATGATGGTTTGCGGAGTGAGTTGTCACGTACATGATGCTCATAGCCAGCTGTTACAGCCTTAACAAAAAATGCATGCCACATAAGAACACCTTGATTCACGTCTTGATTTGCGGGTAGATGGAAATGAATCTCAAAAATCCGAGACATGGGTTTTGTGCGTAATATCCTAATTTACCTGAATCTCAAGGAAAGAGATAAAAAAAACTACGGTTTGCGATATGAAGGTGGTTCTTCGAGAGGGTATTTTCTAGATTTAGTGTTGCGACCGGTTCCAAAGTTGCCAACAGTTACAGCCGTGTTCCAGCTGTTGCAGATCACAAGTTAGGGGCTCAGTTCTTCATTTCCATGAGATAATTTTATGTATAAATATGTAATCAATCTCATTGAGAAAGGATGATTGATGATAGATATATTATTGATTAAGCATGATAGATTAGGCAGGATAGGAGATGGATGATAGGAGATAACACAATGTTATGATGTATGATTTGATCCAGATCTGTTGTAATTCTTCCATTATGATAATACATGCTGGCAATTTCTTAATTCTGGAGTTGTAGACTTCTATTGTGGAGATCCAGCTCTGTTCAGTGGAGGAAGGGCCCTCTTCCCTGAGCAGATGCTGGTAGTGTTAATTGTAAGTGTGTTATTGTTTAGATCTGCTTATTATTTCATTTATGCTTTCATTCATTAAGCTTATCATAGTTGTATGCTTTTATTTATTCGATTTGTCATAATCGTTGTGTTGATAATTCATTTGGTAGATCGTTGGCCAACATAACAATTCTTTTAGATGTACGCAATTAGATCTTGTTTCATGATCAATTATTTTGTTCAAGTATGATTAGATTTACAGTGTGATTTTATGAACAGGATTAGGTTTGATTCATTTTCAAGCAGATGTGATCTAGTTTACAAACAATTACGATTGCATACCAATAGATAACATTGTCAGGTAGAAATTGTACTCGCATATATTTTGCACGATAGCTTTGAAATAAAAGACTTCCTCGGGTTGATAATTTATGTTTAGCACTCTGCATGTTAAGTTTTAATTAACTGACATATAGTGAGCCCGACATTTTGGCGCCGTTGCCAGGGAAGTTATTAATTGTGCAAAAGTACATCTGACATTGTTTTGTAGATGCATTGTTAAAGTAGGGCATGTAGGTTGCATTATTACATTTCAGGTTATTGAATTTATTTTGAGTGTGAATTTTCTATTTTTACATTCAGTTTTATTTCAATTTCAATCTTTGGATCATAAATATTATCATTCCCCTTGGTGGTGTTGTAAGCACCGCCCATTCTACTAACAAGTTGACAGGAACATTCCAAGGAGGAGCCTTATAATAGCACATGAAGAATCTATGAAGAGATGGCAGATGCAGAAGTTGTTACATTCGAATTTCCCATCAGAGATTCGAGAGGAGTGGCACAAACAAAAAGAATTCCCCCACATGTTCTACCAAATTTTCATGGTTTGGAAAATGAAGACCTTGATGTATTTTTATTTCAATTTGAAGTACTTTGTAGAGGATATGGTTATTATGCTAATGATCAAAAGTTGAATGTGTTTCCCCTTACTCTAAAAGGAACAGCCCTTCGATGGTTCATGAGCCTTGGTGGGAATTGTATACAAACTTGGGAAGATATGAAACATGTGTTCTTGAAAATGTACCAAGATTATTGCAGGGTCAATGAAGACATCTTCGAAATGAGACAAGGAGAAGAAGAGAGTCTAGAGGAATACATAGAACGATTTCAATATAACCTCCAAAGATCCAAACAGAGGAATCTGGGGAAGGAAATCTTAAAAACACTTCTACTCAAGGGAATCCAACCTGAATGTTTAGAAATATTGAATCTGATCGAAACAGGTAATGTATTTCAGTTAGCATATGATGACATTTATGAGTTATGTAGAAGGAATTCAAGAAGAAGCTTCAAGACTGGTAAGAATTCTAAGGAACTTTTATCTCCATTTTTGAAATCTGCTGCAAAAACAAGAGTTTTACGAGCTGGAATCCGTAATTTATTTGAAAATTTTAGTGGTGGTATCAATGATTCACTAAATTCAGAATTGGTTATTTTGCAGGATAAGGAAAAGCAGGAGGAGATAAGAGAAGCAAGGGATTTCCATTTGGATAGTCTTGAAAGGTGTGGTATATGTGACTTGAATCATTCCACAAATCATTGTCCCTCTTTACCAAGGATGAAAGAAACATATCAAAAAGATCTGGGATTTGCAGCCAACTCGTTGCAACAGTCATGTCAACCATGGCATACATCTATGGTTCAAAATTCTATCCCTCCATTTTCTTACTTTCATACTCAATCATTGAATACTCTTCCACCATGGCAGCTGTTGCAACCTCAATTTAACTCTTACCTACCTTATCCACAAGGTTGGAATGGCCTATCTTATGACCACATGGCCACTCTCCCTCATGCTGCAACACAACTTGGTCCTTTAATATCACCTCACAAATCAATCATCTACATCAGCCACATCTATCTTCTCATCAAACGCCTTGGTACCCAACACAATTTTCTGTCCAATCCACCCTCCACCCTAACCATAATAAAGCAGTACAGTATGCTTACAGTGCTAAACTGCAAAATGTTCCTACATTTCCCTCTTGTTCTACCTCATATACACCATTGCAAAAAGGATGTGCATTGTTGCAGCAAATCCATACGAGGCCTGAACATGTTTTAAATCCAAGTTTTGTAGATGGAGTTTCTTCTAGTCCTCATAAACAAGCAGACAAGATCAACAATACACACGTAATATTTGATGGAGAACAACCATTGGAACCAAAATCATCATTCACATCATTAGATCCGGAAATCTTATGCATTGAGGAAGATCAGTTTAATAAGGATCTTCATGGTGTAACATCCATGAGCAATCAAGGGAACAAAGACTATATTGAATCTTGGTTTCAATCTGTTATCGGTCTGCAGCATCATTCCATGTTTCACCAATTCTTGGCACCATCATTTCAAGGGAAGTTGATCTCTCATATCCTAGAATTCATAAAGTTATATTTTTCTATTGGGAGTATGAGCATACTTGAGTCACTTTTTCGAAAATGGCTCCATTGGAAATATGCATACACTTGAATTTTTTTATTTTTCGAAGTAGAATAGGGTAGGATAGAATAATAGAATAAAACCATGCTTTTGTTTGTTTAAGTTTTTATTTTTTATTTTTGAATAAGTATGCTCTCTTCTTGCGCCTTGTTGTGATCTGGAAGATCAGAAAGTAGAAAGATGAGGAATGGGTATGATATGTTTTCATGAATGCTTTGGAATTGTTGACTATTTGAACAAAAATGCTTAAGTCCTTTTTGTCATCAATTTTCCAATTTCAATTTGTCTCTATTTGTTACAAATAAAAATAAAAATATCATGAAAACAAAATTACAGTAATTATGGAAAGTGAATGGACGATCCATAGGAAAATGAGCCCATGATTATGGAACACTTCAAGCTTGAAATTTGACATGAATTTGTTAGCTGCAACACCCAGCTGTGAGTGATTACTCTCAGCTGTGATCACTCTCAGCTACAACAATGAACTGCAACACTAGCTATGACAGGGAGCTGCAACACCCAGCTATGACTATGCTATAGGTAAAAAAAAATATGAGTTTGAGATATGTGTGTGTTTCACATCATGATATGTCTTTAGTTTTTATTTTCCATAAAAATTCACATGCTTTATTTCAACATTATGTCATTTTTTAAGAGTTGCAGCTGTGGCTGCAACAAACTGTGTAAGTCAATCTAGGTGCACAATGCTTGAAATTTTTGGTATGGGTGTTTGTTATATTTAAATTTACATCATTAAAATCATTCACACCTATTTCTATCACTTTTTGGGGGTTAAATTTAATTTATTGGATTTTTGTGACATTTTGGCTTGAAAATTTTACTGAAACATAGACGGGATAGTCCATTTTTTGGGAGACCAAATGAACTTATTTTTAAAACCTGTTTACATCCCAAGTATCCCTTTGAATCTAGTTTCCAAAACAATTTGAATTTTTACAATTGGGTGTCAAACGAAAATTTTATGGCCAAAATACTAACAAGATGTCAAGCTGGCAGCTTAGGAACGGAGCTGGGACAGTCAATTTTTGGATGCCTTATTGGATATATTTTGCAAACCTGTTTCATTGGTATATTCCCCTATGAATCTATTTTACAACTCAATTTGAATCACTCCATTCTGATATCGTATGTAAATTTTATGACCAAAATACTGACTGCCTATCACAAATCTGCATTCCTAAAACTCTATTTTCTAGACTGTTCATTGGCTTATTTGACCCATCAATTCTTCTTGGATTCAAAACCTGTTTATAATGGAGATAAATACATGAATATAATTTTATCTCCAATTGGAATCACATCAATCCGTTATCAAATGAAAAAGTTAATCCTAAAACTGTGACTGTTGGTCTAGTCCAGAATTCAAAAAAAAAACACCTTGTCATGCAGGCTGTTACTGAGCGATTTGGAACATCATTACATAGGATTTTAAAAACATGTTTCTAATGGAAATATACCTATGAATTTAATTTCATTTGGCTTTGGAATCACTCAAATTGGACAAGGAACGAAGAAGATATGATCAGAATACCGTTGGTGAGTCTAGATATTACTCTCCCGCAGGTATAAAATGGATTTTGCTTTGTTCACTTTTCTTTGGATTTGTTTTATGAGTAATTGCTTTTTTTTTTTCATAAGTGTTGGGTGAAGAGAGACCGATCATCTCTCTTCTTCCATCATCTCATGTTTTATTGCAGGCAAATGCTAGGTTTTTGCAGGTCCTTGGAAGAAGAAGGTCAATGCATGCACAAGTGACTCTTGAATACTTTTTCTCAAATTGCAAATGGATTGAGCACATAAAAAAAAATGGAAATATTGATGTGCAAACCATACAGAGTCCAATGTTCATGAAGTCAAGTCTCATTGCTACATGCCAATAATGATTTTTAGCCATCTTTCATACCACTTGTTGCCGAAAGAAACCCCTCAAGAAGTCAATTGCCCTATGGTAGATTCATTCACTCTCCTCATTTCAAAACCCTAAAAATCCATTCATCTCGAAGTCCCCTTTTCCACTACTTATGTAGTCACCATAACCATTTTATTTCCTATCACTACTACATCATGACTTCACATATACTTTTCGCTTCTGAGTTTCATGTTGGTCCTATTTTTCACTATGATTCTTCACAATCATTTATTTTGTACTCGTATTGGATGATGTGGAATGCATTAAGGTCCACCTTCCAATGGTCTTGTCCCATGGACTCCGACACATCATCTGGGATCAAGATTAGAGTTTTTATAGTGCCCTGGTATTTGCATGAATCAATGGCAGATTTCCTTGTTGTTAATCATGGGGATTAATCAATGCCTCTTGATTGAAAAATCTTGCAGGTGACTCGACTCCAGCACATCCATTCGTACCTGTCAAGATGCACTAAGGTACTTTAGAGCTCATTGTCATCAAAGGTGAGTTTCTTCACATTGGTTAACGGCATACATTAATGGCCGGTAATCCAATGATTTCTTTCCATGCTCGACTTCAGCACATTCATTCGCATGGTAAGAATTGTACCTCGGGTTTGCAGCAGTTGAAGATTATGTGATCTAATGGTTTCAACAATGACTTGCAGCATCATTTGTTCAGTATTTTTGCAGTTGATTTTTAAAATAAGAGAAAGGACTTTCTGCTTCTATGGTAGAACTTCTCCTCATCAATTTTCTCAGTAGTTAGTCTTACATGCAACCAGCACAACATCATGGATAAAATTCAGTCTCATCTAGGTTCAGCTCTCATATACATATGTCTCAGCATCAGATCAGCCTACGTAGCTCCAGCATACACCAGTCCATTCATGTCAACCAAGGCTTCCATGGAGGTAAAACTTGAGGTAAAATAGCATGAGTTTTTTATTTATTAAAGATTTGGGGAAATGTCATGAAGAACCACTAAGCATTAGCCATTTCCATTTTCTAAAAGTATTTTATGTCCATCCATTCCCATCATTTCCCACTCAGTTTTAACACTTCATCATTCATGCACATCCACTTCAAATTCCAACCCAACTGACCAAGCATAAAAAAAAATGGATACCTTATTGTTGTTACACAAGAACCAACAATAGGAAGTTTTGCTGCTGCCACACAAGATCCAGCAGTAAGAAAAAATCGTGCTGCTACCACACAAGAACCAGCAGTAAGAAAAGAATCATTGCTACTGCCACATAAAAACCAACAATAAGAAGAAATAAATCAGTTGCTTGAAGGTTGTTCTTTCCAGCTTTGGCATTTTTTTAATTTTTTTTGCATGTGGGAACTACAAATCCTCTATGGCTGCAAATTGAGGAAATGATGCATGAGGGAATGCTTTGCATTCAGTTTAAAAGGTAGTCCTTTAATAATTTGCAGCAAGTTATGACTAGAATCAAGGTTTGCAGATTGTTTTCTCATTGAAAATATTCTCCTGAAGTACAAGCAAAAATGATCGAGGAGTTTTCTGAATTCATTAATTAGCTCAAGAAGCCTAGAAAACCATGAAAAAATGATCTACTGCTGTCACACAAGAACCAGCTGTAGGAACACAAGGCATTGTTGTTGCTTCTCGAGAACTTGCAGTGGTAGAATTTTATGCTGCCATATAACAGAGAATACATTTAGAGGTATGAGTTTCATTATTCAGTAATGCCCACATTGGCTTACAATTGTTATCCTGGTCTTTGCATATTTGATGTTGTAGTTCATAATGGAAGAGAGATGTTGTTGTCACTATGAAAATATTCCCATAATAATGAAAGACAGATTTGGGAAAACATGCTTATATTTCCATGGCAGCAAACCAAGTTTTTTGGGGACATGAGATTTCATGATTACAGGGTTTCTATCCATCAATTGTCAGTGTTAAGCCATGCTCATCCCACGGTTTCATGACCAGCCATCTATTTCTAGCTCATTTCTTTACTGCATCTCAGAAGGTGAAGGTATATCCAAGGAAAAAATGAAGGCAATAGCAGAATACATATTTCAGTAATCTGAGTTTTTGGAGCAGCAATACATAGTCATTTCCAGATCCATGCTCTGTTTTCAAAATTAGATTATTGGAAGCTACACGAATGTATGAAGTGAGATACATACATTCATAGGTTTTGCTCATTGATACATGGATTTGTTGAATATGGTGGCTACCAACTATTTTTGAAATGGTTTGGTGCTTTGAGATTCTCATTCTTAGTTGGATATGGGCTTTATGCTTGTTGCAATTGGTTTTCATTACTATTTTTATGAGCATGGAAACGATTGAGAGGATCTCTTGAACTACTTTGAAACAGTCCTACCGTACACAACACTTGCAAAATGGTCATTTTTATCAGTAATCATTTTTATAACAGTATGGAGGATTGATGTGGAAATCAAAACTTGTTTTCTGCCGTGAAGAGTTTTAATAAGCATGAGTACATGATGTGTCCTCAGTTTGGGGGAGATGTATGTTTCCAACTAAGATGACAACTCTTCTTTTGCATGAGAACATGACAAATTATTCAGTTTGGGGGAGGAGCTACTATGCTTGCTGTTTTTTTTTCATTCACATTCATAATTTTGATGCATATGGTTCTTCACATAAAATGCTGAATTTGAATTGAGCATATCTCACAAACCACAAATTGGATCCTTATGAAATTTGGATAGAGGATGCATAACATCATGAAAAACAACCGTGGCAAGTTTTAGCTCAATCTAGTCCACAGTTTTTGAGAAAATGGCCATCATCACCTACATCCAATTCACATTTTTCTCGAAATACGTGATGTGGGTTTGTCTAATTTTTGGTGTGGAGATGCACTAGAGTGTTAGCTACCTTCCTGCAAAATTTCATCCCAACCCAGTTCGTTGTTTGGGAGAAAATGGCTTTAGAAGTTTCCCATTCAAAAAGGCTAAAACACTGTAAAATATTGTCATTTCCCGTTTTCCTGCAGTTGCCCGTTTTTCGGCAGCTGCGACATATTTTCCGGCGGCTGCGACATATTTTCCGGCGGCCGTTTTCCGGTAGCTGCCCATTTTCTGGCGGCTGCGACATATTTTCCGACGGTCGTTTTTCGGCAGCTGCCCATTTTCCGGCTGCTGCGACATATTTTTCATCGGTCGTTTTCCGACAGCTGCCCATTTTTCGACGGTTGCGACATATTTTCCGGCAGCTGTGAGTCCACCAAATTTGCCGCTAAATTTAGCGTTATTCCGCCAAATTCGTCGCTAAAACCTTCGCCAACTTCTCTGCTAAAATAAGCTGACTCCGCCAAACTGGCCGCCACATTTAGCGATGTTTCGCCAAATTTGCCGCTAAAACCTTCGCCAAATTCTTTGTTAAAATAAGCTGTGCAATGGTAAAATGAAGGAACAAGTGAATGAGTTTTTCAAAGTTGGATGCTACACAGGTATTTGGTTGCATGAGGACATGCAACAAGTTCAGTTTGGGGGAGATGTTGGGCCTTGGAATTTTCCATTTTTTCATCATTTATTGACATACCTTTCATCCATTTTCTTACCATTATTTCTCATTTATCATTCCATTTTTCATCCATTTGTTGTAGTTGCGTGTTGAACAGCCTGCTACTTTCATTGATGTTTTAAGTGGTTAATAGTGATTATTTTCCTTTATATTTAATGAATTAAATACTATTATGTATAATTTTACTAATGATGGTTTGTGGAGTGAGTTTTCACGTACAGGACGCTCATAGCCAGCTGTTACAGCCTTAACAAAAAATGCATGCCACATAAGAAAACCTTGATTCATGTCTTGATTTGTAGGCAGATCGAAATGAATCTCAAAAATCCAAGACATGGGTTTTGTGCATAACATCCTCATTTACCTGAATGGCGAGGACATCGCCAAAGAAAGCTACGGTTTGCGATATGCAGGTGGTTCTTCGAAAGGGTATTTTCTAGATTTAGTGTTGCGGCCGGTTCCAAAGTTGCCAATAGTTACAGCCGTGTTCCAGCTGTTGCAGATCACAAGTTAGGGTCTCAGTTCTTCATTTCCATGAGAAATTTTATGTATAAATATGTAATCAATCACATTGAGAAAGGATGATTGATGATAGATAGATTATTGATTAAGCATGATAGATTAGGCAGGATAGGAGATGGATGATAGGAGATAACACAATGTTATGATGTAGGATTTGATCCAGATCTGTTGTAATTCTTCCATTATGATAATACATGCTGGAAGTTTCTTAATTCTGGAGTTGTAGACTTTTATTGTGGAGATCCAGCTCTGTTCAGTGGAGGAAGGGCCCTCTTCCCTGAGCAGATGCTAGTAGTGTTAATTGTAAGTGTGTTATTGTTTAGATCTACTTATTATTTCATTTATGCTTTCATTCATTAAGCTTATCATAGTTGTATGCTTTCATTTATTAGATCTGTCATAATCGTTGTGTTGATAATTCATTTGGTAGATCATTGGCCAACATAACAATTCTTTTAGATGTACACAATTAGATCTTGTTTCATGATCAATTATTTTGTTCAAGTATGATTAGATTTACAGTGTGATTTTATGAACAGGCTTAGGTTTGATTCCTTTTCAAGCAGATGTGATCTAGTTTACAAACAATTACGATCACATACCAATAGATAACATTGTCAGGTAGAAATTGTACTCGCATATATTTTGCACGATAGCTTTGAAATAAAAGACTTCCTCAGGTTGATAATTTATGTTTAGCACTCTACATGTTATGTTTTAATTAACTGACATATAGTGATCCCGACATGAGTCATTACAGTTGGTGTTACATACCTTGGTCAGCGTTGTCTCCAAAATTTTGTTGAAGGCCTAAACAGTTCCATTTTCCTGCAGATGGTAGGGAGTACTTTGCTTATGTTGTACCTGAAGCTCCTTGATTAGCGCTTTTATCATTTGGTTGACAAAGTGACTACCTTGGTCACTCATCAGGATTCGAGGACACCCAAAGCGCGTCACAATGTTCTCAAAAATAAACTATGTTGCTGTTGCGGTGGTACAATCAACGGTTGGTGCATCCTCCACCCACCGAGTCAGGTAGTCAGTTGCAGTGATAATATAATGGGTGCCATTGCACTTACCTAGTGGATTGATAGGACCAACAAAGTTGACAACCCATTTATCAAATGGTTGCAGAGTCACCTGCGGTACCAGCGGCATCTCATCTCTCTGTGATGGCTTACCAACCTGTTGGCATACATCATAGCTCCTGGCACAATCTTTGGCATCGTTATGCAATGTGGGCCACCAAATCCCAGCATGCAGCACCTTCCAAATAGTGGCATAGCCTCCGTAGTGATCTCCCGCAACACCTGCGTGCACTTCCTCTAGAACGGGATACTACTCATGCGGTAAGATGCATCGTCGCAATATATCATCTAATCCAAGTTTATAGAGATGTCCTGCAATAAGTGAAAAATCGGAAGCTTTGACGACCAACTGTTTCTTATGGTTAATCGACATATCTGCAGGGGCGATGCTAGTAGATAAAAACTGAACAATGGATACATAGTAATCGTCTACAATTTCAACTTGAAATAATTGTGCATCATGTATCCCATCATCAATATTAGTTTGTTCTTCTCCATTCTCAATACGTGACAGATGATCCGGGCCAGCGTTCAACCGTCCTGGCTTTACCACTATTTCAAAATAAATTTCTTGGAACAAAACAGCCACCTGTAGATTCTCCCCCCCAACATAGGATTATTTACTAGGTATTGCAAAGTTGAATGATCAGTGAACATCTTAAAGTGTCCACTGAACAAATAGTGCATGAACTTTTGTAGAGCATATACCATCGCCAGGCCTTCCCTTTTAGTCATGGTGTAATTTTGTTCAGCAAATGATAACTTCCTACTAGCATACACTATGGGATGATCCAAGTCTCCTTCACCTGGTTGCACAAGAATGACCCCCAACGCAGTAGAAGAGGCATCAACATGTATATGGAATTCCTTGTTCCACTCTAGAAAAACCAGTATTGGTGTAGAGGCCATCTTGATCTTCAGGGTGTCAAAGCTACTATGACATTCCTGAGTCCATTCAAATGCAGCATCTTTGTTTAGCAGCTTCTCCATAGGAGCGGTAATCGCAGTATATCCCCTGATAAACTTGGGACAGTGGCCTGGGTGGCCTAGTGTTGCTTAGAGCATTTTTACATTCGTCGGTGGTGGTAAATTGAGGATCAACGCAATATTTGTCGGATCTACCATCAGGCCTTCTTTGCAGACAATGTGCCCAAGTAATATGTTGAAGGGTGCTTAGAAAATACATTTCTTGGAATTCAATGCAATCTAATGCTGTCGACACCATTACAGTATTAATCGCAGATTGTCCAGGTGGTCTTTAGCCAAGCTGTAAGCAGTTCAATCATCCATATAGACCTGCAGGAACTTCGGAATAAAATCAATAAACACTATGACAATGACGTAGGAGAATATGGCAGGGGAATTTTTCAGCCCAAATGGCATGATGGTATACTAGAAACAACCCCAATCGGTGATGAATGTATCCTTATGGAAATCCTCCTTTGCGATCCATATCTGATGGTAGCCCAAGAAACCATTTGTGAAGGAATATACCTCCTGGCTACTGACACCTTCCAGGACTTCATCTGTGAAAGGGGTCAAGAACAGGTCGTACATACATGCATCATTCAATTTTCTTAGATCGACACAGATGCAAATTTCTCCAGTCTTCTTTTCTTGGACCACCATCAGGATTATCCACTTTGATTCTTCTACCAACTTGATGATCCCAGCATCGACCATCTGATCAATATAAGTTTTCATGTGATCCTTATACCGTGGGTTCAGTCTATATGGCCTTTGGCAGACTGGTTTTACATTCGGCTTAAGCAGAATATTCATTTCTCCCAAATCACCAAGGAATCCCTTCATCTTGAACAACTGCATGGGTAAAAGGTCCTAGAATTCATGCAACCATCTCTTCGCCCCAATAGTCCCCAACATTGGCAAATTTCGGGTTTTTTTCTGTCCCAATGTCAATTTTCCTAATGCGTAGCGGTTGGTTCATCGAGTCCGTCAGTATGGTAGGAGCTATGACACCATGACTTCCCTTAGACTCTGGGATATTAACATTCTACAGCTCGTTGTTGCCTTCAGTTTCCCTGGACAAGTTGTAGCACATCGTCATGGATTGGATAGAGAAATTTGCATGGGGATCAACCAGTTATGCAACAGGGGTGAATTTTAGTACTATGTCATGGATAATGTGTAAAGCATTACATACCTCGGCATCGATGTCCTGGAAGTTAAATGTCTGCACGAAGCAAACTAACAAATACTCCCAAGTGGTAATGGTTCTGCACAACTCTGCTACTACATACTAGGACCATGGCATTTCTTTGAGAGTATGAACAAAGGTGTGAACCCACTCATCTTTGGGTCACGATGTCCATAATGTCTAACATTCAATCAAATAACTAGTGGGGTCATTCTGTCCATCATATCTCCCAGCATGGTAAACCTCTACATCACCAAAACCGACCATCACCAATCTACGGAACTGCTCCTAGTCATGGATCGTCCATTTATGTGTCACCCACCATCGAGCCAAGGTAGCCTTTAGTGCTACATCAAGATCCAATATCGTTTGTGGTTCCAACACTCTATTTTCAAATTCTTAAAAGAACTCACAAAGTCCTAGCATTCCTTCATAAATGGGCAACTCGACCATCTCAGTTGCAACATGTCTGAGAGACTATGTAATTAACTGACACTTGCGGAATGATACCTCATGCAACTGATTCTACCGATTTTCTAGAGCATCACTAGAATCTAAGGACACGGAACTTGCACTGCACCATCCAAGTTCTCCGTCGGCAGTGGGATGGATGTAGTCCTCGTAGATGTTGTATTCATGATCCCAACTTCTTCTGACTTCATCCTTCACTAGTTCAATATAGCATCTTCCTTCTTGAGGGTCCATAGGAGCAATGACCCTAACATCCTGGTTCTCAAACGTCATTACTCGATTTTGAAGTTGATAACTACCATGCTATCATTAGCCCACCCAATTTCTATTAGCATTGGATAGGAACCACCATCTTCTACAAATTCTATCACATCAAAGTCAAAAAGTGTTTTCATACCTTCAATGTCAACTACTATATTTGAAACACGACTGATGGGTTGAACCTTCACCTGATTTGCTAACCACAGCTGCACTAGTGACCATCCTAGCATTGGCTTCCCCATTGATTGCCAGGTTTTCTTTGTTAGAATGTTGACATCAGATCCAAGGTCCAAAATGACTGATTCAACCTCATAATCCCCAATCTGGATATTCATCCTCATTTCCTTGCCTATTTTTCTTTTTTGCAAGGAATTCATTGCAGAATCCTTCACTGTCTTATTCAGAAGGTGCAACAATGTCTCAAGTTTGACAAGGGCATCCAAGTCCCTTTCCAATGATAGACAACTTTCAAAAAACTTATGTAGAGTGACATGCTGCTGCGATAGTCCTGCTTCTATAGATGGGTCAAAAGCAAAAGGCATGTCAATAATTGGCATCTTACCCGGATTCCTTCCAATTGCCTACTTCGCTTCAAAGAAAGAATATTTTTCTATTGCAATATCAAATGCAATACTTTTCTTTCCAGCAAGTTGAACAAGTTACCGTGGTCCATCATCACCAGTTTTTGTGCCATCACGAGTGACAATCCCAACATCGGCATCCTTCATCCTTGGTTCTGCATGGATTGCTACAACTGTCGGTCCTTGATGCAAGTTCTGGGCTTGAGCTCCTGGTTGATTTGTAGCTTGATTCATTGGTATATTCTGAGCCTAGGGTGGGTTATGATTCTAAGTATGATTCTGCGATGGGATGTGACCTTGCAGGGGTGACTAATTATGTACCTGGAATAGAGTCTGATTCTGATTCTGGGTGTTCTACAACTGGGGAATATGGCTAGCCTTCCATTTCATGATCAACTAAGGACAATTTTCGACATTATGATCACTAGCTACGTAGTATGTACACTGTGCATGAGGACATTCTCTCTGATAGTGCCCAAATACCCCATATGTATAACACTGAATGGATTCCCGACCCCCACTTCCTCAACCAAAGCCTCCGATGTGGCCCCTAAAGCCTGCACAGAATCCTCCACGGGTTCCTCCCTGTTGGAACTGCAGTTGAGCCAGCTATTGCTGTGGAAGGTTTGGTTGTTGCTGAACATATTGTGTAGCTTGTGGCTGATTATATGATGGTCGCTGTACCTGGATATACTATGGTTGTATGACTATTTGCGGCTGTGATGCAAACTGTGACTGTGCTACAAACTGTGGCTGAGGTTGCACAAGGACAAACTGCAATGGAGGTGGTGATGTGTATGGTACATGTACTGCAAGCTGCACTACTTGCGATGGTGCTTGCATTGTCTGGGGCTCCTCCCTTTTCACAAAGTATGAATCATATGTCCGTTCTTGGACCAAATCAAAAGCGTGGCATTTCGTGTTGTCATGTCCAACTGACCATCAGAATGTACAATACAAGCTCTCTGCTTTGGTAACCATCTTCTGCATGTAATCATAGTTCTCATGTCGATGCCCATATACCTGGCAGATACGACACCATGGTGCACCAGCACTACTCAACGGATTAGGGGCTCCTGATAGCAAATAATTTCAAAACGTCAGACATGTATCCTTGGTATGTCCGCTGCATGGCAATGGGTACACCAAATATCATCATGATCCTCCTTGGCCTTTTTGATGTCTTGTAGATGCAGCATTAGATTGGCCAGCTACACCTAAATATGATTCATTCCAACAACAGTTTCTCCTACTGGTGATGCTTCCAATTTCATCGTGGTATCCAGAGCCTCGCTTTGTGTCACAATCTTTTGTTGTATTAATGGTTTTCAAATATGTTGGACAAGTGCTACAATGAACCATTCTTTGTGCTGAACATCACTCATCTCAAAACTAACCCGAGCCATCAATGTCTTAAATCGCTGATCAAAATGCAAAATTGTTTCATTGGGGAATTGTTTGATCTCTTTCAGTTCATTAATGTACTGAGCTTCGGAATTTGACTTCTTAAATTCCTCAAATATCCCTATCCTGATCTCATCCAATGTTTTTGCAGTACCTCCCCAAGGCACTCGTGTGAATCTCATAAACCATTCCAATGTGCAGCACCTCAGATTAGTGGCTAGCTGACTTTTCTTGACATCATCATCGACAGTTTGTCGAGTAGTCTAGATAGCTTCACATAAGAACCAATACTATTATGGATCATCAGTTCCATTTCCATTGAATATTGGCAACTTCATCTCATCACCCACCATCCTGGGCCTTCTTCTTCCTGCTAGTGCTCTATTATTAGATTGTGGTTGACATGTCAGGCAAGTCGATGTAGAATGCACGTTCCTTCCTTGTGGTGGAGTAGTGTGCGAGGGTAGGCACGCTACTACTAGGCTTCGATCTTGTTGTTCTTCCAGGTGTATCCTAGGATTGTATATCCTCATTGTCATAAAAAGGTTGCTTCATCCTATGTGGCTTTTCTTCACAGTATCTCACTTTGACTTCAGCAGGACATTCTCCTGTCCTCTGCCTCTTTTCTCAAAACCTTCCTCCTTATATCGTACAACCACTTGTTTCTTCAACGACCTTTATATTCTCACCAGAACTCATGCCCATTGACCCCTTATTTCCTTATGCATTTCCCCCCTTTCGGTCGTAGTGCCTACATCCCCCACACATCAGAGTTCCACTACTCTTGGTCCATCTTTAGGATACCTTTTTCATAGACTAGTTGCTTGATTGATAGTTGTAGTGACAATAAGAACCGGCCACGAGGTCCACTGAAAAAATCCCTTTCTGCTTCGCTAAAAGATTTATTAGTATCAACAACAAATTCAATGATGTATCCCTCTAATATACTATCCAACCATACCTCAAATTCCTGCGATGCCTTGTTGCTAGTTTCCTGCAGCGCCTGGATCAATTCTAGGGTCCAGGATATTGGCTCTCCTCCTTGTAAATTTATCTTCCACTTAGCAAATTTGGTCAACCATTCATGCAAGAGTACCAGAAATTCGCAAAAGTACCACTCATGAGGACCATCATGGATATGTCTAGCCAGCCATTAACTTGTCGACAAGTTTGGGTTCTGGTTTTTCAGCTTCAGAAAACTCCTGCAACTTCTAATCAAACCACTCCTCGATCTATGATCAAGTCAGATGCCAGAACATATCCCCCTCCTAGTTGTAACTTGGTCCTGGAAACGGAACCATTTGTTGTCATAGCCCACCAACAAAGCCTCATCGACATGGGATCTGACTCTGTCGACTTCTTGTAGAACAATCTCCCTGAGTACTGACCCGAATAGGTTTTACCCTGCCCAGCAACATCTGCAAAGCAGACAAGGTCTCACCCAAGGCATTCAAGGGAGAGCTGTCAGAACTGAGTTTCTGACAGTGGGGAAGGAGGACATGTGGATCCGATTGGGGAGAACCATGACTTATGCAATCACCCTATCTTATCACCACATAGATCATGAAAAATCATACCGCATTCAATTTTCACAGAGATCACATCGACTTATAGTTAACAGATCGCATTAACATAGCAAGGAGAAACTAACTCGCATCATTGTATCAGAAGCAGAATCATAGCATCATAACAGATCTACATAAATCGTATTGCATCATTGTAACAAAAAATGGTATTGCCACATCATAATAGACAATAGATAAGGATTGAACCATACTCAGCACATCCTATATTAATCATGCACAAATATGCCACATTACACAATCCTTCTCCAAAACCGGAGAGTGCATCAGAAAAAACCTAGACAAAATCGTAGTCAAGATAGAACAGTCCCTAGCACAAAGTGCGCCAAATGTAATGCCAAAATCATGTACGTTTATTGTTACAAAAATGGATCTATAAATAGGCTTATGCCTTCACCTCAAGGGTCCACTATTAACTAATTTCTAACCGCTACTGACCTATTACAACAAAATTGGGCCCACATGTAGATAAAATGTTCAAAAAGTGGTTACTTCTTTGCTCATCGCGCTACTGCGTGAGCTGGCACAGATTCCATGACACTGCACAACTCACTCTTCCCAACTCATTTCCAACATGGTCCTATAGACCCACTTAGATTGCACTAGTTTCCCCTTGGAGGGTAGAGAAACCAACTCCCAAGTTTCATTGTCTTGTAAAGAATTGAACTCTTCTTGTATGGTTGTTTTCCATATTGGGTCAAGTGAAGATTATTGATATGTATGAGGATAATATCCAACCATCATATATCATCTATTTATAATATTCAATTCACAAGTGGAGAAATCATTGTGAAATTGAGATCTATTCTTCCTAGATTCTAATGGATCTTTGACAAGATCACTAGCTACTTGTATGGTTTTTTGAGTCCACTTTGGACAATTAGGTGATTCATGATCTAAATTCATGTCATAATAATAATCATCAACATCATAATAATAAAAATAAGAGGAATAATCATCACTTACATCATCATGGAGTGGAGGATGTGAGCAATCCCCTTAACCTAGTTCGATCACCTACATGGGCTCTTCTTCAAACTGTACACTGCTTTCAATGAATGTTTTCTTAGATGAAAGATAAAATAGCTTGTATTCCTTTTCATATTTATCATATCCAACCATAATGAACTCCTTTCTTTGATTTTTCAAGTCCTTTCTCTTCTCGAGAGGAATTCTAGGCCAAGCCTTTGAACTGAAAACCCTGAAATTAGAAATATTGGGCTTATGACCACTCCAAGCCTCAAATGGAGTTTTGTCTTCTCATTATTTGTGTGAAGATATGTTGTGAACCTATGAATCACAATTAATATCTTGATCCCATATCTTAGGTGACAAATCCTTTTCCTCCGTCATGCATGTTTCCATCTCTTTCAGAGCTCTGTTCTTGCGCTCTACAACACCATTTTATTGTGGTGTGTAAGGCACAAAATGATGCATCTGAATTCCATTATGATGACATAGCTACTATAATTTATTTTTGACATACTCCTTTCCATTTTCATTCCTAATAAACTTAATTTTATTCCGACACATGTTCTCAACTAAAGCCTTGAACACTTTGAAAATATCAAAGACTTCATATTTTTGTTTGAGAAAATACACCCATCAATACCTTCAGAAATAATCTATGAAAGTCAACACATACATTGAATTCCCATATGAGGGTGTGGGAACATGCCCTATAATATCTTAATGGTTTATATCAAGTACTTGGACAACCCTTCTGGCCTTCCCTTTATCATATTTGCGCTGAGCATGTTTTCCCACTATGCACCCTTTGCAAGTGCCTTTGGAAAACTTGATGGTAGTAATCCCTTCAACCATGCTATCCTTGCATATATATTGGACGTATCTCTAGTTTATATATCCATACCTCTCATGCCAAAAATTTCTAGTATCATTGGCATGTGGTAGGATTTCATTTCCTTGGGAGTAGGGGAGGAAGTGAGAGAACTTATACATTCTTGAATAATGGTCAGAAAAACCAACTACAACAGCTTGGTCTGTAGATATTTCTGATATTTCAACATCATATTGAGTAAATGTTACTCTCTTTCTTGTACCTCTCTTGTCTTGACAGAGAGTAGGTTCGTTGCAAGACAGAGAGTAGGTTCGTTGCAAGATCAGGTACAAACAACACATTGTTGAAATACCCATCTTCTATATCAATACGACAAATCCATTTGGATTGGATTTCTGAATCATCACTCATGAGAATGGATAGGCCACTTTAAGGATGTATGGCTGAGAAGGAATATTGCATGGAATCCATGTTCCTTGAGGCACTTGAATCTATGATGAAGGATTAAGAGCCTGAACACCCAACAACCAAAGCATGGAATCTATCCTTGTTTTGTGATCTTGCACCTCCCTCTTTATTCATTGTTCCTTCTGGCAATGGGATGTTGTTCCTCTCTAGGATTTGTGCCATAATTTCAATGGTTTTCTTCATGTATGCACTCTCTAGATTCCACCCCTTGTGACAATAAGTGTAGTTTGTCTTCTCTTTCTTTTTCGTTTCTCTGTCCTTGTTGGGATTCACACCCCCTCTAAATATTTGGTCTTATCATGCTTCTTCTTCTCTTATTGCATTGAATCCTTGGATTTCTTCTTGTCTTTGGCTTGATTTGAAACTCCGGCAGCAATGGATTGATACTTGGTGGATTTGATGGTACCCATTTTCACTAACTTGTCTTTTTCCTGAATCAAATACTGCATGAATTCTGTAAGTGAATGCATTCTCCAATTTTGAGTTGTCAACTTGCCTGAGTGGAATGAGGAGACAAACACTGAGTACTCATGGAGTAGCTTCAAAAGGATGGACAATATTAGTTTCTCATCCTTATTGTTAATGCCACATTTTTTCAGCTAAAGCACCAATTATTTGAACTTTGCGAAGAAATCCTGTATCATCTCAAAGTGAGTTGGGCTCGATGAGATCAACTCATTTTCAAGTTGGTGTCCTCTCATCTCATCAGTATCCCTAAACAATGACTCAATCCTAAGCTATAATTCATTTGGTGTAGTAATATTATCTAGATGTAAGAGAAGATCCATTGAGATACTGAGACAAGCATCCTGGATGCTTCATCTAATCTATTGAAGTACTTTGATTTTTCCATAGCAGAGTTGGGTTCGTTCTCAGTCCCCACGGTGACTCTATAGAATCCTTTAGACCTGATTTAGATCACCATTTCAAGGTTCCATTCAAAATAGTTGAATGGGGTAATCAATACATGATTCTGCTCCATTTTGAATTCCGCACTATGAGAGAAACATTGGAAGTACCTGCAATGCAAACCCTCAAATGTTTATGGAAGAAACACTAGATAGCAACTCAAATGCTTTAGATTTTATCTGTAGCTCCAAAGAGCTCTAGCACCATGTGAAAATATTATTCACAACAAGATATAGGAGCTAAAGGAATCCTCACAACTCAAGATATTCATAAATTATGCAAAATAATAGTGAAAAGACTCAAATTAACACATAAGAATGGAGCCAATAACATAGCTTATTCTCACTGTCTAGTATGTAAATATGCATGGAACATGTTTATATTACATTTGGATAAAATCATTATCCTTTGGAGGAAATTTGGATGCAAACATGTGACAGGATTAGATTAGACCTCAAAACGCCCCTAGGTGGACCGATGAGCTCCCAAACCACCTCAAATGGTCATGAATTCTTATGTGAATGTGGATGGAGCATTCTAGGACATAAATGAAGGTAAGGTAGGCGTGGTGGAGTGCATGGGTGAGTGGAAGTGGCTCTAGGAAACAATAAATGGTCCAAAAGGACCAAAAACACCCAATACCATGCATGGGAACCTTTGGTCAACCAGTTTGTTTGTTTTATGGAGTGGTTTTAATGGTTTGGATGTGTTGGAAGTACCCTAGGAAACAAATTAAGGGATATATCCTACCTGAAGGCTTCAAATAATCATACGCAAGGATTACTCTATTCTGAAGTTGTTTGGTATAGCTAACCCCAACAGGTTTTATAGCTTCGTGAACCACTTACGGATGGTTTATCCTCAAATAGGAGACTCTGAATCATGAATGAAACTAAATCCTAAATGAAAACCTAACTTAATGTGTAATTTATCAAATGTGATTGGGATAATAAGTTCATATTAATCTATCAATCTATGGAAAATGATAAAAATAATCATCTAATGGAACTGACAGAATGAAAAACAATTTTTTTTCTCATAAACTAATTATTTAAAATGGAAAAATACTAATTTTAATTAGTATTCAATTGATTATCAAGCTGAAAAAACAGATTCATATCAATTGGCATATCATAAAACATTAGAGGTTACGCATAAAAGGGATCCAAAATTAAGTTAAAACATAGCATAAGAAAAACTTAGGTTATGAAAAATTGAGTTGCGAAAATGAAAAATTAGAAATTTAAAATATTTCCTTCCGCAATTTGTAATCCCCATTTCCTAAAATTGCAGGAATGAGGAAATAAAATTTGAAAAGTTTCCTTCTGCAATATGCAATTGTGGATTGCGGAAATGCCGAAATGATTTTTGAAATTTTGAATTTGTTTTACCTTCTACAATCCATAATGTGGAAATGCAAATGTTAAAATCCAATTTTACGACCCTAAATTAAATCAATTTTAACATAATAATGGGGTGGGTCTGAAATGTTGTGGAAATGAGAATGGATAATTTTTTTTTTAATTTATCATATTTTGACTATATAAAATTTAAAAATGCATTTTGGATTTGAATTTTAACATTTGTAAAATTATAATAAAACAAAACATAAGTCAAATCTAAAACACCAAACCTGGAAATGAAAAAATAATGAAAGAAAACCTAAATAAATCCCAAAACCTAGGAGTGAAAAATAAGAATCCAAGCTAATTACAAACTCATTCTTAGAAAATGAAATGTTGGAATAAAGCACAAATATAGGAAACCAATTCCCCCAATAATATAGGAGAGTTAATGAATCGCACAAATATATTTCTAACATAACCATTTTCTAAAAATGAAACACCGAGAAAAGAATAATAATATTTACTTTTGCACAATAATAAATGAAAATCCTTTTTAAATTGCAAAAGAGTTTCAAGACCAAATTAACTTATTGCGAAGGAAAAACTTATCCATGTTCAAACTAATTTTGCATTTGTGAATATTGAATTTTAATCTCACTAATCCCCAAATAATCATAAACAAAAAAACCCATGGAAATTAGAGAAATTAGAACTTGTATAAATTAAAACATGTATGTTTTTAATTTAAATGTTGGATTTATAAGATCAAATTGTGTATAGATTTAAAATATGGATTTAATAAAATACACAAAGTAATTTAATGAAAACCAAAGCATGATCATGAATATTTAAAAATGATTTCAATAAGTTTAATTAGATGTTAATATTTTTAAGAAAAACTAAACAATCATAATACGATTTGTTTACAAAATGTCATGATTTAAATACCAATCCAATGCAATACCTATATCGCAAAAGGGAAAACAAATAATCAATCGAAATCCCAATCCAAGTTCATAACCAACCATCTTTAATAACCAGCAAATGCAGTGAAGATGAAATCCAAGTACGAGATGTAAAGAACAATATAGTAAGTTAACCACCAAGATCATGGAACCAACTCAAATGAATCAAAACACAAATACAATCTAGAGATCGGGAAACAATACAAATAATACCATATATCTAGGTAAATGATCACATCAATGATGAAATATAAAAATGGAAATCCAAACAAATAAAAAAAAAATTGAATTTGGTTTCCGCAATCCGCATTTTTATTAACCGAAGGCTTTCTGACATCTGCAAGCAGCATTGTGAATTGCGAGTTTCAAAAAGCAGAAAATCCAAACTTAAAAACAATGGTACAACCGCAATATGCATTTCGGATTGCAGATTGCGTATTGCGGAAATGACAAGTTCCAAACAAAAACTATGTTTTCTGCAAATTATAAAACGTATAAAAACAATACTTTTAAGCAATATTTTATTCAATCCAAAGCATGAAAAAATACAGGGATAAAGGCAAGAATCATGACACCCCATCAACAAGATTCGCTTTATAATAAGTAAATGAGGTTCCCATTTTAATTGATAAAGTGGGATCTATGCCAACAATAAATGGAGGCTCACCAGGGTGAAGCAATTATCTTTTCCTTGAAAAGATAGCCATTGTACATGTATAAGGAGATGAAATATGAGGCTTTTAACAGGAAGAAATCTTTCACTAAAAAATGTGTAGCACATTAACAAGTCAATCTTATAAACATTTACCCAACTGTAATTGATTTGTAACGATGCCCTTCTAACTATCATTTGGAATGCAAAGATAAATACTAATTGACTAGATTTCCAACAAAAATATGTTCTTCATTGAAACACACTCTAAATGAACAATTTGTGATAAAAAGAAGATGTTATCTTAATGTTTTACCTTTAATACCACATGCATGGCCCTGCTACCAAGAGACGTCTATAGCCTTGGCAAGGTTACCTTTGAACCCAATAAGTTTCTTTTATCTCATTCACTAGTTAAATATGAAATAATATCAATCCTTGTTAAATATTTTCCCTCCTAGAAAGAAGCTGAAAACCACTGTCCTACTTGGTGATAGTGTCATTCACACCAACTTATAGATAATGAGTGGGTTCGATCAAGATGAGACCCCCTGTCTTGCAATCATTTTGTGGCTACAAGCCAGTACCCTGGCCTGATGACCAGATATTGATAAAGTCATTCCATAAGAATCTATGATCATGAATAGGTTGTCCTATAATAAGACCTCGTTCTTCCCAACTCACTCCTAGAGATGTTAAAGAAGAGGATTGGGCTATGTTTAATGTTAATCTCATAAGAGATTACATAATGGATGGAGAAGCCACTATATTCCTTAAGAGAGTAGGATTGTGTTAAGAGGTTTGAGATGATAACAACACAAGACCCAATCATTTTCTCCTAAAGAATGATCCAATTAAAACATAATTGCAGAATCTAGGTTAAAAAATAGCTTTTCGTATTGATTTGTGATAATTAAAAGGAGAAAGACAATCAATGCAACTAATTTTGTGTACGAAGGTAAAAATCGAATAGTGTTCCACCACGGATAACGGGATGGCCTCTTCTAGAAAATCGCCTTGAAAATATCTCTTCATGTACAATACTTTAAAAGATGTAGGCTCGAAATGACTAAACTTGCCCCAGAGTATCATTAACTAAGGATCAGCAATCTCATATCAATTAAATTTTTGAAAATGTTTGATAAATAAAATATGATTCAAAGTAAGGAATTGTAGAATAATTGGAATCAATTTTTCAATAATTAACATTTGAACCTTTCACCCCAATGCAAATGATTATCACACTAAAAAAAATCCAAGCCTACTCAAACAATTTGAAAATGAAATAAAAAGTAATCCAATCTAACTAAATTAAAGAAAATGAGACTTTACGATTATGACTAACATCTCATGTGTAAGAATATATGTTTAAAACTTTGCTGTAGAAAATAATTTTTATTGTAATAGGGGTGATAAATAGTGGATCAGATCAATTCTTAAATCATACATAATTATTTGAATTGATTATAGTTGTATTTGTAAAGAACCCATAAATGCAATTACATATTATTTACTTTATAGATAGCATTATTCACCACATGAGAGATTGATCTAATTGAATCCCTTTTATTTAGAAACCTATATTAAAATAAATGTAAAATAATAGTAAAAAATAGGCCTTAACAAATTGTCTTATGCGAACAAAAGAGGTATTTGTCGCCTTGTTTGTAAAATCAAAGGAATTTGTTATTGTAAAGAGAGTAATTATATCAATTCATAAAATGAAAATGTATTGAATCGATTAATTTAAATGATTATAATAAAACTCTTAAAATAAATTTATTATCCTTTGGTTGAAGGATTACAATCAACATTGTTATTTGTCGCATAAAGTTGTTTAGGAAAATTAGTCCTTTATTTATTAAATATTATCTATACTAAACAAAATTGTGTGCAATTTGTGACAACACAGTAGGGGAAAAAAAAACATCTCTTTGTATATCCAAGAAAGATAAAAATTCGTGTGTAATGAAGATGTTCTAATTTTAATTAATTTGTCTCATGTCAAAATATTCTTGCCCTAAAAACTTGGAAAAGAATTAATTCAAAACATTTCATGAGAATATCATTATAATTTAAAACTAAATACATAATTCAAACATGAATGCCTTGAACCAATAAAATAATAAGTGAGAGCATAAATAATAGAAAGTGAAAGAGGATAAAAATACTTCCCTGAATGCATATGGAGAAGCGTCATTTCCAACTTAGACTTGGCTTGTCCTCGCAAATACTTTATTGAAAAAAACAAAAGAGTAATCTAATTATTAAAGAAATTATGAAAACTAATCTATTCTACACCTACTCCTACACTACTATAAAATTAAACAAAAACTAACTAAAATCAAATTTCCAATGGAGCCAATTAAGTAACTGTAAACCTGCAAGGAAAAAACAAATGATGCATCAACAATAAAAATCTTAAAAATGGAGATAAAAAAATTGGAAAAACTAAGCTAAGCTCCTTATTTACAAAGAAATGAAAATGACATGGAAAATGGTTCAAAAATGATTGTTCCAACCATAAGTAAATTGGATCATAAAAGGTGGGTTGGAAATTATTAAGATCATGATTCAAAAGAATCTCGTCAAAATGGAAAATGGAGAGTATTTCATTTAGCAATATATCATTCTTATTGTATTGAAAGAAAATATTGAAATTTGAATATTGTGAATGATCAACTTCGTCTTCTTGATTTTTATTTAGATATTCAATCTTGTCAAGCACATAAGATTTATTTGGTTTCAAATTATTTGATCGAAATAACTTTTCATTGAAAATTTGATTTTTAGAAAAATTATATCTGGAACAAAAATTTTGAAATTCAATCTCAATTTCAGCCAACTCATCCTCTAAAGAATTATTGTTCTTATTTTGTTTATAACAATCCAAATCAAATTTCCAACTTGGGACATTCTTCAGAAAAGATATCTTCAAGGTCTCAGTTGGTGTGTGCTTTGTAAGGAAGAGGGTGAGATGATGCTACATCTTTTTAAACAATGTTCGTATATCAAAGTTGTTTGGTCAGAATGCTCAAAGAAACTGGGGGTGCCATGTTCCTGGGAGGGAAACTCTATACTACAAAATTGTGAAAAATTTAGATTAGGGGATGATTAGGACTTGGTGGTTGTCTTGCCACTACTGGTGATTTGGGGTGTATGGCTAACCTCATATTTTGTGATAAATCGTGAACTTTGACTATTATAGCAAGCTTCTCATGTGGCTTCCTGAGTTCATTTCCACAACATATCCAATCTAATAGAGAGAGGGAGGCATTGGAGGTGGAATTGGACAAATCAGTGCCATGTGGTTACTTCAATGGAGCTGCTCAAGAAAACACATGTGGGGGTGGTTCTCTTCTATTTTTATCTGAGAAACACTTCTATAAAATGGTGGTAGTATTAGGGGGAAGCAGTAATAATTTTGTTGAACTCATGAGCCTTAAAATTCTCTTGGTCTTTGTAGCAAAGAAAGGATGTAGGAACTTGAATTTCATGGGTGACTCTATGAATGTTGTAAATTGGATTAAAGGGACACAACAATGCATGAATATTAGAATTTCCAGTATCTTATTGTATGTTAAAGAGGTTCTAAACACTTTTGTTTCCTTCTCTTTCCATCATGTCTACAAGGAAAACAACCAGGAGGCAGACATGGCCTTGAAGGAAGGGTTGTCATTGAACATGGGGCAGTGGAACATCATGGAACATGTATAGAGAGTACTATGCAAGATTTTTATCGTAGACCATTCATAGAATGATTTCCTTGCTAGATATATTTATTTTTGGAACTTATGTCACAACTACATTACTATTACACTCTTTATGATCTTTTTACAGGATTATATGTCATTTTTCTATATGATCTAGTGGGCTGTCATCGAACAATAGGCATATTTCATATTACCTTTTTTGGGAACATTTTTTCAGGAAAAGTACTTGATTGTCATATCTATGAAACTTTGTAACATAATATAAATATTTTTTGTTTCTTTAAGGCTTTACAACAGTTTTTTTGCCAAAAAAGCTATTAGCTGAACATGCAGTACACTTAAAGTGTATCTATAGAATCTGATTTTGTTTGAAGAAACAAACTTACACTTTTTTCCAGGGAAAAAAACAATTAGAATCGAGTGACAAAGAAAAATAATATTCAAATTTCACAAAATGAGTAGAATTAAGATGTTCTTCATAATCTGAAGTATCATTTGCATCTTCAAAGATTTTTATTCTAAGATCCATCAGTTGATTAAATGATGAAGAACTAATATTACTTATAAGTGGAGGAACTCTTAAGTCATTAGGAATAAATGGGAAATCCCCTTCATAATTCCTGAACTCTTCATTTTTATTGTTAGTTGTATAATTATGATCAAATTGAGAAAAAGACAAATGTTCACAATTCATTTGAACAAATTGTTCATTGCATAGATTGGAAGTATTAGGATTAATATTTTCTGAAACAGTTTCATATTGAGATTCCAAAGAATGAAGGAAAGATGTGAAACACTCATCATACCTACATCCATTTGAAAGAGAAAAATGAGGATTGGAATTTACAACTAATTTCCTTTTTGTATCCAAGGAAGATTCGATTTTAGATGCAAAAACTATTTGTTTCAAATCATGTAGATCATTTTGAATATTTCTTTCCTCTTTAATGCACATGACTTTGTTATATAAATCCTTAATGTGTCTATATGATTGAACAATTTGTGAAACATTTAGTTCATCTTCAACATATTCTACATCATACCAAATAGGAGGAGAAAAAACATCGAAACGATACCTCTTTAATCTTTCTCAAGATATTGAACCTCTGTGCATGCTTTATCGAAATTTGTTACTCCTTTACATAAGATGAACATAGCCATAGTCTTAGGAAGAGACCTAACATACCAACGAAAATTGGGCTGTGATAAAGGCCTATCTTCTTCATGTTGTGCTAAAGGCCTATCTTCTTCATGTAAGCTATAATACACTTGTCGAAATCATGTGTTAAAATACAGAATTGATTCTCCATCATGTACTTGCATTTGGCTTATATTTTGGTGAATTTAAATAATATCATAATCTTCAAAAGAATCTCTAAAAACATTCTTAAATTCTAACCAGCTAGAAATTGAATTCAAAGGTAAAAACTAAAACCAAAGAGAAGCCTTACCTTTGAAGGTAAATGGGAATAATCCGCAAGGAACATATTCATGTATGGCATTAAATAAATGCAAAAGAGATTCATAAATTCTAATATGCTCAGTGACAGAAACATTATCTTCACCATCGAACTTTGACAAGATATGAACTTCCTTTTAAGGGAGCTCATTTAAATGCCCTTTTAGGCCCAGCGTAGTGTCAGAATCCCATGCAAGGATTTTGAAAAGAGTTGCGAAAGCATAATAAATAAAATTCATCTCTTATTATGGCCAATGTGTCGGTTCATGCCCTCCTTCTAGAGCCATTTTTTGATGGCCTGGATGTGTTGGAAGTACCCCTAGGAAACAATGTAAGGAAGATATCCATGCCAAATGCTTGGAATAATCCTACCCAAGGATTACCCTATTCTCAAGTTGTTTACTATATCTAACCATGATGGTTTTTACAGCTTTGTTATCTTCTTAGTGATGGTTTCTCCTCAAATAGGAGACTCTGAATCATGAATGAAACTAAATATTAATATTCCAATCTATCATAAACGATAAAAATAATCATCTAATGGAACTGACAGAATGAAAATCAAAATTTTTCCCCTAATAAAATGATTATTGAAAAAGGAAAAATACTAATTTTAATAAGTGGTCAATTGATTATCAAACTGAAAAATCAGATTCATATCAATTGGTGTGTCATAAAACATTAGAGGTTACGTAATGATAAAAAATCATCACAAAATCAAGAATTCTGCTCATCACAGATTGAAAATGATTCATGCTGCAATTGAAAGTAACTTCTGAGGTATAAACATAGGCAACATAATGTGAATATAAGATGAAAATCAACATATTCTGAAAATAAATTACAGAAAACAAACCAAATTCAATTTTTTAAATGAATTGATGAAAACCTTACAAAATATCTCAAGATCCAATGAACTAGCTTGCTAAAAAATCAGAGTACCATCCACTGATCCGAATAAGAAACTTTATGCATAAAAATGCATAACAATTCTATATTACAGAGAACGAAAGAAATTTTTCTCTCCTGAGATCCCCACCCATGTTTTCAAAGCATAAAAAGTAGGTATCTATACAAAATAAGTGATAGGAGAAGATAAGATCAGTTTCCCTAATTCCTGAGCTAACTAGCTTATTTGTTCCATTTAGAAAATTCGTCCATGACAAAAATCTCAGAAATTTTGTTTTGAAAAACCATTCAAATATCTCAAATAAGATATTTTCTAGGAATTTCACTCGCGATCCAACTAATTGGCTCATTAAGCACAAACCCATGTCTTATATTTTCCATATTCATCTTCATCACTCGAGAAATCGCGTCCAAAGATCATTGCTTTCCACTTGGCACGTTTTGACCATTCCAAATTTGGGATGTAAATCATTCATTTTGATTCCTCCAAATACAAATCCACACCTATACAATTCAAAAGAGAAATTAAACATCATTCCAAAGCTAATGAAATAAATCCAATTAAAAAAAATATCCATTTGCAAATCAAAATATAATGAAAATATATAAATTCGATCCAAATACAAAATTGATTGTTAAGGTAGATATTCAAGGTGGTTAAACTATTCAATTGGAGAAAATAATCTTCCAAAACTATTCCTCATCCTTCTAGATTTCCAACGATCTATCTTGGGCTTGATTTGGACTTATAAATCTCAATATATTGCTCCCATAATTTAAGACTCGGCAGCCATTGATTTCATTTTTTAGTGAATTGTGGTTGTTGATTTAACTATTAAATTCATTACCCAAATTATTGCATTCCTGAATATCGAATTTTAATCTCACTAATTACCAAATAATCATTAAAAGACCCATGGAAATTAGAGAAATTAGAACTCATATAAACTAAAACTTGTGTGTTTTTAATTTAAATGTTTGTTTTATAATATCAAATTGTGTATAGATTTAATATATGGATTTAATAAAATACACAAAATAATTTAATGAAAACTAAAGCATGATCATGAATATTTAAAAATTATTTCAATAAGTTTAATTAGATATTAATATTTTAAAGCAAAACTAGACAATCATAATACAATTTGTTTATAAATTGTCATGATTTAAATAGCAAGCCAATACAATACCTAGACTTGCAAAAGGGAAAACAAATAATCAATTGAAATCCCAATCCAAGGTCACAACTAACCATCTTAAATAATCATCTTATGCAGCGAAGGACAAATCCAAGTATGATATGTGAAGAATAACATGGTAAGTTAACCACAAAGATCATGGAACCAAATCAAATGAATCAAAATGCAAATACAAGCTAGAGATCATGAAACAATCCAAATAATACCAGAGATCTAGGTAAATGATCAAATCAATGTTGAAATATAAAAATGGAAATCCAAGCAGATAAGAAAATGTTGATTTTGGTTTCCGCAATCCGCATTGCGGGTTGCGAAATTGTGGAAATGCAGAACCAAGAATCCAATTTTTATTGACCGAAGGATTCCTGACATCCGCAATCCACATTGCAGTTTGCAGGTTGTGGAAAGAAGAAAATCCAAAATTAAAAAAAATGGGACATCCGCAATTTGCATTGCGGAAACGACAAGTTCCAAAGAAGAACTATTGTTTCCACAATTCACAGAACATATAAAAAAAGGAATTTTAATCATATTTTTATTCAATACAAAGTGTGAAAAAACACGGGGATAAAGGAAATAATCATGACAGCCCATCAACAAGATGATGAAATTCAAGATTCACTTTATAATCGGTAAATGGGGTTCCCATTTTAATTGATAAAATGGGATTGGTTCTACCAACAACAAGTGGAAACGCACCAAGGACTAAACTGTCATAAATGAGGGAACATATGTAACCAGAATGATCAAATGTGGGTGCATGGGTGCATTAATGAGTCCAAAATACTAAAAGGACCTTGCTTGACCAACACAACCTAGTTTTGGACCATATAACATAAGTATGAAACAAATGAAAATGTGTCCTAGGTGTATGACCATGGTACTAAGGTGGTATATTTCTCTAATAATACTGAATATTGGAGATGAATAGAAATCCTCTTCGAGGGAGGAACCTCCTTACATAATGTACTATGTACCCAAGACAAGAAAATATATAATGATGACTAAAATGAAAATATCTCTTTCCCTTATATAATAGACATAAGTGTTCAATAATATGTAATACACCACCATATAGGGTGTAAAGTCCCACACTATAGGGGGAATTGTTCCCAACATTTAGGGATTAACATGCCCCTCCCCTTTAGATAATCATTTTACTCAATGCTTGGGTAGTTGTGCATGCATCGGTATGAAGGCACCGTCTTCCAATGTCGAATATGCAGCTGGTAAGTTATTACACTTAATGAGGTACTCAAAAATAGCTTGATTTAGTAGTTGTTTGGTCCTTGTTTCAGAGATTTGTTCAAGTTCCCTTATGATTCTTCCTTCTTCAAAACTCCTTTTACTATGATGTTTATCTACCTATTGTTTCATCATTTTTTTGGACATCTTTAGTATTTGGAGGTTTCTTGTCGGTGCACTATGCAATCTACCATTGCTTGAAATATAGTTTTTT
Organism: Pseudotsuga menziesii; assembly: GCA_001517045.1. Lineage (NCBI taxonomy): Eukaryota > Viridiplantae > Streptophyta > Pinopsida > Pinales > Pinaceae > Pseudotsuga > Pseudotsuga menziesii. The sequence continues at coordinate 205,460 of LPNX010412798.1, read as the reverse complement.
CTTCTTCAAACCTTTATTGGAATCTTGTTTTATGGCCGGCTTGACTGACAAAAAATTTAAATCTCAATTCCTTTAGGTCTACAACTTTGGATTATGGTGGCATGATGTGTCCTCTTTCCGATGTCGTAGGTATTCCCTAATTTGGATGCTCCAGTAAATCTATACTGTAATTCTCCCAACACTTCTTATGTTTGGTCTATACAGAAGAGTGAACTTGTACGGTATGCCAAGTGTCAAATATTTTGAATATGAATCTGTAAAATATATCAAAGATACTATGGCCAGTCTTCTTTTTTATGCAATGGGTCTCACACAATTTGGATATAGAATACTATGGATATAACAATTTTCCCTAGAACACCTTTTTTCAAACCATGATTGGAAGATTGTTTTAGGACTGGATTGAAAATGAGATAAAATTTGAATTGTGTCTCCTCTAGGTAAGAAAATGTGTTCTATTGTATCTTGATGTTTCGACTTTCCAACACTACAGGTCTGACCTAATCTAGATGTTTCAATAAAAATTTATTTCAAATCTCCAAAACATCTTACTCATTTCCTATCCAAAAGAGGGAACTTGTACAGTATGCATGTGTCCAATGTTTAGTTTATGCAACTGAAAATCCTACAACATATACCATGTTCTGTCATCTTTTTGATATAGCATGTCTCACTCAATTTTGATATCAAATTCCTCGTATATGACCATTTTCCCTAGAACAATGGTTTTAGACTAGGTTTTGGAATAGTCTAAAACCCTATGTTCCTCCACAAATATCTCCGAAATTATAATGGATTGGGATCTAAATTTCACATTGCAGATATATAGGCATTTTCTAGAAGTGGGTTTTTAACCATGATCTCTAATTCCTTGTAGAAAAAGAAAATGTAGTGAAAATAGAAAGGTGACTCGTTTTGCGTAAGCCAGTCCCGAGGAAAGAGCTCTAATACCAAATGTTATGCAACCAAGTCCTAGAAATAGAAGAAAAATAGAAGAAAATTTTCATAAGGTAGTAATCCATGCATTAATTTTGATAATATATATGAATAGAAATCCTCTTAGAGGTAGGAATCTCCTTACACAATGTACTGTGTACCAAAGGCAAGACAATATAAAATGATGGCTAAAATGAAACATCTCCTTCGTATATATAAAAGACATAGGTGTACAATAAAAACTAATAGGCCCACTAATAGAACCAAACCTACATCAAAGAAATGTAATACACCACCACATACGAGGTAAAGTGAAACACTATAGGGGGTGTGCCCAACACTTAGGGCTTAGTAACAATAGTGTCTTACATACAACAAAATATGTTCTCCCTGGGGCATCACAAATTGCGCATTTAAGTATTTCATGTATTTGAAATATTCTTTAACCTATTATTATAGACTCATGTTGTACATAGTGATTCAATCCCATAAATTTAGTAGCTCATTGACAAGAGGCTAAATATATACATTTATATATTTCACTTGATACTTACATAATTGTTGAAAGTACACATAATTACTACCGTGTGTGTGTGCGTGCGCGTGTTTGCGTGTGTGTGAAATTAATAAATGATCAAGAAAATGAAATTCTACATTCAAATAAAAATATCGTTATAAAAAAATACCTAGAACAATAATTTCCAATAATGTGTGCTCCCTCTTTATTGACATCCAAGGAGTAAGGTTATTGTTTAGAACAAAAATAGGCCACATTGAGTAATTATACCTATCTCACCAAATTGATTGACACCAACAACTTCTAATGAAATCTAAACATTACGAGGTTCTTCTTTAAAAATCGACCATCTTTCTTTGATGTTCCTAAATACATAACCATCTTCAAAAATTTGAAAAATGTCATCTTTATTTATATGTAGTTCATGGTAATACATAAATTGTGTTATGCTTTGGAGCATGAACAATAGCTGCAAATGTGGAATTATGGGAATAGAATGAAGAACCTTGTGGGACGCCTTATTTGTTACTTGATTAATTCATTGTCTACTAATTTGGCATTGTGGTAATTTCATTATTTTATGCATATTGTCCATAATGTATAATATGATTATTAGGACATGCATTGATAGCCCGATAATCCATTCCAATAGCTTTCATAATGCCAGATAATTCTCTATATGTGCAAGGAAACTTATTTAATGATGGTAAGAAAATCACCTATCAATCTAAAACAATATAAAAATAATTGGTTCATGTAAATAAGAGTATTTGATATAAATATTGCATCTTTAATTTACATATCAATTGAAAAAAAACTAGATAAAAAGAAGTCAACATTTATGTATTTTTGACAAATTATTGCATACCTTATTATTTATGTGAGACACGTGTTGGACATACCCATTTGATACCTTCAAGTTCACCAACAACAATAAACATACAGAATATTATTTGAGGTGGCTTCATGAAGGAGTTATACGACACTCTTGAGCATAGGTACGTAAAAGACACCATTGTTTTCCTCATTCATGGGAGCATTAAATAAGTCTTGAATAAATATATTAGTCCCATCCTCCTCAATTGTATTATCAGTGTCATCTTATTCCATATTATATTTAACATGATCTTCAATATCCATAACATATTCTTCAACTTGTACAATATTATTTCGAATTGGCATACCATATGGTATCATATACCTAGGATGATTTATCTTTAAAGTAATAATAATAATAATAATAATAATAATAATAATTTATTTTTAAGGTCTCCTCCAATCGAGACACAAATTTGGTGTATGAGACCCCCTTGTTTGTGGGACAAGGGACTCCCCTCTATGCATTGATTTAACTGCTAAACTCTACAAAGGTGCACATACACTACCCCCCATTGGATTTGAACCTATGAACTCCTAAGAGGAAACACATGGGGTGCATCCATGGAGGTGGGTTGCAATTTTTGGCAAGGCGATTTCAAAAAAAATGAAAAAACGTACCTCGATTGAGCTTTTATTAAACACTCAATCGAGGTTTTAACACCTCGATTGAGGGTTTAATAAAAGCTCAATCGAGGTTCCGACAAACCCTCGATCGAGATTCTAATAAACCCTTGATCGAGATTTTCAGACCTCGATCAAGGGTTAAAAAATAGCTCGATCGAGGGTTAAAAAAACCTCGATCAAGCATTTTTAATATTCTATAAATAGGCAACAAACACATCATTTAATTCACTTCGTCTGTTGGATAGAAAATGGGAATTTATATTCATTTGTCGATATGGGTTGTAGATTAATTGGTTTATAGATGTGATTGATCACATGCATGACTCCAATCAATCACTTCTATAACACCAATTACTCTACGAATAATATATATTCATAAAATCTAGAGGATGTGGCAGTAGTAATGCGGTTACTCATTTTTTCTTCAAGGTAGGTATTATTACCCATAAGTATATCATTCTTCTAGTTGAAATTATGTTTTATTAAATTTTATTATCATATAATTCTATGTTTTAGAGACCTTGATCAAACGGATAGCTTGATATTGACATTGTATTTCCATATGCATTGAATGTAAAGTTTCATTTAATGAAGTCTTCCAAAATATGCTTGGACACCTTGTATTTTGAATCCCCATTTGAATTCATGTCATTGAACATTTTCAATTCTTGTCGAAATGAGAATTAATATCATGTTTAGTTTCCATACTTTTTGTTTCTCGGATCTCACAGTCATCATAATAGCTTTTGTTTTATTTATTTTCCTCCACTCTTAGCATTATGAAACACCAAAAAAATTAGTCATGTGTTATTGATGTAAATTCTAATGTCATTCAATAATTTACTAGCAAAATTAACTGCAAATGTGTGGCAAAATAACAATTTTGAAGAGTAAACAATGGACATTGATATAACCCAAGGAAATAAGGTCATATTTTTTTTTCATGCTCACATTTTCATTTCTCTAAATGTACTAAAAATAATTTTCTCCTTCGTATATAATTTTTAATTTTAAAAAACTACAATTATATGATATGACTCTGAATGTAACACTAATTTTTACCTTAATCATTTTGTTCTATTCTTCCTTGGGCTCTGGGATTTAAATATCTGTCCCAAATATCTATACCATAGGTAGATCATAGTCCTAAGAATCTAGGTCGAGTGGACACATCTCGCCTAAGTTCAGTTCATCAACTGAATTGCATGCATCATTGCTCTCATTGGTTCAATGCAAAAAGAATACTATGACACTGATGCATGCAATTCAGTTGATGAGTTGAACTTAGACAAGTTGTGTCCACTCAACCTAGATTCTGAGGACTATGATCTACCTATGGTATAGATCCTCGGGTTAGATATTTAAAGCTCAGAGCCCAGGGTGGAATAAAACATGACGATTAAGATAAAAATTAGTGTAAATTCAAAGTTATATCACATAATTGTAGTTTTTTTAAATTGAAAATTATATACGAAGGAGCAAAGTATTTTTAGTATTTAAAACATTTCACTGCATTTTTGTACTACATTGTATACACATTGGATATATTGCTGATAGGAATCAAGTGATGTTGAAATTCCTTACCAACCATTGATGACATAAACAAGCTAGATGTTGAATTCTAATGAAAACACACCATGATACTACTTGAATATAAGCATTAAAAAAAATTAAATGCATGTAGTTCATAGACTCTAAAATTATTGTCAAATCCCCAAAATGAATCCCTGGCATCACCATCAAGGTTTCACAACAATTGGTTAAAGTTTTGAGTTATCATGCTAGGATTCATTCAAGGGTTTATTGTATTTACGTCATGGTCATTTTGCTACAAACAATAGTTTGTCCACTTGGTCACTGCAAATAATATTCATAATTAATGTCATCTATAGTGTTGTTTAATTCCATGTCTCTTTTCAACATAAAGTTCAATGTTTTTGTTAATATCTTTGGTCCAGAAAAATTTTAAACTTCATTAAATTTAGTTATAAGGAGGGTCGCAAGGTCGCATATATGGGGCACAACATATTATTATCACTATGAAAAAAAAAATTATGAGTGGAGCAAGTTTGCATGTCATGTTTATTTCATGAGTCTTATCCATTTGCTATATTCTTAATGTACTCGTGTCTAGATGAAACAGATTGGTAATAGGCTATAATTGTCAATTATGTTTATGTACACATTTATCTATACAATGGGAGAGTTCTAATTATATGTTCTAGGTGAACTATGGAAAGAGTTTTCTTGTTCCCTAAACTTTGATGCCTCTTTAATAGTTTCAAAAAACTAAATCTAAAAAACAAAGGACAACTTCCCTTGTTACTAGTATATTTCACTATGGTTATGAGTATTATATTATTGCTCCTTCAATTCTTCTTCTTATGCATTTTTATTCTTATCATTTATTCGGATATGAAAAATAAATAAAAAATTAAATTCTTTATATTTATTACAATGTTGAGAATAAGTATCCTTCTTCTTATTCTTTTATATTTTATATTTCATTATTTTTTTTATTTGTTTTCTTATGTTTTTTTTTTAATTTTTACTTTTACCATCTTGAAAAAATTATAATTTCCCATTTCTCCTTTATTCTTGTGTAATTTCTCTTTTAAATTCTCTTAGATGGGTCCTTGAAACCCATTTCTAAAATGTCCTACATGAACATAATATTATATATAATACATATATATAATATATATATAATATATATAAGCTAAAGCTTATATCCCCAAAAAATATGGTAGTATATTGGTAGTCATGTACAAATATTTTTTTCAAGTGTTTAAGAGTAGCTCGATCGAGGGTTTACAAACCCTCGATAGAGGTTTTTGTAAAACCTCTATTGAGGTTCCAATAAAACCTCAATCGAGGTATTTAAATACCTTGATCAAGGGCCTGAAAAACAGAGATTTAGCCCTCTTACAAGAAAATCAATGTTTCTCTGTGTCTTCTAGGGGTGTAAACCCTGCCATTCATGGCACACAACTGAGCGGAGTTCATACCGATAGATTCATCACCAAATCCTTTATCTATTGAGATATAATGCATGCGTTTTGGCATTCATATGGGTTTTTTTTAATTAGTTCTAAAACTTACACTTAGAAAACCAAAAAACAACTTTGAACCAGCTGAAAGAAAAATACGCAGGGTAAAATATACACATCCAAAAATTTCGTAAAAATGCACAGCCCACACATCGACGTGTCCTGTTCAAAAGGGTGTCTTTGGTTTTTCAATTTTTGAAAACAGTGAAAAAAAAGTAGGGATGGACACACATGTATATAAAATGATGCTGAAATTAGATGCAGTCACTTTCGAAAAATAATAAATAATTGTATATTGCGAATTAAATTAACAAAAAAATATGTAGACGAGAGTGCATTATGTGTAGATCATGTTCATATATATATATATATAGATAGATAGATAGATAGATAGATAGATAGATAGATAGATAGATAGATAGATATAGATATAGATATATTTTAAATTATTAATGTAAGATTGAATGATTGGGGTTGGACATGGTCTATTTATTAACTTTCCAAAATTTTAAGGTCACACAGTTCATTAAATGCAAAATTTCACACATTAAATGACATCGGAATATTTATAAAAAAAATCATTGGGAAGCCAACATAATATTACAATTTTTTTTTTACTATAAGTTGAAATTCACATGGCATATATGGGTTTCGAGGGCTTCTATCTAGCACATGAGTACAAAATCAGGTTTTCATCGTCAAATTTGGCCAAAAAGTGTTACCCACCTTCATGGAATCACCCCATGTTCGCTTTACAAAGGATGCAAGAAATCAAATAAAATTATAATATATAACAAATATTAAAATGAAAGAAAACTTCATATAAAACTTAATATATACACAGATCTATAATGAATAATTTGCCATGGGACGATATTCATACCTCCCTTCACAGTTTCCATACTCCCTACATTTATGGCAAGGGGAATAACATTTCCCATCACCCATAGTCATCATTCGCCTATTCAACTTAGAAAGTGATGTTGATTCTTTTGGAGTTGGAATTGTAATTACCTATTACAATAAAATCCATTGAAGTATTATAATTAAAAATGAGCTTTATTGATACAATACCTACACTTGTAATATAAATATTGAGATCAATAGAATAAATTGCAACACGTTTAGAATTTAAACCTAGTACAACCCTTTTAAGGGTTATGATTAAACTTGGGAGGGGTGTTTTATTTGGTAGTATTGGTTCTAAATATTGAACTAAAGGGTTACATTACTTGTGTTATGTATAGAATATTAATTTAAATCAAAGGTATAATGAAAAACAAATTCTAACTTCATTATAATGACATAAACTAAAAACTACACATAATTTTTATGAAAACATAAATAGAAATAGATTGTTTCTCAAATATAAAAAAAAATGGAAAATCTTATAAGCAAGTTTTCTATGAAAAAAAACTTACATAAGTTTCGACATTGCTCATTATAAAGTTAAAGCATAAAGCTATATAATATTTAAATTTATTAACAAAGACTTTACTATGAAAAAAAACTTACATAAGTTTCAACATTGCTCATTATAAAGTTAAAGCATAAAGCTATATAATATTAAAATTTATTAACAAAGACTTAAAATACAATGAGGACTAAATAATGTGAGTCATTATAAATCATTTTAAATGCAAGCCTAAACTACTTTTTACATTCTAATAAACAATATAAGCCTATAAAGAGGCCAATACTCTTAAAAAACAAGGAAGTGTGAAAAGTATTAAAAATAAGAGATATACTTCAATAATTCATAATGGTTTCATGTACTATACGCATGATATAGTGTTCCCATTTAGAATATGTATTTATACTAAAGTGATGTAGCAATTCATTTTATTATCCCGTGAATGATCTCGTTATGCCATAAGTATAGGATTAAAAGGAGACACAAAAATTAAAAATATGAACCTTCAAAGTGTAAATGCTAAGATATTTAGATCAATAATTGGTTGTGTTAAACATGTACTAATAGAAAAATTTACTATTTTGCGTGTCAATCAATGAAGAGAAAACGTTTTCTCAGCTATAGCAAATTCTTCAAAAAAATTACCAAACAACAATATTTATAAATTGCATATCATCATACTTATAATTCCCATCAAACATGGTCAACATTGACCAAAAGCGAAAGTCGATGACCATTTCTACCTACCAAGCGACTATATACCCTTTGACATGTGTAAAATCTTGTGTCGTAAATGTGACTAAATATTGTTTTAAGTTTGGAAGTCTAAATACTTATTCCTACTTACTACGAATGTCGGGGAACCATGAAAAAAATATAAAAATTTTCATGATTTTTGAAGTGATTTTCAATGATAAAAAGGATTTTTTCCATATTTCATTGAATTTTGACCCCATATGTAGTAGTGTCTCCTTGGTAACTAGAAATCAACATGCAGGTTGGTGGGATTGGTTACCCTTTAGGAAATTGACCTCATCCTTCTATAAATTGATTTATTATGGTTTGTAAGTCCTATAGGTGGTAGAAGCTCTATAGGTGGTAGAAGCTCATGAGAAATATTTTCACTTTAATAAACTATCCCATCTAGTAATCTCCTTGATTTGTAGAAGTTGTCCCCTAGATAACTATAAATTGTCAAGCTAGTTTTGTCAGATTGATAAATCCATCCTTTCCTCCATAATTTATACCATGTATGATCATTAAATACTCTTCCATGTGGTGTAATATAATGAGAATAATCAGAGGACATAATCCCTTAAATTTCTCAATCATGTCTTAGCTTGTCTAGTAAAATGGTTGAAGGAATTTGATCCAACTGTTGTGACTTTATCTCTCCCACTTTGCTTTAGATAAAATCCACCTATAAATCCATAAAAAAATCAATAATTATTTGACAAATTTTATTCTTTTATATTTATAAAATAAAAAAGAAATAAGTAAATAAAGTAAAAATTACTAATCAAATATGAATATATTCATTTAACAAATATGCGTAGGATTTAAGTAAGATTATATAAGTTCATCATTAATGACATATTCCTAATCCTTTTATCTCCTTGGAAATTAATAATATGGGACAAATAATTTGTCATTTTAGGGGCCACCATACCCCAACTTTAACAATTTGTATCTCCTCATGCAATAAAACAATTTCCCCTAAAGTTGGTCTCTTTATAATGTATAAACATGATGTTTCTTGTAGTGAAAAATTCCATTTAATTTCATGTGAATAAGTTTTATATGGGATATTTCCTTTCAAGGTAATATTGGGTACATTCTAGCCTTGGTACCATATTTTCAAATGCTCATTTATCCCCTTGAAATGTTTCTTTAAACTCCTCTCTACTATTGTAGCGTCACTTTCCTACAATACTTTATCTTTTCAGTAATGTGGAAGAATGTGGTTCCTATAGTAATATTTTTTATTTTTTTTCTTTAATGTACATCAAATATGAGATTTTAAAGTATACAATAACAACAAATCATCTTTGAAATTTTAATGCATAAGAAGGAAAAGTGTCTTGTATAACCAACACAAGCATTCTCTTTAATTAGGTTGCTTTCATCCTTTTTGAATCACTCTTCAACATGAAAATATCTTGTAATGTGATGGAGTGATTATTTATATGCCTATATATTACCTCTTTTATTCTGTGAATGGTGTCCTTAAACTTGATTTTCTATCTCCTCGTCGAATTTAAAACTTTATGATATCATTGTAAGCCTTGCATGAATGTTAAATAAATAAATTGAGACAATCTAGAGCGTTACTCTTTTCTTTAAACTTTGAATATTTTAGGAAAGTTTCATATTGAAGGATGATCTTGAAATTATTTCTTGATTTCATATGTTAATTTCACTTGTTGGATCGATGTCTTTCACTTCTTGGCCCACTTTATTTCACTTGTTGTCTCACTTTATTATCATATTTGGATGTCTTGCTATCATGGCATCATTTGCATTCCATGTTAGTTTCTCTTTTAGATTATGGGTTTAAGAATCATAAACATCGTTAAGTTTATGTATCTGGCGTCAAGAAAGCTAGTTTGAGGAAGCATTTTTTTGGGGGGAAACACTATTAGTTCCATCTGCTTGATGTGACTTAGTGACATCAAAATATCACCATCAAATCCAAAATATAGTCAATCTATGCGAGAGTCATTCCATGTTCATCCTTGGTGTTTCAATTTCATATGGAGACACTCCCTGCAAACATTAAACTTCTTGCAAATAAAAATATTAAGAACTTTTGAGCTATTTACATGTCATTGTTGTACATCAATGATGAGAAATTCAAACAACCAATACATTTCTACAATAATATCCTAGAAAAATAAAAGTTTGGATCCCATGTAATGCAAATAGAGCAATGTTCTCAACACATTTTTATGAGATTACTTTTAAACAAGGTGGTCGTGGGACTTTGTGCACCTCAACTCTTTGTTGTCCTATGTTCATAGAGGATGTATTGTCATATGTTAGTACACATTTTGGTTTAACTACAACCAGGTTCAAAAGTAAGGTGTAGTTATTACCATGCACAAACTAAATAGGATTCTATGGGCATTGTCTAGTGGAATTTTGTTGTAGTGCTTATTATTTATGAATTACATTAATAGAGATATAACTACCATTTTTAAATTCAAGAGTGTTGGATTCTAAATTAAGAGTACTTTGACATGGCTAGCCACATGTTAATATCTGATATTTATCTCAATCTTGAAAATCCTTTGATATATGGATTTTATTTTATTTCATAGATTGTATTAAACAATAATTTGTTTAAAATTTGGGATTATTCATAACACTACCTTGAGTGGTGATTTTACCTATTTATTTAATGAATTTCACAAGTATTCTTTTGTATCCATGACTCTAAGATTTGGCAGGCCTCCTTTTGGAAATCAGGTATGGAATGAACGAACAAAATACACATTTTTGTTGTAGAATCTTTTGAAGACTCGAAATAACTGCATTCTACTTCATCAACTTCATCATTTTGATCACATCGCCTTGTATGGTGTTATACCTTCTTATCAAATTGTTTGATGTAGTTATTCATGTGGTTTTAAGCATTATTTCAATCCAATTTGGATTTGGGTTCAATTTTGGTGATCCACGTGTAACTGAGGTGTTTTTTTTTGTCATTCCACATCTCTTGTGGTTGGGGTTTGGTTTATACAATTTCAATTGTAGGTGTTTATCTCTCTATATTTGTTAGGGATCCACTACTTCCTTTATTGCCTCTATTCAAGGTCAATATCCACACCATGCTTATTCAATATAAACTAAAACATTTTCCCTCTCTCTTAAAATCATTAGAGGTAATTTCTTTTGTTGTTAGGAGGAATAGTATAGATTCTTAGTGGTTAGGATATGATTGATTCTTAGTATTTCAAATATTTATATTATGTGTTCAAAAAGTAGATAATATTGATATTAGTATTAATGAATCCTTTTGATTTCCTATTCTCATGGACTAGATGAGATCCTATATCTAACCATGTCTATTATTGTTCTTAGTGGATAGTTTTTAAGATCTTGTTAAGATTGTATCTCTTAGTTTGTTGAGTTAAATATATTCAGAGTTTGTTTTTTCAAACTTTGGTTTTGAACTATCCTCATGAGTGAGATTTCCCACATCAATTGCAATAGTATGGTCCTGCATTGTAGTATTGTTTCTTATGAAATCTGGTACATGTTTGAAGCATGAGGAGGACAGTAAGAAATATTATTGAAAACAATTGTAGTTTTTGTAGGTGTGGGAATATCTAGGTTGTATACAAAATGAAACCTCACAATATTTAGAAACCAAAAAATGATAAATATATAGATATTTGCATAGATAAAGATAAACAAAAGTGTAGAGTATATGTGATCTACCACCACTAACATATCATGAGGTAATCACCATGAATAGAATATATAGTATTACACCTCCATGAACAGAGTATATAGTATTCCACCACCATGAACAAGATGTATAATTATCAAATTAGGGATCCAACATGAATTATGCACTACAACTTCCATGGAATATAACAAGGAATATAATTTGGATTATTAACACTCCAAACCACCACTAGGTATAGAATATCCACCTCAAACAAAGTAAGCACCACCACGACAAGAAAAGTATGCAACATGCACCAATAAATGGGGGGAATATTCTAGCATGCAACACCACCATAAAGACAACATTGTAACAAAGGATGGTTTTTAATAAGGAAAATAAATGAGAAGGAGTTTTTCCATTAGATCGAGCTCAAATGATGAAAGTTTACAACCCATGATTAGCCATAAACCCTCACATGCATTGCCACCTTATCAATATTCTAATATTTATTATTTTTTTATAACAATCAGAAATGTCTACAAAACATGATCCTTGTTATCATGTGGATGGTGGGAGGTAAGGCTTGATCCTTACTAATGATCATTTGTAACTTAATTTGAAGTTTTGGGTGGAGGGAGGCACCACAAACAATGTTTGTCAAATTTTGGAAGGGGAGCATGAGAAGAAAGGGTCAAATCATGAGCCCATTTCACATTAAGATAAAATTAAATAAAAAATGTTGTCATGCATGTTTAATTATATTTTAACACCCTTGATACCCACCGACTCTATCTAACCTCCTCTCTAATCTATGAAAACATTTTTTAAGGAAATCCACTAAACAAAAGCCACAACTATAAATATATTCTTATAGCGGATTTCACCACTCTAGGTGAATCACACTTTGTATGGCCTTCCCTTGTCCCGCTGCAGACTCTTTAGACCCCATGGACTATATTTTATCCTTTATTATTTCCTTCATCATCCCTAAAACTATATGAAAAATGATATACGCGGATTTTTACCAGATAACCGTGTACATACGTAGGTTTGACCCCTATAACCGTGTACATCGGGATGTGTGCATAATCCAAATCCTTTTGGAGTTTTCCTTGACATGGATCCGACTCATTCGACTCCTGGCCTTCCATATGCCTTGAGATCACTCGGATTCGACCCTTCATTATCCCTTGTGAAGCTATATAAGGAACCCCTTGGTACATTGAAGGCATATAGAGAGATTGAGAGCAACGAAACTATAGTCCATTGTTGCCAGAATTTGTACTTGAGTCTGCATCCCTTTGTCCCTTGGAGCACTGTTGTGTTCTTCCCAAGCTTTCCTTTTGCTAGCGAGCTTGTTATCGTGAGATGGAGGATTGAGGTGGTGGAGGCCCAAGTGGGGGATTTAGTTTCTCCAGTTCGCAGAAGTGCTGTTAGAGTTTGTATCTATCTTGTAATCTCTGATCTATATTAATAAGAACTATCTTTTCCTGTCCAATGATGTGTATTTGATTAAATATTGTATCCATTGGAATATGTCAAATGCTTTTACATTATTGATTATATATGCTAGAATAGATCTAACACCATGATATATAGTATGCTTGTATTGTTTACTTGTTGTTAAGGAAGTATTATATCAATTCAAGCTGAAGATTTGAAAGCTCAACGGGGATCTACTTCAACTGTTCGGAATAAGGTACGAGGTCTAATCCTTTAGTGTTAGACATTTTATTTCTATTGCATATTGGGAAAGATTGATTTCTGGAGTCAAAGTTGTCTGTTGTGGTACCGCAAGCCATAGGAATTTCTCTCCGTAAATCAATCCTATGGCTTGGGGTACCACAACAGACAGCTTTGACTCCAGAAATCAATCTTTCCCAATATGCAATAGAAATAAAATGTCTAACACTAAAGGATCAGACCTCGTACCTTATTCCAGACGGTTGAAGTAGATCCACGTTGAGCTTTCCAATCTTCAGCTTGAATTGATATAATACTTCCTCAACAACAAGTAAACAATACAAGAATACTATATATCATGGTGTCAGATCTATTCTATCATATATAATCAATAATGTAAAAGAATTTGACATATTCCAATGGATACAATATTTAATCAAATACACATCATTGGACAGGAAAAGATAGTTCTTATTAATATAGATCAGAGATTACAAGATAGATACAACCTCCGACGGCACGTCTACGAACCGGAGAAACTAAATCCCCCACTTGGGCCTCCACCACCTCAATCCTCCATCTCACAATAGCAAGCTCACTTGCAAAAGGAAAGCTTGGGAAGAACACAACAGTGCTCCAAGGGACAAAGGGATGCAGACTGAAGTACAAATTCTGGCAACAATGGACTATAGTTTCATTGCTCTCAATCTCTCTATATGCCTTCAATGTACCAAGGGGTTCCTTCTATAGCTTCACAAGGGATAATGAAGGGTCGAATCCGAGCGATCTCAAGGCATATAGAAGGCCAGGAGTCAAATGAGTCAGATCCATGTCAAGGAAAACTCCAAAAGGATTTGGATTATGCACACATCCCGATGTACGTGATTATAGGGGTCAAACCCGCGTATGTATGTGGTTATCGGGTAAAAAGCTGCGTATATCATTTTTCATATAGTTTTAGGGATGATGAAGGAAACATCAAAGGATAAAAGATAGTCCATGGGGTCTAAAGAGTCTGCACCGGGACAAGGGAAGGCCATACAAAGTGTGATTCACCTAGAGTGGTGAAATCCACTATAATAGATGCCCCCTAATGTGTGAGGTCAGAGGGGTCATACGATGGCCGAAATACATTATAAGTCCATCCCAAAAGTGGAGTGATGGAGGATCCCAAATGGAAGACCAACCACCCAATCAGCATAGTACAATAATACAACTCTGCATATAACTGTAAGTACATATAGGAGTCCCGGATACATAAGAGTACAATGGCCATGAATAGGCATGATACATGATATCACATATGTGGTTATTGCCACGTACAATATACATAGGTCAGAATCTCCATGATGAAGATATACAAAGGATCATGATCTCCAAAATGGCTGAAGATATATAACAGATCAAGATCTCCATAGTGGCTGGAAATGTCTGACATACACTGGAATGAAGTCATGAGAGCTGAAATCTCATGAACACTGGCACGATCAAGGAGGTAGCATATAAGAGATGCTGCCAGTCTAGAAAGTCTTCTACACAAACCGCTACGAGTACATGTCCTACTATGCAAATAGAGGTGTTGAGGTCGAACATAGTAGTCCATCGTCTGATTACCAGTCATTGATGTATACCGTTAATAGACGTGATATTACCCACCGATAATGAAAATGGGAATCAAGGTACTAGAGTGCAAACTAACAAGTGTGAATAGATGTGTTGAGGTCGAAGACTTGAGAGAATCCATCGATCAGGGGACATTGATATATTCCCAAGAAACTATCGATGGCGAGAGAACCTACCACTGATGACTGCAAGTCTCAAGGCACTCAAAAGGACTCTAGATTCCAATCCCAGAATAAATGATCTGAAGTTGATGGGATGAAATCCGCTGGAAGGAGGGCATTAAGGCATCCCCCATCATCCAACATGAGGTACTCAGCAAAGCTGTATAATGTGGAAGGACTCGATCATAAGGTGCATGAACCAGTAACTATACCGGGAATGGCCGACATGCAAAGTCAAGATAACTGAGGAATGGCCGACACAGGTTTCAACTTCCTTCGAACAAGAGAATAACAGTGTATGGTGACTGAATGAAGGTAGCATAGACTCGATATACAAACTGGGACATCTCTGTGACACAGGAGGCATAAACAGAGGCTCCATAGGGACTGGAAGCTTAACCAGTCGGTGGATATAAACTCAGATAAATGAGTACAACTCCTAAATTCAAACTATAACCCAAACAATGGATGTGATATACAGTGCTCTGTTCGAAGGAGACATGACTCGACAACTGCCAAAGATAACATATTTCCTTGTTCGGCTTTTTGGTTTTTTTATTTTTTTGGACTTTTTCAGTTATTTGAAAAGCTTGAAAAAAGAATAAACTAGCTTTATAGTTACAAACTAGGAGGAGACAAGTGTCATAAGGGAAAACAAACTAGTTCCAAGCAGTGGAACATACTTATGCTCAATGCAAGGATACATGTGTAGGATATCGACACTCGGGGGAAAATCCCCTCCCGGTAAAAAGGGAAATCAAGCTGCGAAGGATATATAAAATGGCTCTGCATGGCTAGACATGAGACAAGCTCGGGCTATATGGCTGAAACGCAATGTCAGGGGAGCCGGCATAAAGCTCAATAAGGCAGGAAAAGCTCATGATAATGCATTCACAACTTAACATAGGGGGATTCCAGAGGGGAACAGGCCAGCATAAGATCAAGAGGAGTATGAGGCTCTTGCGAAATGTCATGGTAGTACTATACAACGGACTCCCACACCCTAAAGGAGAAAACTTCGGCATGGGCACCAAATGCAAATAAGGGGCTAACTAGGGTACCCTTGTAAGGTGAAGCTCTACCACTCGTATTATGCCACTTCTAAAGCAGCAAGAAGATTTCATGACATAACATAGTGGGTTCATACCTACGGTCATGGTGACATGGTCATAAGGTCATGCAAACGTTCAAGCGGATGTGAAATCCTAACCTATATGCTAGTTCAAACATAATACTTGTGATAGGCACAAACGGGTTGAAACCTCGGAGAGAGTGTACAAAAAATGGACCCTACATGACAACCATATTAGTCCAAAAAAACCCAAAATAGTCAATAAAGAATCCAAACTATAGGATATAGGGAGGAATGATAATGAAAACCGCACCCAAAGGAAACAGTATGGTGAACGATAGGACATGAAAAGAAACATAAGGTGTAGACCCAACGTTCACGCATCAACTACCACCCCAGTGAGGGTGACCACTGGTGTAAAGACTGAGCGAAGGGAAAAAATCCTCCACAAATGGAGTAGAGGATGGAAGATGACCATTCCCAAATCTATGAGCAAGATAAGGGGTTGTGATGCCCCCAAGTCTGACACCATGGTCCGTACTAGTACCAAGGCGGGTGATAGGATACCAGGCATGCCAAAAATAAAAGGACCCAAACTCGAGAGAGCATAAATATACTCAATTAACCACGATCCCAAAGGCCAACTAGCGCCCAAAGAGCACACTCCTAAGAAAATCTACAGCCAAAATACAAGCAAACCAAGGGGAGGATATGTGAGCTCCCAAATGCAGCAAGTATGTCTCGCCTAGGAGAGGCTCGAAACTCCCATACGCTACAAGCGGAGGTACGTAACCAATTATAGTGGCCCTCAGCTTCAACGCATAAAGTGACTATGCTGTCCGACCTCTACCTGGTTGGGACACCTGCAGAATAACCTCTACAAGTACCCCCTCGATATCCTAGGTAAGGTCACTAAGGTCACCTCAATAGAATCAAAGCTCAGGAGGACAGTCGCAGGAGGTATTGACCATATGGGCAAGGTAGAAAAGCCTGAAACTCTCGAAAGAGCCCCCAAATACGAATACAATATTGGAAATATCTCCGGTGCTACTCAGTTATGACTAGGGGTCATCCCAATCAATAAACGCTCACTCTACCTCGTGCTTAACTCCTGTGTAAGAGGAGGATTTTCAGAAACGCTAATTATACCAAGGAATTTCACACTCTCACCTGGACAGACACATACATGTTGTTGTTTAGTGATCTTGGAGAATTGACTTACAATGAACTATTCCAAGATCCTAAAACCTAAGCTTGTTGGTGCACCCTAGAAAAGAAAAGAGTGTAATTCATTTTAATTAGCGTTGATTTTAATTGGCTGTAATTACTCAAAGGGAAATGGCCATGCAACTAGTGATATGAAGACTCAGCAGTGAAATAAAAGTGCACACCATAACAAACAATGCTAAGTGCAATCTTTGTCAAATGAAAAATAGGCAATGCCACTACATGAGATGCATAAATATATATTCCTTTCCGAATGTCAATGCAATCCTTCCTATATGAAAGCCTAAAAACAACTCTCATCCAAGCAATCCAATGCAAGTACCTCCTCAAATCCATATCTAAGATGCAACTAAGAGTGCAACTACTTTGTATTTTTCAATATAAAAGAATGAAAAATGCAATAAAAGTCATCTAAAACTATCAGTCTCTATAGCAAGTATAAAATACAAGCCCAGCAAGACACCGAGACAAAAAAGAGTAATGCACTAATGGAAAAACAAAAAACATAAATGACTAAAACTACTTTCAAAGAAAAATGAATGAAAAAGCGGTCTCTGGTCACAAAAGAAGCATCCAACAGACAACATCAGACCCAAGGAAGACCCAACCACACTCACAACCCACCCAGCAACTTCCCACAACATCAAACTCACCAAAAGGGAGGATGTACGTGACTGTTTAAAGAACAGTTGCGTATATACATGACTTTTGGCCAAAAATCCGCGTATGTACACGACTTTTGGTCAAAAACCCGCGTATACAGAGAAGGTAGTGGTAAAAAGCAGGCCAAGGCCAAACCAATAAAGGGGAGTGTCAATGGACAAACATACTATAAAATGCGACACAGAAACAAGGAGAAACAAAGAGCAAGTCAATAATATCAAGCCCATTATGCCCGTAAACCCCAAATAAAAAAAAGGAACATCCCCAGCGGAGTCGCCAATTCTGTTACGGAGAGAAATTCCTATGGCTTGGGGTACCACAACAGACAGCTTTGACTCCATAAATCAATATTTCCCAATATGCAATAGAAAAAAAATGTCTAACACTAAAGGATCAGACCTCATACCTTATTCCAGACGGTTGAATTAGATCCCCATTGAGCTTTCCAATCTTTAGCTTGAATTGATATAATACTTCCTCAACAACAAGTAAACAATACAAGCATACTATATATCATGGTGTTAGATCTATTCTAGCATATATAATCAATAATGTAAAAGCATTTGACATATTCCAATGGATACAATATTTAATCAAATACACATCATTGGACAGGAAAAGATAGTTCTTATTAATATAGATCAGAGATTACAAGATAGATACAACCTCTGACGGCACGTCTGTGAACTGAAGAAACTGAATCCCCCACTTGGGCCTCCATCACCTCAATCCTCCATCTCATGATAGCAAGCTCACTAGCAAAAGGAAAGCTTGGGAAGAACACAACAGTGCTCCAAGGGACAAAGGGATGTAGACTCAAGTACAAATTTTGGCAACAATGGACTATAGTTTCATTGCTCTCAATCTCTCTATATGCCTTCAATGTACCAAGGGGTTCCTTATATAGATTCATAAGGGATAATGAAGGTTCGAATCCGAGCGATCTCAAGGCATATGGAAGGCCAGGAGTCGAATGATTCAGATCCATGTCAAGGAAAACTCCAAAAGGATTTGGATTATGCACACATCCCGATGTACGCGGTTATAGGGGTCAAACCCGTGTATGTACGCGGTTATCGGGTAAAAAGCCGCGTATATCATTTTTCATATAGTTTTAGGGATGATCAAGGAAACATCAAAGGATAAAATATAGTCCATGGGGTCTAAAGAGTCTGCAGCGGGACAGGCGAAGGCCATACAAAGTGTGATTCACCTAGAGTGGTGAAATCTGCTATAACATATATAGAGCTAAATTTCATGAGAATATAAGGAGCGATGCATGGATTAAGAAAAAAATAAAATGACTGTAGAAATAATTCTCTTTGTTTCAATATATATGTAAGACAACAAAGGGTTCATGTTGGGAAACGATTCACTCCTTATTTAAAATTTTCATTAACCCTATATTCCTTTATGGATGTGAAGTATGAAAAAATATATCCAAAAACATATGTACTCGAGTTAAATGAGTGCAAGAAAGTCTATATTATTTTTTCTAAGTGTAAAAAAGCAATACTCCATATGAGATACTTCTATCCAAAATTGGATAGTACCTAATAAAAACCGCACCCATAGAAAATGATATGATTCTAGTGTAAATCAATGCAGTTGCTACCTTGATGAAACTACTTTATCCATCAACCAATCCATAATAAAAAAATAAAACCATAAATATTTACATAAAACATCTGAGACTGAGAGTATTCTAATGAGGGGGAGTGAGAACACACTTGAAAATGGAAACATGAAATTTTTTTACTTACACAATTGTGTGTAGGAATCCTGCACTATCTACACAATCAACAACAAGAATATCCAGTACCAACAACACCTAGATGGAAACAACATGTCAGGGACAACACTCCACCCATCCTACCTCTCAATCCAAAAATGAGAGGCCTCAATTGATTAATTAGTAAAACTATGCTAGACCATTATCCTCCCATGCACTTCTTCACAAAAGTAAGAAAATACACACACCCACCTCCTCCAACCACCAAATCTCATGCAAAAAGCTAAATATACCAAGTATTCCTATCCACCCAAAGGAATATAATAACCTCCATGAAGTCCTCTCATCCCCTTTAGAAACCCCATTTTCCTTATTATTAAAAATAAGGCTTATTTCCATGGATGGAATTTGACATCCAAGCACTGATCCCCATCCTTTTTTAGTGTAATAAATCTCATTTTAATCTTAAAAAAAAACTAATATTAATATATTTTATTTATTTTAGAATGTTTATTCATGCACCTATAATTATAACTTATTTAACTATGTGGGGCATTACATACACCCCCCCTACGAAAATTCATCTTGAAGTTGCATCACCCCAATTTAGTATTCCCTTACAAGACATGGACAAAATCACACAGTATGTACAACTATCATACAATATATAACTAGTTAACTAGTACTATTGTGTAGGAGTGAGAGTCACTCATGTGGCCATCATGGTTAATTCTCATACCTACACTATCACAAATATATCACCCTATTTAATTACATGATTGTTTACTCTTATTGAATTCCTAGTATGTAATCATGTCACACAATTATACATCAATAAAGGCACACCAACATGCATCAATTATATTTATACAAGCATGCATCAAATCAATCCATTCATATGGTTTACTTCCACTCTCATGCACCTTCTCCCATAATCATACCATCTGATCAACCTATGAACACCCCCAGTATTTTGGATGATCCTACTCGCCATGGCACAAGTCCTGTACTACAACTAGTATAAGGGTCACCCATCATGGTATGATCACAACAAGAATAAAAATATCCTCATAGGTATGAGTAGGTGCAATTATAACTCTCATTATATCCTTAACTTATGGCATCAATATAAGGATTAGGGACTTTTGGTCATAGCTCGAATTAATGGACCCAAGGCCTCATCTAGAGGGTACAATCATTATGGTATAGTGTGCTAAGAAAAACACACCAATAATGTCATAATGCCATCCCAAAACTCCCACCACAACTCCAACAGAAAAATCGACCCTAGGAATTGAAATTCCTTCTCTCCATACCCCCCCTAGGAAAAAGTACCTCACGCCATAGATTTTCGATAACTGTATAAAATAAAAGAAACATTGACATAGGCTTACAGATTAAGTTTTTCCTTGGCCCATAAGGTTTTAAATGTATAAATTATCCTTCATGGTCATGGGATCCCATGATATCACTAAATGCACCGACCCTCTAGGCCCATAGTTGGATTTCCTGTCAAACTCCACCTCACATCATGTCAACAAAGCATTAGTCATTATTATAACATTTAAAGAGCATATACTATCAACGTGAATATCAAATATTTTCATGCTACCACACGCCCTTCTGAGAATATATCATCATCATGAATACCGACTGTTAAAGAAATAATCCATCTTAGTACTATGATCATACACCTAGGTACATTTCCTTAGCTTCTATGCTATGTTCTATGGTTCCAACTTTGGATATATTGGTCATTTACTCATAGTTGAGGCACTCCTATTTGAGGATTTTGATTGACAGGCACCCTCATTGATGATATATCTACCTTGGTGCACTCCCCTATCCCCATATTCAGGGATTGTGTTTGACTTTTGGTGCTAGTGCATGTTTGTGGTGGTTTCTTTCCTTCCTTGGGAATTTATTGCTTCCTAGAGCCACTCCCACTCACCCATGTGCTCACCCACACCTAGCATGCCTCCATTTATGTCTCAACATTCCTTACCCATGTTCACACTTTCATTCATGACTATTTGGGATTATTAGGAAGCTGGTTTGTCCAACTAGGGGGGTTTGAGGGTCAAATCACGGTCTAACACTTGTATGCATCTAGATGGCCTCCAAGTTCCCACAATTTTTCCCTATTGTAATTTATATATGTTCTAGACATAGTTACATGTTGTATAGTCATAATAATATATGTTATTGACTTCATTTGTGTGTGTTATTTTCATTCTTTCTGCTAACTTGTGCATATTTTGTGAGAAATATTGAATTGTGAGAGTTTCCTTGTCTCCTAGATCTATATGTGAATCAATTATCACATGGTATCATATCTCTTTGGATCTGCAAATAAAATATGTAGTGTTTGAGTTGTTGTTTGAGGGATTTCCTAGATAGATTCAAGTGTTTGCTTTGCAGGTACATTCAGTAGTTTGTCACTAAGAGAGCAAGAATAAATGGAGTAGAACCATTTATTTTTGACCCCATTCAAGTATTTTGAGTGGAAGGATGAAATGGTCATCCATCTAAGGTCAAAATTCCTTTGCAGGGTCAGCATGGGGACTGAGGTCGAACCAAACTCTATTGTGGAGAAATCAAAGTTCTTCAACAGACTTGATATTACATGTAGACAGTCTATCAACTCCCAATGAAGTATGGCTCAATATTGAGGCATTGTTCATGAATATTGATGAGATGAGAGGTCACCTGCTTGAACATGAGCTAATCTCATTGAGTCCAACTCACTTTGAGAAAATCCATGACTTATTTACCAAGTTCAAATCGTTAGTGCTTCAGTTGAAATAGTGTGGCATAGAAAATAAGGATGACCATATCATATTGTCCATACTTTCAAAGCTAGGGACAAAGAAATCAGTGTTTTTGTCTACATTCCACTCTATCAAGCTCACAGCTTGAAACTGGCACATGCCTTCACTAGATGACTTCATGGAGTCACTGAATTAGGAGAAATATAAGCTAGTGAAAATGGGCACCATCAAATCCAGTAAATATGAAGATCTTGCTTCGAATCTAGTCAAAGGAAAGAAGAAATCCAAGGATTCCAAGAAGCTGGACAAACCCAAATCTTCATATGGAGGTTCAAATCCTAGAAAGGATAAGGACAAGAAGAAGCAAGAGAATACCAAATGCACCTATTGTCACAAAGGGTGGAATCTAGAGAGTGCATGCATGAAGAATACCATAGACATGATGATGCAACAAGTTCTTGACAATAACAACATCCCACTTCCTAAGGGTGCAAGGAAGAAGGATGGAGGTTTTGTCTCAGACAACAAAGAGAGGTGTCGTGCATTGGTTGCTATTTATTCGTACTCTTCTACCTTCATCATTGATTCATGAGCTTCCATGAATTTTTCCTTTGTAGAATACTTCTTCTCAACCATGTATTCTCACAGTGGTCCAACTGTTCGAATGGAAGACGAGTCAGATATCCAAGCCAAATGGATTGGTAGGATCGATCTTGATGATGTGTACTTCAATAATGTTTTGTTTATACCTAAATTGGTAGTGAACCTACTCTCAATGTACCAAATGACTCACACTAGTGAATCCAAGAGAGTAACATTTACTCCATACATAATGGAGATAGCAGAAATATCTACAAACAAGGTGGTGGCATTGGGGTTTGTTTATCATCATGCAAGAATGTACAAGTTCTCTCATTTCTTTCCCTACTCCAGAGGAAATGTGCTTCTGTCACATGCCAATGAGATAAGCATATTGTGGCATGAGAGATATGGCCATATAAACTACATATGCCTCTAGGAATTGAACAAAGAAGGCATGGTGGAAGGGATTCCTTCTATCAAGTTCTCAAATGGCACATGCAAAGGATGTGTAGTGGGAAAGCATCCAAAGAACAACTATGATAAAGGGAGAGAAAGGAAAGCTACCCAAGTGCTTGTATTAGTGCATTCAAATTTTATTGGGCCTCTTACCAAACCCTCTTATGGGGGATCGAGGTAATTTTTTACTTTCATAAATTATTTCTCAATATATTGTTGGGTGTATTTCCTCAAACTAAAATCTGAAGTCTTTGAGACTAGGAAAGTTTGGAAAGCCCTAGTTGAGAATGCGTGTGGGAATAATATCAAGGTCCTTAGGAATGAAAATGGAAAGGATTATGTGAACATGAATTTTCAGCAGCCTTGTGATGAAATTGGCATCCAAATGCAGCATTCGGTGCCCACACACCACAACAAAATGGTGTTGCAAAGAAGAATAAAAGGGCTCTCAGGGAGATGGATACCTATATGATTGAAGCAAAGGATTTGAATCCTAATATATGGGATGAAGCCATTAAATATGCTACATACATCCAAAACAGATCTCCTCACAAATATTTGGATGGAAAAACACCATTTGAGGCTTGGTTGGGTCATAAACCAAGTGTTTCACATTGCAGGGTCTTTGGCTCAAAGGCTAGGGCTAGGATTCCTCCAGAGAAAAGAAAATCCTCGCAAAAAAAATCAAGGAGTCCATAATGGTTGGATATTCTGAATATGAAAAGGTATATAATCTCTTTGATCCCTCATCTCAGAATAAATTCATATAAAGGAGTGTACAGTTCAAAGAGGAGATCATGCAAGAGGTCGAACTAGCTCATGGGGAATCCTCACATCCTCCACTCGATGATGATGTAAGTGATGAAAATATTTTTGATTTTTCTGATTTTGATATTTTTGAGGATGATGATGAAATGAATTCATATCATGACTCACCCATTCAGGAAAAATGGGTTGAGAAAACTCTTGAAGCAACAGGAACTCTAGCTGGAAATCCATTAGATCGTATAAAGACTAGATCTCAATTTCACACTACTTTCTCTGCATGTGAAATGAATATTGATGAGAAATTATTCATGATGGTTGTATCTGATCCTCAAACATATCAGGAATAATCACTTTTCCCAATATGACAAACAACCATGCAATAACATTTCAATTTAATACATGAAAATGAGACTTGGTAATTGGGTCCGTTGCCCTCCAAGAGGAAACTAGTGCAATGCAAATGGATCTATAGGAAAAAAGTGTCTTCTTATGCTTCATATATCAATTATAAGGAAATATCAGTTTCGAAAGTCTTATCTCAATCCCAAGGAGTGGACTATACAAAGACATTTGCATCGGTTGCAAAGATGGACTCTATCAGGCTAGTTTTAGCCATTGTTGCATCTAAGCATTGGGAGGTTCACCACATGGATGTTAAGAGTGAATTTATTCATGGTGAACTTCAATAGAATATATATGCATAATATTGAATGTTTCATTGAGGATCCTTCACTTTTATGTAGCTTAAATATGTCTATCTATGGCCTCAAGCAAGCCCCCAGGGCTTGCTATACCAAGATGGACAATTTGCTGCTCTCATTTGGCTTTGAAAGATATAAATATGATCCTAGCCTGTATTTGCAGCATGTTGATCATGTATTGCAGTTCATAGTGTTGTATGTTTATGACCGTTTTATTACAGCTAGCTGCACTAAAGAAATTAGATCCATTAAGTCTTCTTTGCACAGTGAATTCTCCATGACTGATCTTGGATTGTTGAAGCAATTTCTTGGTTGGAAATTGAGAAATATGAAGAAGGGTTCAAGTTCAGCCAAAAAAATTATGCTGAAGACATATTATTTAAGTTTAAAATATCTGAATGCAAGGCAACCAAGTTACCATTCATTTCAGGTATAAAACTATGTGAATTTGGTGAGTCTCCATTAGTGGACAGCTCATTGTACATACAACTAGTTGAGAGTCTACTGTACCTTACACACACTCGAACATATTTGTCATATGTTGTAGGTGTTGTAGAAAGATATATGCAGAATTCTCATGAGATCCATTGGAAGGAAACCAAGTGGATCATGCACTATGTGCAGGGAACCAAGCACTTCAGGGTACACTATGTTGTTGGTTCTCCACTATAACTAGTAGTATTTTTTTATTCTGATTGGGTTGGAGATCCCAATGACAGGAATTACCCTTCATGTTATGTCTTCATGATTGCACATGGTCCCATATTCTATTCAAGTAATAAAAAGCACACAATATCCATATCTTTAGCTGAGGTCGAGTACAGAGGAACAATGAACGCAGCTACACAATGTGTGTGCTGGCAAGGTATTCTTTGGGAACTTGGAGTTACATTTGATTCACCCATAGTCATTTGGTGTGATAATAAAAGTGGAATCAAGATTTCCAATGATAAAGTGCAAAGATATAGGACCAAACACATTGAGATACGCATGCTCTACATTCGGAGCTTGGTGCATGATCAGGTGATAGCCTTGCAATATTTCCTATCTGTAGAGGAAACTGCTGACATTTTCACCAAGAGCTTCACAGAGAATACATTCACCTATCTGAGATCACTTATTGTATTGGATGATACATGGTGATGGCTACCATTCACTTTCATATTTTTGGCTCCATTTCCATTTTTTAGGGGAGTTTTTGTTCCCATGTGGTTTTCCTCCTTACATTTTTTTTATGGACAAATAAAATTTTCTGTTGTATGAGGTGACTTGAGCCTTAGTTGCCAAGGACTCCATGATATTTTAGATAAATTGTACTAAGTTAGGATGAAGGGGGGTGTTTGAGAAATAATCCATATTAGTACTATGATCATAAACCTAGTTACATTTCCTTAGCTTCTATTCTATGTTCTATGGTTCATACTTAGGATATATTTGTCATTTACTCATAATTGAGGCGCTCCCAGTTGATCATTCAGACAATTGAGGCACTCCCAATTAATCATTTCGATTGAAATGAACCCTCATTGATGACACATATTCCTTGGTGCGCTCCCCCATCCCTAGATTCAGGGATTGTGTTTGAATTTTGATGCTAGTGTATGCTTGTGGTGGTTTCTTTTCCTTCCTTGGGAATTTATTGCCTCCTAGAGTCACTCCCACTAAAACATGTGCTCACCATGCCTATAATTCCTCCATTTATGTATCATCATTCCTCACCCATGTTCACACTTGCATTCGTGACCATTTTGGATGATTAGGAAGTTGTTTGGTCCACCTAAAGGGTTTAAAGGTCAAATCATGGTCTGGCACTTGTATCCATCGAGATGGCCTCCAAGTCCTCCCGATTTTTCCCTATTATCATACATATATGTTTCATACATATTTACATGTTTGAAATTCATAATAATATATGTTATTGACTTCATTTGTGTGTGTTATTTTCACTCTTTCTGTTAATTTGTGCATGTTTTGTGAGCAATATTGAATTGTGAGATTTTACTTCGCTCTTAGATCCAATTGTGAATAAATTCTCACACCAAGGAACCTCATGTTACCACATGCTATTATGAAATATAAAATCTCCAAGAGCATCAATAAACTACATGTTACTACATGCCATCATGAAAATATACATCAACATCCTAAATATAAGGAACGTCATGCTACTACATGCCATCATGAAAAAATAACATTGTCACCCCAAATGTGAAGAAACCACATGCTAGTACATGCCATCGTGAAAAAATCCATCATAATCATGAATATGAAGGAACCGCATGCTACTAAATTCCATTATGAAAACATAACATCATCACCATGAATGTGAAGGAACTGGATGGTGCTACATCCAATCATAAAATTAACCATATAATCATCATGGATTATCATCATCATTATAACACCATCATCATATTATTTTCATGAATAGAATAGAACAACATGACCTCATAATCAAAATAACATTATCATCATATCATACGCATCACAATAACACTGTGAATATTACAGACCATAGAACATATAACCTATGTTACATCATTTTAAACATCAACATCATATGTCTAGAAGTATAATGAATACCAAGAAGATATACCAAGATATCATGTGAAAGTACATCATCACAACATTATCATCCCTATCTGAATGTGTCATAATAAAGAACATAAAACCAAATGCGATTACTGCAAACTATGATTACCTATCACCAGTATATATAATAAGGAGTCACAAGCTAACTAACATATAGAAATTCAGTAATGCCAATTTGATATTCCAAGGTCCAAACCAAATATAAAATAGAATATACTCACAAGTGTTAACGTGCCTTCTTATAAAACATGTATTCGTAGTTTTTTCATTCTCAGGCCATAGTTCCTATTTTATGAAACTTAGCTCTGTAATCCACTAAATTTTACGGGTTGAATGCAATTGTTAATAGATAATTACTAAGTTGTGTAACCACATGATATTTATATGTTATGATTGATTTTTTAGTTAGAATGACAATATAAAAATGTAGAAACGTGAATATATTAATTGGTTAACTTGACATCTCACATTTACTTGTATTAAATATGAAATCAATTTGTGTACGTTTCCAATCCCACGACATTTTGCTTCATGCTAGTTGGTTTTCTTACCATGTATTAAACTCTAATATCTATCTTCTATTAACTACCTAAGTTTTTTTTTGGTTTATATGAAAACATAGTTCCTATTTGTAAAAGATAACTCAACTCTTTATACTTTTGAAATTGTCTCATAGATTCTTGTGTAAATATCTCCTATTCAAGGATCGCTAACATAACAACAGATAATATAGGAGTATTTCAAAATTGTACATATTTATCAATTAGAGACTCGAGTGTGGAATAATGCTTCCCATCTTTCCAGAGAGTGTATTCATAGCAAGGACACATTTGTTTATTCATGTTGTTCAAGTACACTACAACAACCTCGTTCAAAATTTCCAAAGGAATGACGACTCCAAGCCTTGCAACACTTTGTTAAATTCGTTGATGCGAAATTAATATATCCATTGGAAATAAAGGTAAGAAAGGTAGATATCCAGAAGCATAGTCAAATACAAAAAAAATCCTTTTTAATTGAACAGAACCCTATGAAAAACACAAAAATAGTACCTAAGTCTTAGATCATTTAACTCAACTTATCTACAAACCTCCAACCACTACAACATGTCAAGAACCTTAGTCACAGAAGAGATAAATACAAGGCATGCACTTGTTATAGATGCAGTTTTCACTTCTTCAGCTAGAGAGGAGTCATTGTGCAAAACATTACAAGCTAAATATTATCCATAATGTTCTATGGATGTTACTAGCATAACATTGTCAATTAAAATTGACAAGGTTACAAATATGGTAGCTTGGATATCATTAACATCAATTATAAATGTAATGACAAACACATGATATTAATATAGATATGGAATAGATCTATAACAGGATGATTTTACATTGTCTTGATGGTGTCTATAAAGATATGTATCCTATCTTATATACATATTGTAATAATAGATAAGGAAACCCA
The DNA here is from genome assembly GCA_001517045.1 of Pseudotsuga menziesii. Classification (NCBI taxonomy): domain Eukaryota; kingdom Viridiplantae; phylum Streptophyta; class Pinopsida; order Pinales; family Pinaceae; genus Pseudotsuga; species Pseudotsuga menziesii. The sequence continues at coordinate 176,152 of LPNX010412798.1, read as the reverse complement.
ATTGATGTGAATGTAATTTGAAGATATAAAGTTTAAAAATGGCCCAAATCAGAAAAGAGTGCTTCTATACCTATTATAATAAGCATAATCCCTCATAGAGAAACCCAATTATGTTGATTTTTTCTCATATAAAATAACACTATATAAAATAGAGAGAGATTTCAACACTTTTGAATCATGCATTCTTATATATATTGTGAGCTCCAATACTTCCAATGCATAGGAACCAAAGGAAAATGAATACGTAAAAAAAACCATCAAACTTTATTTGTGCCATAATGCTTCAGGCTAAATAGAATAACCAAGATTACCACTACAACAACCACAACTACACCAGTGCTCATTCCAAAATGATCTACCTTGATACTGAAACTACTAAACAATGACTCATCTTTAGAAAGCTCTTGATCTTCACATAATTTTGGAAGATATGATATTTTTTCATAATCATTTCTCTTTCCAGATATCTCTTTTGAATTAATATTTTTATTCAATTATATTTCCTTGTCAATATTTTGGAAGCTCTAATGCATTGTCAAGATGTTCAAAACCCCAATTCCTAGTTTATTCCATAAAACTCTATGTTTTTTGTATGTAAACAAAAAGTGAGGAATAAAGTGATATGGACGAAGCCATTGGTGCAAAAAACTAAAATCAATTCCAGCATAGATCCATCTTAAACCCATATCTATCAAGCACCAAGAGGGATCCCATTTCTTGAGGTGTAATTTTCTTTTATCTTAATTCTTTTACAAATTAAGAAAAAAATTACACATCAATATATTTGAGGTGCTTGATATATCTAGCTTTAAGTTTTTAGATGAATCATTAAAAAAAATTGTTTAAGCCGACATATTTTGTATTTATATATATATTTTTATGGGAATGACATATTACATAATGTTACACAATGTTACATGTTACAACATCTTCCTCATACTGGGTTGTAGAGAATTGGGTTACTATATATGAGGATAAGGAGAGATACATGCATGACTAAAACATCATAATGAGTGTAGAAATAATTCTTTTTGTTGCAAAATATATGTAAGACAATAAAAGGTTTAGATTGGAAAACACTTCCCTCTTTTAAAATTTTCATTTACCCTATACTGCTTTATGGATGAAAAAGTATATCCAAAAACATATTGGATATATCCAAAAACATATTGGCTTGATTTGAATGAGTGAAGAAACACCTATAATAAGTTTTCTAAGTGTAAAATAATAGTATTGTGTATGAGATACTTCTAGCCAAAATGGGATAGTACCCAATAAAAATCACACCCGTAAACAATGATAGGATTCTAGTGTAAATCATTGTAGTGCCTACCTTCATGAAACTACCTAATCCATAAAATAGCTCATAATAACAACATAAAACCATAAATATTTGAATATAACTTATAAGAGTGAGAGTATTCTAATGCAGGAGATAGAGAACACACCTAAAAATGGAAATATGGAAAATCTTGATGTACAAGGCTATGTGTATAAATCCTGCACCAACTACATCATCAACAAGAAATAGTTCTAATACCAACAACACCCAAATGGAAACAACATTTTGGGGGTAAATCTCCACCCAAACTACCTCTCAATCCATGAATGAAATCCCCTGGTCCCTCATTGATTAAAGTTGTGCCAAACTAACTATACCAAATCCCATGCAACAAACTAACTATACCAAGCACCCCCAACCACCCATAGGAAGAGAATAAATCCCCATGAAGTCCTCCCATCCCCCTTATAAAATCCAGTTTCCTTATTATTAATCCTAAGATTATTTCCATTGATGACACTTGTCATCCATCCCATAATCCCCACCCTTTTTTAGTGCAATAAATCTCATTTTAATTTTAAATATGCATTTAACTATTTATCTATTTATTTATATTAGAACATTTATTCATGCACCTATATTTATAACTTATTTAACTAGGTGGGGAATTACATACACCCCCCCCCCCTTTAGGAAACTTATTCTTGAATATGCATCACCCCCATTTCTTATTCCCTTACAAGACATACACAACTTCACACAATATGCACAAATATCATATAATATGCACCTTGATAACTAGTACTATTGTATGGGGGTCAGAGTTACTCATGTGTCCATCACGGTTAATTCTCATACCTACAATATTGCAAATATAGAGCCCTATTTAAATACATGATTGATTACTCTTTTTAAATTCTTAGTATGAAATCACGTAACACAATTATACATCAATCAAGTCACACTATTGTACACCAATTATATTTATTCAATCATGCATCAAATCAATCCTTTCATATAGTTTACATCCACCCCTATGCACCCTCTCCCACAATCATACCATCTAATCAACCTCTAAACACCCCCAATACTATGGATGGTCATGCTCTCCATGGCATAAGTCCTCTGTTGCAACTAGAATATGGGTCTCAAATCATGGTGTGATCAAACATGCATAAACATTCTCCTCATATATATGAGGAGGTTCAAGTATAACTCTTTCTATACCCTCAACTTATGGAATCATCCTAAGGATTAAGGAATTTTTTGCATAGCTAGGATCTATGGCCCCAAGGTCTAATCTAGAAGGTATAAGGCATATGGTATAGTATGCTAAACCATGGACACCAAGCATCTCATAAGGATTTCCCAAAACTCCTTCCATAACTCCAATCGGGAAATCAACCGTAGGCATCGAAACTCCTTCTCCACATACCTCCCCCCAGCGAAAATACCTCAAGCCGTGGACTTTCAATAACTGTATAAAGAAAAAGAATAATTGCCATAGGTTTACTGATTGATTTTATCCCCATCCAATAAGGTGTTACATGTATACATTCTCCTTTTTGGTTATGGGTGTTGATGTTTTGAGAAAATATGGAGATCTAAGAACTTTAAAAATTTTGTCAAAGGGGAAATAATTAGCCCTAAAAACAATGAACCATTAAAACATTCAACCACATAAATAATTCATCCACACCAGAAGATGTAGCCTAGGTAAAATCCAAAAAACATAGAGGATGAAAAACCCAATCAATTCTTCAGAGTATAATAAACAGATAGCAGAGAATGACTTTTACAACATAAGTATATTTCATGATCATAGATAATATAGAGAAATAGAGAATATATATCAACTATAACCACTGTAATGAACTTTCCATGTTCCTAGTACATTAATAACAATCCAAATACAATGCCATGCAAACCTTAGTGAATGGATGCATGAGAATTAGCCACCCATGCATTACAATTTTGAATTTTCCTTCAAAGGTGCCTAGTCGAATCATTGGATTCCTCATCATGCACAAGACATGTGACATACTTTCCATCAAGGACATTAATTTATAGTTAACTGATTTCAAAGTTGTTACCACCTAAGTTGTACTTAGTGGTTTTTTATCAAGTGAGCCTAGTGAACCAGACAAGGATAACTTGTTCGGACTTCAGAAGACCTTTAGTCTTGTTTCTAGGAAGCTTTGTTGTACTATGTCACATGTTCATACCCCCTTGAGGGATTTGTAATAAATGTTCTAGCATGATAGTGTCTGTAAAAGACTCGGTCTCTTAGAATTTGTTTGTCAATCCGATTAGCCCAGGGTGTCTTTTCCCTTGGTTATTATTGGTTGTTGAATAAACGACTAATAATTTCTGAGTTTTTCACTCCATAACTCCAAAGTTGGGGTGGTCGGCTTGGAATTTAGGCCTATTAAGGTTATTAGAGTCTATGTGTCAATGTATAAGCATGCTAGGCATCATGGTCGGGTCATATGAACCTGTCTAAGTCCCCCTAGGTTTTTTCAACTTTTTTAAATTTTTAATTTTTTCAGTGTTTTTATTAAAATTTAATTTTTCCAAAACTTAGGCTATTTTTTAATAGATTAATTGGAAAAATTGGTTTTGTAATAAAAGTGGGCCAAATAATCATTTTCAGTCATGTAGGTGCTCATTTTCAAGATAAGAGCACCATGTAAACCCATGGACCGACTTTTTTCAGGTTTTGAGTGATTTTCCATCAATCATGTCAGAAAACCCCAAAAATAAATTATTGATTATTTTAATTAATAAATTGATGAATAATGGAGCAAATCCAAAATCCTAGATCAGTGGATTCTTAGCCGATTTGATTGAAATAAGTCAGATCTGAACCAGATTGACTGGATCTGACAAATCCTTGACTAAAGGAGGTGATCTGGATAGATCCAGAGTTGATCTTCAGCATCCTTTATGGGGAATTGCACCCTCTCTCTCTCCTCCACACGCGTGGGCTTTCCTGGAAGCTCTGTGGATTAATGATGTGTCATTTTGTGGGTTGATGTGTCAGTATGTGGGTTGATGTGTCATTATTTGGGTTGATGTGTCAACTCAATCAGCCCCCCGATTGACAAGTAGGCTCAGTTCAGCTTCATATCAGCATTGATTGACTCTCCTTTAGCTGCAATGGTATGTCTCCTTGGGATTTGCGCCCCCCTTAGGCTGGATCTCATATTTTTTGTATAAATAAAGCTCAGGCTTCCTCTTCCAAGATAGTTAGAGTTGGATTGAGGAGCTATTGCCATTGTAATACTGTTATATTTTTATTGTGAATAAATAAGCTTTGGAAGCTATACCGTGTAGTGCATGTGTTTATGTGGATTCCCTGTGTGATGCTACTAATGTGATAACTGCAATTTCTTTCCAATTCTATGCTACTTTTGTTTTCTGGCTTCAAGGATTCGGTTGAATCAAGTAAGGGTGTAAACTAGGAAATTTAGATTACTTTCTCTTGTTTATCCATATTATGTATGCTCAATAATTTTAGTTATATGCTTAAATAAGATTATTTTTGCATGATCTTTCATTTTTGTTGCTTTATACATCTATATCCAGATATCATGAGGTGTTGTGCAAGCTTGTGTTATTTAGTTGTAGGTTCCCGATTAGATGAAGGTGTGGATAAAGATTGATGCCATTCCTTATCCAATAATCTCAAGATTATGTCCCTCAGTACTCCACAAAAGGGCCTCCTTCCAGCTTGTTCCATTCAAGCAACGAGCCGACCTTCTCTCCTCTTCTTCTCTTTTCTTAAAAAAAATCAATTTTCTTACTTGGTTACTGTGTTCGAAATATTTGTTATCATTTGGATCTGTTATATCAAATTAAAATTTACATAGATCTTCTATTTCAAAGCTCATAGTCTAGATCTCAATTCTAAAAAGTATCATTAAGCATTCTAGATCTAGCATAAGGAAATCATCCTTTTTGCATGGAAAGTTAAAGAAAATCAGTAGGTTGCATGCTCTAGATTTCCTTTTATGTTTTAAAAAGATTAAATCTGGAAATCAGTGCATATTTCATTGGCTGCACAAATAGCAAGCCAAGATCCCAAGGAAATCTTTCTTTCCTTGGTTCCTTTTTCACCTGTTTAGCTAGTTTTAACTTAATCTTTTTTGAGTTAAGGTAGGCTGATCCAAAGGTACTCTTAAATTTATTTTGGGCATATGTTATTATAACATGCTTGCTAGTTTTTATCAGGTGTAACAGAAAAGAAAAGAATCTGTTGTTTGAAAGTGGCCTCGAGAGCGTTCAAATCCCCCCATGGGTCTCCCCTTTCACTAAAATTTAAAAATTTTGGAGAGTTGTAAGATCTTGGTTTCATCCCATATAAGGACCAAGAGGTTTCTGATATTTCAGTTTTCTGATATTGTAACCAATAATAATAAACAAAAATCTTTTTGAGTAGGCCCTTTCGAGCCCGCTCCCCATCCCCCAAAGGGGGATCTGCGTCCGTTTCACTTTTTTGCTTTTTCCCTTTTTTCTTCTCTAGTTTAGTACTGACATGCAGGATTGTATACTTTGATATAATTTTGCATTATTACATATTTTAATTTCAAAAGTAATCATACTACTTACCCCACGACTTCCCGATTGACCTGCAAGGGGAAAGAGATGCGTGGTAGGACTAATTAGAAAACTGGTGTTGTGTATATTTGATTCCTTTTTCATCAATTGTTTTGTTAGTCATAATAAAATTAACCCCTCCTTGATTCCCCGATTGAGATCCACTTGGATTGAAAGAGGTTCCTGGAGGGTTTTCTTTTTAACAAGAACACCTATTTTAAAATTTACTAAAAATAACAAAAACTCCAGTGTGTATGCTCTGTACTTGGCTGCAGTTTGTCTGATCATTCAAGCTGCATCAAAATCACTTGAGTGATTAGAATAATTAGGATTCACTCTCACCAAATTGACAAACCATCAGGCGAAAATCCAACGCCTCGATCAAACCATTACGGTGGAAAAATACCCAAAGGAAGGGGGAACTCCTAAAAAGTGACCTCGTGGTGCCAATATCTATTACATCTTCGAGTGCATTATGAACAATAGCCTCAGAGACTCCATTCAACCCACATACTCCTTGCGGGTAGCCGTGACGGTTTAGTTTTGGACATACTTCAAATGCCCCTTGGGTATATCTAAAGTCCCCTCGCCTAAGTTAAATTACTCATCTTCTTACATTAATTTAAAATTAACCAAGACACAATTGCACAAGATTCATTCCAACACTTGCAAGCACTCTTAATTGTTTTTCAACTCCATTTTCAAGGCACTGATCAACTGTTTATTTCTTTCAATCTATATATGATTGGGTGTCATTTCCATGCTTACTTGTGATTATCTCATCATGTTATTTGTTGTTTACAATTGTCAAATCAAAACTCCTAAAAAACTTACTCTTTAATACCATCATCATACTAAATAATTTTTCCTTAGTAACTTAATAGGGTCTACCCCCCTTGGCTTCGTTAGGAGTACAGCCTAAACAGAGGAGTCAAGAACAAGGTGGCAGCCTTGACTCGAGACTTGCCCCCAAGGACACATCGAGTGGCTTGAATATTTCTGCCACGTAACCCAGGTGTGTGAAAGATGGAAACAGAAGTGAAATCAATCTCTAACTGAATATCAATCACTTCATTAACAAGCTAACATAATTGTCACAGTGTTTTAACTTAAGTGTCATCCATGCAAAACACTTTATTTACTATTATTAACTTTGCATGGATCAATGTAAGTTACTTAATTACTAACTGAATGCATACATTAATATTTCAATCGATGCTTTGAATGAGGCACTGATTGAGGAATTCATATTTAACTAGAGATTTATAACTACAACTTTATAACCTGAGTTCATTCTTCCTTTTGCATGGGAAATTTGAAATATATGTTCTCATTATCTCTCTATTTCTTATATATTTATCTTACTGCATGGTCTATGTGTTAAGATTAATCATCTATAATACAATAATATACTCAGAATAATTGTCACATTCTTTGATAATATTATATTACCCCTAACCATACAGTCATATGTTAAAGTCATTAACACTATACGTGATCAATCTATAGAGGATACTTATTATCTTTATCCATATCAAATGACCATTGTTATTAATATATCACATAGCATATATGCTTCAACATGCAAATCATTTTACCTCTATAACTGGAGTCCCACCTCAATGGGTACCCATTCTATGGGTGATCACATGAGAATCAAATGACTTCATATAAACCACAAGTCCATAGAATGACTCCTGATTTTTTACATTCAACATTTGGATCCCATTATATCACTAAATATACCTACCCTATAGGCCCACAAGTGGATTTTCTATCAAAGTACACCTCACATCATCTCAACAAAGCATTAGTGATTGTTATAATGATTTAAATAACATCTACTATCAACATGAATATCAAATATTTGCATCCTACCACATGCCCTTATGAGAATATACCATCATCATGAGTTCCAAGGAACCACATGTTACCACGTGCTATTATGAAACATAACAACTCTAAGAGCATCAATGAACTACATGATATCACATGCCATCATGAAATAATACATCGTCAACCTAAATATGAGGAATCACATGCTACTACAAGCCATCATGAAAACATACATAATCATCATGAATATGAAGGAACCACATCCTACTACATGCCATTATCAAAACATAACATCATCACCGTGAATGTGAAGGAACTTGATGCTTCTACCTCCAATCATAAAATTAACTATATAATGATCATGTATTATCATCATCATTATAACATCATCATCATACTATTATCATGAACATCATAGAACACCATGACCTCATCATCAAATTAACAATTACATCATGAATATAATGGACTGTAGGCTATATAACCTATTTTACATCATTGTACATCAAAATCATATGTCTAGAAATATTGGGAATACCAAGGAACTATACGAAGCTATCATGTGAAAGTGTTAGTTTTTCAGCATTGTTAGGATCTTTAACTGAGAGAATAAAAAGCACAACAATCAAACACAAGAGATAATGAACACAGTGTTTTTCCTCGGGGAAAGCATAAAGGAGAAAACCCCACAACTTCCTCAGAGATAGAATCAACACCAAAATAGAAAAGCCCAAAACAGTAAGTGATATCCCAACAGCAGTAATCTTCTTCTTGTCTAGCCCCAGTGTCTTCTCCTTCCTCAACTATGCGCTATACTTGAGTGTGGATGAGTTGTATGATAAATAGAGACTCCTATTCTCTATTTATACTATTCCTGGCATGACTAAAACCCTACTAGGGCTGACCTCTACTAGGACAGTCTAATAACCCTAGTGCCCCAAAACTGTGGGGACTTTAACCCTTAGACAATCAGAGGGTTACCCACTATGACTTGACATGACTTGTTTACATAATAGATCCTCCCGATTGGAACATCGGGGCATGACAACATGACTCAATTACATAATAGATAAATCCAGGAATAAACATTGGGTTACAAGACATAAGATACATAGATGAATACATTCTAAAGTTACAAATACATCAACACTCCCTCTTAACTAGGAAGGTATTCTTTCGACACAATTTTCAGCACTGGTCTTCTTCTCTGCATCGAATGGATCATCTTGTCATCTTCAAGTCTTCTTTGTCTTCGAGTCTTCAAGTCATCTTCTTTCTCTTCAAGTCTTCTTCATCTTCGAGTTTTTCAAGTCATCTTCTTTCTCTTCATTACGGGATCTGCATCATCATGACTATTGGCTAATCACTGCTGGATCATCACTCGATCTGCATCATCATCAAGTCTAGATCATCATCACAACTGGATCGTCACTTGATCTATATCATCATCAAGTCTAGATCATCTCATCTGGATCATCATCAAGTCTGGATCATCATCTGCTATCTCATAATGGTGTTATCTCGATTCTTCTCGTCACAGGAAGTTCTACAGAGTCAATCCTGTAGGCCTACCTTTCATGTAGGTATTCATCAACGCTTATATCTGACACTTAAGTCAAAATGGCCCACCCAACTCTTACATCTGACCAGATCTTGTCAGAAAGGCATGCCCAACACTTACATCTGACCTCATCTTGTCAGAAAGGCCCAGCACTCACATCTGACCTCATCTTGTCAGAAAGGCTCAGCACTTATATTCGATCATGTGCAATCACATCGCATCGAAAAGGCTTTGAACTTACATCCAACCTCGTCTTGTTGGAAAGGCACAGCACTCACATCTGACCATGTGTAAACACATCACGCTAGAATGGCTTAGCACTTATATCCAACCTCATCTTATCAGAAATCCTCTGCACTTACATTCTGACCATGCACGAAGCATCGCATCAGAAAGGGCATGCACTCACATATGATCATGAAGGAACTAATCCTATCATCGCATCAGAATGGCCCCCAGTCCCAGACTGAGCTACTTGGTAACTGACCAGGTGCCTCCATTCCCAGAATGGCAGTTGCCCTTACATCTGACCTGCTCGTTGGAATGGCCAACACTCACATCTGACATGGAAGGAACCTAATCCTTTAGCCATGACATAATGGTTCAGCCCTTACATCTGATCAAGTGGGAACACATCCCTCTATCACATCAGAATGGCTACTCAGTCCTAGACTGATTGTTCCTGGTACCTCACCAGGAAGCTCCATTCAAAGAATGGAAATTGCCCTTACATCTGTCCTACTCAACAGAATGGACAACACTCATATCTGGCATGGAAGGAAGAAATACTCTCACCATGACAGAATGGCTCAGCCCTTACATCTGACCATGGAAGGAACCAATCCTCTCACCAAGCTTCTCCCTGAAGTACCTGAACTTCAGCCTAGCCAATGGCTTCATCAATACATCAGCTATATGTTCCTCCATCACAACATACTTGAGCTTCACTGCTCCCTTTTGCACCATATCCCTGATATAGTGATACTTGATCTCGATATGCTTAGACTTGTCATGGAACACTGGATTCTCTAACAACTTCACACAACTTTGGTTGTCACAATGTATACAAGTAGCATCCAACTGGAGATCAAATATATCATACAATAGCTTCCGTAGCCATACTGCCTCACAACTAGCTGAACAAGCTGTGACATACTCTGCTTCAGTTGTACTCACTGCCACATAGGATTGCTTCCTACTAAACCAAGAGATCACACCTGATCCCATACTGAAGCAACATCCTGAAGTGCTTTTCCTATCAATGTCACTACCTGCCCAATCTGAATCAACATAACCCTCCAGGTTAATCTTCTGATTCGCATCGTACTTGAGCCCATAATCAACTGTACCTCTCAGGTACCTCAGAATATTCTTTGCAGCAATCAAGTGAACATTTCTCAGATCTGTTAAGAACTGGCTCAAGGTGTTCACAGCAAAGCAAATGTCTGGTCTCGTGTTCATCAGGTACATCAAGGACCCAATCATCTGACGATACATCATGGCATCAACCGTCTCTGATGAAACATCACTCAATAGCTTCAGGATCGATGCCATAGGTGTGGCCATAGTCTTGCAGTCCATCATCCCAAATATCTTTAGGATCTCTACTGCATACTTCCGTTGTCCAAGGAAGATTCCATCTAAGCTCTGTCACACCTCCATACCTACAAAGTAATGCATCATACCCAATTCCTTCATCTCGAACTCGACATCAAGCTTTCTCTTCGTATTAGTAATCAACCCGTCTGTACCTATCACAAATATATCATCTACATATAGTAGAAGAATCACTGGGTTTCCATCCTCAACCTTGTATTAAAGGTTGGAATCTGCTTTACTCTTGGTAAAGCCAAAACTGGATAGAAAGCTGTCAATTCTGCCGTACCAGGTCCTGGGTGCCTGTTTCAAATCGTACAGGGCTTTCTTCAATCTGCATACATGAGACTCCCTGTCATGTGTCTCAAAACTGAGTGGCTGCTCTACATACACTTCATGTTCTACTACACCATTCAAGAAAGCAGTCTTGACATCCATCTGGTGTATCTTCCATTTCATTACTGCAGTCAGAGCAAGTACTGATCTGATGGAAGTGTATCTGGCTACAGGTGTAAAGGTTTCTTCATAATCAATTCCTTCTTTCTAAGAGAAACCCTGAGCCACAAATCTTGCCTTATATTTTTCAATGCTACCGTCTGCAGCATGTTTGATCTTGCAGATCCATTTGGAAGTCACAAGTGACTTCTCTTTTGGTCTTGGGACAACATCCCAAACATCATTCTTCATGATCAACTGATACTCTTCGATCATAGCATCCTTCCATTCTTTCTGTTCTGCCGCTTCTTCATAACTGGAAGGTTCTTTATCAATGAAATCACATAGTAAAGATACATACCCGGAACAGGATCTGGTCCTCTTTCTTTCTCTGTGATTCTCTTCTGGAGCCCCATATCTTTCTGCACCTTGGATAAGTTCTCGTACCCAAGCAGGTTTCCTCTTATGAGGATTCTTCTCTAGAGGTGGATCTACAGGTCTTTGTGGTTCTTCGAATTCTTGATTTTCTTCTTGAATTTCTTTGTTCATGGTTGTGTCAAGAATTCTGGGTGCTTCTGCTTCTTCAGATTCTTCAGCAGGTCTCTTTCTAGATTTGTTGTAAGCTGTGTCTTCATCAAATGTCACATCTCTGCTGATGTCAATCTTCTTGTATCTTGGGAAATAGATTCTGTAAGCTTTCGATATTTCAGAGTATCCCACAAATATGCCCTTCTTTCTTGAAGGATCTAATTTTGTTCTCTTTTATTTTGGAATGTGTATGTACACAGGACAGTTGAATATTCTAAGATGGTTGACTTCTGGTTTCTTTCCGGAGAAGACTTCTTCAAGAGTCTTGTTCTTGAGCACTCTATGTGGAGTACGGTTCTGTACATACACCGTTGTTCTAGCAGCTTCTACCCAAAGATGCATAGGAAGATCTTGATCATGAAGCATTGCTTTAGCATCTTCCATGATAGTTCTGTTCTTCTGTTCCGCAATCCCATTCTATTGTCGATTATAAGGAGTGGACAACTCCCTCTTAATCCCTGATTCTTTACATAGCTCTTTGAATTCTTTTGAAGTGAATTCTTCGCCATTATCTGATCGTAAAGTCTTGATCTTATTTTCAGTATGGTTCTCGATCAAGGCTTTGAATTCCTTGAATTTGTTGAATACTTCATCTTTGTTCTTCATGAAGTAAACCCATGTCTTCCTAGAAAAATCATCAATAAAAGAAACATAATATGCATACTCACTTAGAGAGTTTGATGACATAGGACCACATACATCGGAGTGGATGATTTCCAAGATTCCTTTTGCCTTGCTTTCGCTACTTGGAAATGTCTTCTTTGTGTTCTTCCCTTTTGCACATCCTTTGCAGACCCCATCATGTTTTGCTTGCATTTCTGGAAGACCTTCAACAACTTTGCTTGCAAGAGGTAGTGCTTTGTAATGCACATGTGCAAGCCTTCTATGCCAAAGTTCACTTGGCTCTACTGTGTCATGGACCAAGGCTTGTTCTGGATGGCCCTTTAATTTGTACAAACCTCCTTCTTGTTCACCAATCACTACCGCATCATCGATATTATTTCCTCTTGTCCACATGATGACTTGACCATCTATGAATGCAACCCTCATTCCTTTTGCATCCAATGCTAATATGGAGAGAAGGTTCTTCTTGAGTCCTGGCACAAACAATACTTCCTTCATTGTTAGAGACTTACCAGAGTCTAGTTTATAGGAATATTCCCCACTACCTTTTATTGGATATTGGTAGTCATCTCCTAGCTTCACCTTGTGAGGTGATTCATGTTCTGAGAGCTTCACAAAGGATTCCTTGATTCCAGCCATATGTTTGGAGGCCCCACTATCAATAATCCAATCATCACTTCCATGAGTAATGTTTCCCATGAGAGCGGAGATCAAAACATATTCATCCTCGCTTGAAGAATCTTCACTTTCATATCTGGATCTCTTCTTGGATGGTTCATCATCCTCTGCAGCATGAGCATGATGTCTTATTTTGCTTCCCTTATTCTTGGGGGGACTACTTTTGTTCTTAGGACAATCTCTAGCAAAGTGTCCTTTTTCATCACATGTATAGAAAATGAACTTAGACTTATCTCTAGGATTTCTAGAGTTATTCTTGTGATGAGAGTACTTACTTATATGATGGCTGGATCTGGATTTCTTGGATTGTACTATGAGAGCCTGATATCCACTTCCCATCTTCTCTTCTCGAGCTGCTATCTGAGCTTCTTCTTGAGAGCATTCTTCCCATAGTCTGCTGAACTTGACTAACTTCTTTCTAGCATAGATCCCTTGAATGAAAGAGTCCCATGTCCTAGGGAGACCATTCAAGGTGGTCATCATAATTTCTGCATTCTCCACTTCTTCATCTACTGCTTCCAATTGTTCCTTGATCTGAGAAACCCTTGTGAAGTAAGATTGGATGGTCTCTACATTCTAGATCTTCACATTCTTTAGTTGATTTCTCAGAGTCATCTTTTGGTTTATGTTCTTCCCTTCAAACAATTTGGTTAGGGAATCAAACATAGCTTTAGGTGTCTTGAGAGAGGACACATGTGGGATAAGGTGATCCTTGATAGGTTCAGCAATGATCCTCTTTGCCATAACCATATTCTTCTTATGTAAGTCCTTTTCCTCATCTCCCTCTAGAACTGGAACCTCCTCATGGATGTAGGAGTCTAACTCATTTTCTTCTAGGACCAGGGAGATCCTATACTTCCAGGATCGGAAGTTATCAGCTCCCTCAAGATTTTAATCAAGATTGGTATGATGAGACATCTTAACTGATAACCTCAAATGGAAATAGAAAAGATTTTAGATCTTACCAGGTTCAAGTTGCCAGATCTGAAACTTGAGTTGAAGTCCTGTAGTACTAAATTAGGAGCAATTTAGGGTTTTGCTTTTCTGGAGTTCTGTCTACCCAAATGCCTTGAAATTTGTCCCTAACTTCGATTTTGGGGAGGAGATCAATCTAGGCCTAGCCTCAATGAAAAATTCCTCTTCTATGAAAATCCCTAATTTTCGACAGCAGTGACAGGTCCAAAACTGAAAAACCTTAGAATTGAATTCTGCTTTGATAGAAAGATGCGCCCTAGGGAGGAGAGTTATTCCACCTTACTTTTGCTGAAAACATTAGAGGAAATTTCATCTCAAAATGGGCCTTTTAACTTTTATTCAAATTCCATGTCATCATGTGTTAGCCAATGAAATTGCTTTAAATTTGAAATACCGTATAGGTCTTAAACACTTTTTTAATATAAATTTGGGGATAGGTATCATAAAAAAACTACTTTTTTTGTTTGGATTTTTGACATATCTCCCTGTGTTTTTACTCAAATTTCGATTGGAAGAGCTCGTTGGATGCAGAATTAAATTCTGCATCCAAGGAGTACCCATTCGCCATACTTTTGATGGACCCTACTACCCCAAAAACAAGAAATACCTAAAAAAATGGAATGCTGATGTCATCATTCCATTTTTCAGGTATTTCTTTTTGTTGGGATAGCGGGGTCCATCAAAAGTATGTCGAATGGGTACTCGTTGGATGCAAAATTTAATTCCACATCCAACAAGCTATTCCGATCGAAATTTGAGTAAAAACACAGGAAGATATGTTAAAAATACAAACAAAAAAAGTAGTTTTTTTCTTTTCTTCCTCCAAAATTAATAAATATTATTTTATTATTTTAACTATTATTTTATTAATTCATTTTATGAGGTCCATTTTGAGTTGAAATTTCCTCTAATGTCTGTGGAGGAATATCCACAAACTAAGAAGCCCTAGTTCCCGCAGCTGCACAATTTCTTCTTCTCAGGTTAGCTCTGATACCATGTTAGTTTTTCAACATTAATCTAGCATTGTTAGGATCTTTAACTGAGAGAATAACAAGCACATCAATCAAACAAAAGAGACAATGAACACATTGTTTTTCCTTGGGGAAACCATAAAGGAGAAAACCCCGCAACTTCCTCAGAGATAGAATCAGCACCAAAATAGAAAAGCCCAAAACAGTAAGTGATATCCCAATAGCAGTAATCTTCTTCTTGTCTAGCCCCAGTGTCTTCTCCTTCCTCAACTATGCGCTATACTTGAGTGTGGATGAGTTGTATGATAAATAGAGACTCCTATTCTCTATTTATACTAATCCTGGCATGACTAAAACCCTACTAGGGCCGACCTCTACTAGGAGAGTCTAATAACCCTAGTGCCCTGAAACTGTGGGGACTTTAACCCTTAGACAATCGGAGGGTTACCCACTATGACTTGACATGACTTGTTTACATAACATATCCTCCCAATTGGAACATAGGGGCATGACAACATGAATCAATTACATAATAGATACATCCCGGAATAAACATCAGGTTACAAGACATAATATACATAGATGAATACATTCCGAAGTTACAAATACATCAACAGAAAGGACATCATGACAACATTATCATCACTATATGAATGTGTCATCATAAAGAACATAAAATCGCATGCCATTACTACAAACTATGATCTCCTAGCACCAAAATTTATAATGAAGAACCACAAGCTAACTAACATATAGCAATTGAATAATGAAATTTCATGTCCCAAGGGAAAAAATAAAATACATAGAAGATACTAAGAAGTGTTAATATTCCTTCTTGTAGAACTTGTATTTGTATTTTTTCCATTCCTGGTCCATTGTTCCTATTTTCTTAAACATAACTCTACAATGTATTAAATTTAATGGATTGAACACAATTGCTAATAGATAATTACTAAGTTCTGTAACCACATGATACTTCTATGTTATGATTGAAGGTTTGAATAGAATGACAATATAAAAGTACAGATGCATGGATATATTAATTAGTTAACTCGTCTCGCATTTACTTGTATTAAATAGGAAATAATGTTGTGTACATTTCCAAACCCATGACATTTTTCTTCATGCAAGTTGGCTTGCTTACCATGTATTGAAATCTATAACTATATTCTATTAATTACCTACGTCCTTTTTTTTGTTGATCTAGAAACATAGTTCCTATTTGTGAAAGATAACTCAACAATGTTATACTTTTGGAAATTGTGCTCATATATTCTTATGTAAATATCTCCTATTCAAGTGTAGGAATATATTAAACCCACTCACAACTTAGGATAAAATAATTAATCATTATTTGATTAATTATTCACCCACTAGCTTAATTAGTTGGCATCCACTTGCACCTTAAAGTCAATACATGCCATCTATATCCTAGGAATGATTTATTTCCAATTCTAGGTTGATCTTGACCACCTTTTTACCATCCAAAATTAGTATACAGGACTTTACAGCAGATTCTGCTTTATTCTGCTTTTTCTGCTTTTCTATGGATAAGATAAAAGATAGTTGACTAGGAAACTGGGAGCTTTTGTTTCCAAGCCATCCTCCATTATTTTTTCTCCATTTTCTAGGATTATCATGTTATTTCCATCTCCTCGAAAACTCACTCATGATTTTTCCAAATCGTGAGGTCCTTCATAGATTTGGTAAGTGCTTTAGCCACCTATGGGGGTTTGCTATATTTTGGTAAGTCAGCCTTTTTGAGCTTTATGAGTTGTTTCCATACAATTCAATTTTCCTATGAGGGATGTATTATTTATGTACAGTATTATTCATCATTATTCAATGGAAGGATGCACACCAATATTCATCTCTTCATTCATGTGATTCAGTCTCTTTTCTTCTCTCTATTTTTCCTGTGTATGCTTGTGAGAATTCTTAGTAGCAAGATCTATTTCCTGTGCTTCTTCTTAGCATCATTGCACATATAATTGATCTATTATTTCTAAGTGGTATCAGAGAAGCAAGGTTTATCAAGTTATATAGAGTTGAGGAGCACATCCAGTCTCATATCCCTCTCTGAAGAAAAGCTTGTCTAGCTTACAAGATTTTCTCCTAGTTTGTTTTGCAGGTTGCAGAGAGTATCTCTTAGAGCATATCAAAAACTTCAATATGGATTCAAAATTTCCTACTATCTCCTTTCAACTATGTTTATTGGAAGCCAAAGATGAGTGCATACTTGAAGAGGCAATGTCTCTTTGATGTCTCCATTGGTGCATTGAGTGAACCTGAGTCTTATGAAGAGAAGATTGATTGGATAAATAATTGTGATAGAGATTATGGAATTATGTGTTTGGGAATGTCTCCAAATATATATCATCTCATATATTTTTCTGAATTTCCATTTGAGCTTTGGAAAATTTTGGACAAAGCTTTTGGTTTGCAGGAAATTGAAGATGAAGAATGGAGCGAACCTAGCATATCCTCTTGTTCTCTTTATCAAGATTTCTTGGCCTCTACATTCTCTGATGAAGTTGATCATGATGAATATGTTTCTCATACAGTTCATGTTGCTGCTGCCCTCTTTCATTCGAATGATTCCTCCTTCAATGAAGAAGCAAATATTGAAGAGCCATCTTTTTCTGTGTCTCTTGAAGGTGACTTTTCTTCTTGTGATACTAATGATGAAAAATAAGTAACATATGGAGCTGTTGCTGATATTGATGTTGATTATGATCCTATAACCCACTCATTGTTCTCTAAATCTCCTACCTTATATTCTGAGATCTATGTGCCAGATTCTTCACACCTTGTGCATACCTCTTTCATTGATGGTGCACAACCCAGTGATTTCCAGGATGTTTGCTTAGCCAAATCAAGCCTTATTTGTGCCATACCACTTAACTTACTTGATCTCATGTGCTTCAGAATATCCTCATTTGTTCTTGGCATCAATACTCAGAGCCTTCTTGAATATTTTGAACATCTCCTTATTTCCTCATTTCATACAGAGGATTCATTACCAATGTATTCCCATGAGTCTATTGATATGCTTATATGTGATCCTTTGGATTCTGATTTAGAATCATATTTTTAGGTTTATAAATATATAATACCACCATCCATACCATCTACCATAGCTCTGAATAATCCAAAGACTATACAAATCCCAAGCTCACTAGTTGATTCCTCATTGGTCTCTTATGTAGTGATATTTATCTTACATGGTTTGAAGTATTTCCTAAATTTCAGTGGATGGTTATCCATGTCCTTAGTAATATATGGACTGATATTAAACATGTTTGGATCTGTTCTAAATACTTATGATTCAGACCTTATGCCCATCCATCATTCAGATTTTTACACCTATCAGTTTTCCCCGGTTGCTCATAATTTTCCTAGTCTAGCCCTATATCCTCATGGATCCATTGAAGAATTTGTGCTTGCTATTATATATGTTAATATTTCTGATATATCAGAGTTTTATCAGCCTCATATCAGATCTGTACAGGTGCTACATCAGATTGGAAGATCGACATGTGATTCACATCACAATTTTGCAGCTATTCAAGGAATTGGGTGTGAAATAAATTGCCTTATTTTTTGTACTCTTTAGAAAGAAGTATGCACAGATCTCTTTTCCATTTAAAATTATGTTTGCACATCAGAGTTTGACAGCAAAAATAAGCATTCAGATAATGCTCCTACTTCATCAATTGATGAGATACAAGGAGTCTCTCCTCTTCCTTCTTGCAGGTTCTACACTTTAGCGCATGATCATGGAGTTCATGATTTCTCCAGCAAGTCCTTCTTCTAGAAGCAGTTCAGTTAGCTCATTAAAGTGAAGATGAATATATGTTGAAGACATATTTCAAATTTTGTACCTTGTCCTATCTTGAGGGAGGATTTTCCCCATGTGGTTTTGCCTCTTTCCTCACTTTTCTGGACATAATAATTGTTAAAGGGTGATCATAGCCTTGTTGTTGGGCCCTGTATGCATCCATATGCATCTATATTTATTTTCATACTATAATAAATTCAGACTTATATGGGGGTGTAGGAATATATTAAACCCACTTACAACTTAGGATAAAATAATTAATCATTATTTGATTAATTATTCACCCACTAGCTTAATTAGTTGGCATCCACTTGCACCTTAAAGTCAATACATGCCATCTATATCCTAGGAATGATTTATTTCCAATTCTTGGCTGATCTTCACCACCTTTTGACCATCCATAATTAGTATACAGGACTTTACAACAGATCTGCTTTATTCTGCTTTTTCTGCTTTTCCTGCTTTTCTATGGATAAGATAAAAGCTAGTCAACTAGGAAACTGGGAGCTTTTGTTTCCAACCCATCCTCCATTATTTTTTCTCCATTTTCTAGGATTATCATGTTATTTCCATCTCCTTGACAAATCACTCATTCTTTTTCCAACTCGTGAGGTCCTTCATAGATTTGGTAAGTGCTTTAGCCACCTATGGGGGTTTGCTATATTTTGGTAAGTCAGCCTTTTTGAGCTTTATGAGTTGTTTCCATACAATTCAATTTTCCTATGAGGGATGTACTATTTATGTACACTATTATTCATCATTATTCAATGGAAGGATACACACCAATATTCATCTCTTCATTCATGTGATTCAGTCTCTTTTCTTCTCTCTATTTTTCCTGTGTATGCTTGTGAGAATTCTTAGTAGCAAGATTTATTTCCTGTGCTTCTTCTTAGCATCATTGCACATAGCATTGATCTATTATTTCTACATTTAGGCTCACTATGATAACATCAGATGATATAGGATCTTCTCAAAATTGTAAATCATTATCAATTAGAGGCTAGAGTACGGAATAATGCTTTCCATATTGACATAGATTGTATTCATTGCAAGGACATATTTCCTTATTCATTTTGTTCAAGTACACTAGCAAAAACCTCATTCAAAATTTCCAAAGGAATGAAGACTCCAAGCCTTGAAACAATAGTTAATATCAATGATGTAAAATTAAGACATTAGTTGGAAATACAAGTAAGAAATATAGATAGCCAGAAGCATACTCAAATACAGAAATTGTTCCATTTAACCTGAACAAAACCATCAAAAAAATGCTAAAATATTTTCTCAATTTCAGATCATTTAACTCAACTTAGCTACAAACCTCTAACCAATACAACATGTCAAGAACCTTAGTCACATAAGAGATAAATATAAGGAATGCAGTTGTTACAAATGAAATTTTCACTTCTTCGACCAAAGAGGAGTCAATATGCAAAATGTCACAAGCTAAATATTAGCCATAGTAATGTATGGATGTTACTAGCATAACACTGCTAATTAAAATTGATAAGGTTGTGGATATGGTATATTGGATAGAATTAACATCAATTATAGTTGTAATGACAGACATAAGATTATAAGATAGATATGGAATAACACTACAAAATGTTTCTTCTACATTGTCTTGATGGCGTCTAAGGTATGTAGTTGATCCTATATATTGTAATAGAATATAAGGAAACCCATTTGATGTGAATTTAATTTGAAGAGATAAGGATTAAAAATGGCCCAAATAAGCAAAGAGTGTTTATATACCTATTATAATAAGAATAATTCCTCATAGGGAAACCCAACTATGTTTATTTTTCTCATATAAAATAACACTATATAAACTAGAGAGAGTTCAATAATTGTGCATCATTCATTCGTACATATAATATAAGATCCAATACATCCAATGCATAGAAACCAAAGGAAAATGACTAGTAAAAAAACATTCAAATTGAACTATGGCATAATGTTGCATGCTAAATAGAATAACCAATATTACCACTACAACAACCATAACTACATCAATGTTGATTACGTAATGATTTTTCTTGATAGTAAAACTGGTCAATAATGGCCCATCATTAATAAGCTCTTGATCTTCAATAAGTTTTGGAGGATACACTATTCTTTGATCATCATTTCCCTCTCCATATATCTATTTTGAATTAGTATGTTTCTTCAATTATCTTTCCTCGTCGATATTTTTGAAATCTCTAATGTGTTATCAAGATGTTCATAATCACAGTTCCTAGTTTCTTCCACAACAATCTATATCTTTGGTATGTAAGCAAAAAGTGAGGAAGCTAGTGATATGGATGACTCATAAGTGTGAAAAACTAGACTTAATTCCCTCCTTAAAAGCATGGAACTTGTATCAAATCCTTCTTGTATCCACCTTTTAAGCAAAGGTTCTAATGTATATACTTTAAACTTTTACCAAGTGGATTCCTTTAGTTAAAGAACACATGACGTGTTGGGAAAACTTACATCAAATGATGCATTATATATTCTCAAAATGAAAGGGTGAATTGAATATGGATTACACTCTTCTTTAGATGATAGGGATGATGCATCATTAGCCCCCAATGTTGCAGCTACTCTCAAGTTCTTCCTTAGGAACCAACTTGAATAACTGGAATAGTCCTTATTAGGGGTTGCCATAGGAACATAAATGTGTTTTCCTCCCTAATTTCAATTGAAGAAAGATAAGTGTTTTAGATTTTAGATTATGGAATTCCCATGGAATGATCAATTGGACTTTTAAATTTAATCCTTTAGTAAGTGCGAGAGGATGGGTGTGTTGATGATATAAGTTTCAAGTCATAAATGCATCTAAAACAACTCGTTGATCAGTATGCAATATTGATAATTCAATGGATAAGGATCACCTCATTTTCATAGTCATAAAATTTCTTTTCTTAGGGAGGGATATAAGGTTGATTGTCCCTGTTTCTTTCACTCACGAACATCTTTAGACTAGTCTTCAATGATCACCATTATTTCTTGTTACGAGAATATCAAGAACATGCCCTAAATTGACCAAGAATATCCCAAATCTTCCCAAACTCAACCCAGATTCACAACAAAATGTAAAGTTTTATCATTAGTAAGGATTATGGATGATTATTTTCAGTTTCTTCTTGCATAGAACCTCACAAACATGATTGTCTATTTCTTTCAAGAATTCATTTTGTGGATAAATAGACCATAAATATGTTTTATGGTCTATAACTATAGGAAGTTATTCTTTAAATCTTAATTTCTATTGAACGTTTAGTGGATTTTCGGCACCTCAATGATGGACAATGAGTATATTTTAATTTCTCAACAAATCTAGTTGTTTTACATAGATAATATAGGACCATTAATTTGGGTTTTAGCAAATAATAATTCTCAACAAACAACTGTCAAGTGATCCAAACTAGCTTTGTATGCTTTAAGAGTGTCATGTGTAGCAATTATGTCCATTGCATCCCTAGAACTCAGTTCCTGAAGCAATATGGTTTTGCATTCTATCCATCATCATCCAACATTTGTTTTGGAGAATGATAATAGAATAAATTTGGCACACATTTGGACAACATGAAAATGCTCGCTTTGATTTATCGACACTGAGAACCCTAAGAAATGGAAATTTGTATCTTATAGAATTTATGTTGTATTTGGAGTGTCATATTTAGCATATAGTTGAGTTGGATGTCATATCCTTTGGGATTACTTTAGGCATTATTTTTTTGGTTTAATCATTCACACAAGGAGGTGCTAGCTTGTGATAATCCTTTCATGACCTAAATTATGGATGATTTCCACCTTTGACCTCACATTTGTGAAGATAGGAGTGTTGCATGTATTTGATTTTTTCAGAGAACATTGAATTAAATTGGTATTTAGGGAAGACTGTTGCAATTAACTGAGGTGTGTGTGGCTTTGATAAATACAATATATTGTTCTTAGGGAATCTATTTGATTTATATCAATCTTATATATTTCACCTTCCACGTTACTATTTTTTTTTGCATTAGAACATGGTTTTCCCCAAGTTTTAGAGGAAAAAACTCAAAGAAAAAAACAAAAAAAAATTAATTCCTAAAATAAAAATTAGATCAAATTAAAGGGTTTGTTGTGAACAAAAACTAAAAAGATGAGAAGTGGCTCTTAAAACTAATCACTCATCATTTAGCATATGTTTGATTCTATTTTTCCTTTGTAGGTAGCAACAACCCTTTGTAACTGACGAAAACACAAACCATGTATCAAACTTCAGACAATGTTGGCTTACTCATTTTATTTCACCCTTGATATCATTTTTTTTATCGTCGTCCTTCAATAATTTTCCCAATATCACGCATGATGAGAAAGGAAATATCTAAACTCCATCTTTAATTCCAAAAATATTCTTTAGTTAGGCAATGCCAATATAATTCCCTAGAGTTTGGTTTAAAAGATGTGTTTTCACTGTAATTGATAATAAATTTGCATATATAATCCAATGAATATGAAAAATACACATTTGCATGCTCATTCAAAACCTCCATGCTCAATAATGGACCCTTGTCAACACAAGACGTTTTCTAAATATAGATTTGTTAAAATGATTCCAATCTCGAAGAGACCATGAAACTGCATATCCCTTACCACCTACATTAGGTTTCAATCAAAATTCTAGGGTCCAAAAATAATACTTGAGAATCAAATTTGATTCTACCACTATACATTAAAACCAAAATCCAAATGCCAATTCACTAATTCCAAAAGATCCTACTCCTCAACAAGATACATAACAGATATATTCTAAGAACATTAAATGCTCTTTCCTCAAAAATGGTTTGCAAGAAAATAAGTTATAACCTAAAAAACCCTAATGAAAATATTTCAAATGAATATTCATTTAGGAAACATGAGTCTCGTATGTTGATAGGACCTCACAACCCATAGTATTTTAGCATTTTTTATATGCATACCTTTTATGACTTAAAATATACATCACAATACCATAAGCTTATTTGACTAACCTTAGTAGCATTTATCTATTGGTGATCACAAGGATAAAAATTTTCCAACACTCAAACTCCATTTTCACCATCAACAAAATGTTGGCAGCATTTGCAAACAAGCGCACACAAGACCAATATGCAGTCATCTCACTCAAATACAACAATATGCACTACTCCAACCACCTTAGGAGCTCAAATTATCATGTTCCATCTCATTACTAGAAAATTTTATTCCCAATTCCCAATTATACCATCAAAATATAATGTTAGAACATAATCTAAGATTGTCAATCCAAAAGATGGATGTGGGATGCGATGCCTATATTCTATAGGTTTTATCTCATTGTCTCTTATATTTGTTTTTTTGCACTTATTTTTCTTGGAATATTGTTCATGTTTTGTTGTTTCTGCTATATTCCAAGAGGTGTTTCATTTCAACATTTCCTTGAAAGAGAGTAAAGTCAACTCACTGTAATTTTCACCACCACACAACCTATCAAGTTCCAAGTACCAATAAACTACTATAAAATGCCAAATAGATAAAGCGCAAATTAGAAGAAGGATTCCCAAGTTGAAAAATTCTGAAATGGAAACTTCGGCATGAAATAGAATAAAGTATGAACAATAAGGCATCACGCTCTCATTGATTGAAGTATAAATTCCATGTTTGAAAATTTTCTTATAGTAACACATTTATGAAACATTGATCAACATGCCTATCTTTCCCTTCTATCTCCTCCAATGATAAATAACATTATGTTATCTTCAGCTCTGCAGTTGTCTAGCGCCTTTAGTAGATATCATTGATGTACAAATAGGATAAGGCTCCAAAAATTTCAGAAGCATTAAGAATTTACATAAAAATGAAATGGAATGCATCACTTTGGCATCCATTCTCTCCCAAAGTATTGTCCAAAATGTACCCAAAATCTTGTTATTTCGATAAGATATGATGGATTTCGACAATCCAAAATGTACCCAAACATTAATGAATTATAATTTAGTTGCTTCTCATCCAAATATCATATTCTTACATGAAATAACTACACACATCTTGTTAAAGTGGTATACCATGAAAAAAGGTTGTCATGGACTTTGCAATATATGAGAAGACCTCCAATAAATTATATTGAAATGCTCTCTCGAGGACTTATTGGTCTAGATATTGTCATATACAATCCAATATTGTGTTTCTTGGATTTATAGTGTTGCAAATAAAACAATATCTAACAATCCTTACCACTTTCTTGAATTTTGGTCAGTACATAGTAATGTCCCTACTTGGGATTTTGGAGAAAAGTAAAAATTGGGCAAAATTTGAGCTTAACTAGTCAAGACTCTAGAGGGTTTCAACTTTCACCAAATGGTCCCAAATTTGAAATAAAATGGTATGGTGATTCTTAAATAATCCCAAGGTGATTTATGTATACTTTGTATCTTACATTCACGGGGACTTCACTTAGTGAACATCTCACATAGCACGTGCAATCGTGGGATATTAAAGAATACCCTTAATTTCTAGAGATATTGACCCAAACCATTTTTGTTGAAACCCCCTCCCAATACTTAAAACCTCCTCCCCACCCCCTTTTATACCTCAATCCTTATAAACCACCCTACCCATTCCCACCTTAAACCCCTCATCCCCCCAATACTTGCAATATATTGGTTCAATTTTTAATAATTGTAAAACCCACAATATGAACTAACATGATAGGATATTGGTCAACAATGGAATCCCCTGTGCTTACGTTATACTTCTACAACCTTGTTTGGGGTTAAGGAGAAACAATACAAATTTACTATGAAAAAGTGGTCAACTAGTCCTTCTTGGTTTGGTTCCAAACACCACCGAACCTTTCCAAAATTATTATTTATAGATAATATGGGATTTAACACATAGTAACAAAAATAATACAATAAATTATAGAATCATAAATTCATTTTGACATGTTACTCAAGTTTGCACACTTTGTCCAATTTCTAGCTTTAGACTAGTGAATGCCAAGTTGACCCAAATGCACCCAAATGACTTCAAATTATGTATGGAAGAGATTGATGGGTATTAGGAAGTAATAATTAATACTATTAATTCTCATACACCTTCCAATTTATTATTCAAATTTATTTTTTCCATAGTGAAAGAAGGACAAAAACACTAGGAAACGGATGTTAAAACCTCCAAGGGTAGATAACACTTTTGGCTCTCCAATTGTAGTATGAACCTCCCAAATTTGAGAAAATAGTATGGGGATGAATATCATACATCATGGTATGTAATTAATTATGGGTATTAGTTATTCAAACTTGTTACAAATTACAACATGTGTATGATAACTTTTAGTAAAATTGCTTAGGGGGTAATGACATTGCTAGCTCCATTTTAACTCATAAAAAGAACATGAAATAGTTCATAAAATGACATGATGAATGGATACCATATAAATCATATAAATTTATTCATCAACATAATTCAACATCAAATAAATTATTTAATACATATCATATATATAACTCCTTCGAAATGGAATCCAAACACATGAAAACTAGTCATTCGAACTCATGGGAATGCAAGCCTTTCACACATGGATTTCTAATATTTAGACTTATAGAGAATATTTAAATAAGAGTAAAGATCAATGTGGCATATACTTCTTCCCAATAATCATAAAAATTATATAAATTTCCTCATACAAACCTGTTATGCAACTATTTCCAAATGGAAGCCAAATACATGAAAACTAGTAATTCAAGACCAGGGGAATGTAAGCCTTTCATACATGTATTTCTGATGTTTCGAATTAAAAATAATATGGAAATTATATTACAGAGACATACATCATATTTCATATCTTGGTCATCAAATATACTCAGCAAAGTGCAATCACCACTCCAACAAGTGCGCCCTCAACTTGAGAGTGTGGGGGAATGGAGAAGAATGAATGAGAGAATAGTGGAATAGCTGAGAATTTGACTGTATGGTACTTAAAAATGAAACTAAAAATCCTTCATTAATATCCAATGAGAGGTCTTAATGGCCTCTCCATCAACCAAATTGGAAAGGAATCCAACTCCCTTGAAATTGGTTCATAATCAGGGAAAGTGAACACAAATTGTGCAATGAACAAGCAAAAGATCTCCAAAATGCCAAAGGACAATTGAAAAATGATCAAAAAATATTTTCATTCATCATGACATCCTTTTATTAACTTCATGAGGCCTCCTAAGGTCGAATTTCCCTCCATGGGATTCCTCCAACTCATCTCAGTGGTTTAGTAACTCTCATGACACGTGTCTTCCTCTTCATGCTCCAATTCTTTTCCCAATTAAAATGGCTGCCTCTAGCTCACAAATTATACCTATTGGTGGATATTTTTATCCCTACCATGTAATATTTTTCATATGCTTCCAATCAGGTCTGAATTTGTCATACTTGTCATAGAATCTTTCATAATTTGTTGTCATAGAGTGCATGGAATCCCCTTCCAAGTGGCACACATTGTCTTCTAGTCTCTTCATCTTCCAAGGGAGTTACTCTCCTTTACCAATTACAAATACTTGGAAAATTATATGCTATTTTACACCACATCACCCTACAATAAAGTTACATTAACCATGTGTTAGAATTTGGATGGAGATCATTCCAAGTGTGTGGGAAATCTAGTCACCCAAAGGCTCCACAAGCTTCCAAGTGTGTCCGTGATCCCATGCCACCTTATTTTCTTATAATTTATCATTTGTGTGGCCCATTTAAATGTGGATATGGTAAAATAAAGTCCTTTTGGGTCCCAAATCCCCTTATTGTAAAATTTATGTATCAATCTCAACCTAGGGAACTAATAGGTTGGTGAAACATTATTTGCAAGTAATTTTATTGAATGGGGACATGAAAGTACACATACCTCTGTAAATTTTCCATTCTGTTTGTTATTCCAAAATTTCCAACAATATTATAAGTTGGAGACTCCATCATCAATTGAATCATCCTATCATGTGGTATGCATATATTTTCAAAATTGTATAACAATCCATATCGAAGTTGATGTTCAATTCCTTCGATGTTGGTGTCTAATATCTCCTTTAGATACTTGTATACTTTTATGAAATATTCATCTACCTCATTGTATTCACTGAGAAGATAATGAGTAAATGTCTCAAGGTGCATTATCACATCCATTGTTGCAAAATTATTTCGCATGGGTAATGAAAGCATGACAACTAGATTGTTGGTATATCTTGTTTTAATTGTACAACTATTGTAGGGATTAATGGTTAGTGTGTACATAGGTCTATTTTTCCAAGAGTTCATGCATCCATTCATTGATTATGCAATCATAAATAGATCGTTATTATGCATGGGGTATTTAAGTAACAATTAATGAAACAACTTTGAAAGGTAGCATATTGGTCTTCCTTCTTGCATATGAATTTACCCTAATATTATCCATTGACATCTATCTCTAGTTTAGATGATTCAAACGTGTTATTATGCTAGTTGTTCAAAAAGGAATCTAAAAATTACAAGTAATGGGTGATTCTATGGTGGGGATAAATTTGTTGAGACGACTTTGTGCTATGGAAAACTTCCTATTCTGTCATATCTCTAAGGAAATTATTAATCTGGGGAATATTTTTTAATTATTAATCTAGGGAATATTTTTTATGATCTCTTTCTATGATGTTTATAGAGAGAAATATGATGGAAGATTCACTATCCAAAGAAGGATTATATATGGATTCTGTACCTTGGCATATTTAGGTGCAACATGAAGATGTTTTATTTGACTATGAACCATGACCTTCTTTTTAATCAACTGACATATGTTATGGGGTGTCATTACTCTTCTCTTTGGTTTATTATATTATTTATGAACTCTTTGAGAAATTTTACAGGCCTATATAGAAGGAACATACAAAATATACAAAAAAGAATCGAGATGATATATAATCACAGTTTAATGTATTATAACATCAAACACTCGTATACATATGTGATGATCATTTGCATACTTTCCAAGCATTTGCAGTAAATCAAACCACCTTGCAGTCATACCTTTCCCTCAACCAAGGTACAATATGATGCATCTAATCCAACACTATATGTCAAAGCCACTTTATTCTATTTTCCGCATATTCCTCCACCACTCCTTCCATTTTTTTCTTTTTGTATCACCTTTAGTATCAAATGACATTTGGAATAGTTGCAGCAACATCATTTTCTAGTGAAAGTGTATGTTTTGCCGGCATAGGGACTTTGGAAGAAAACTTGTTTAGATGTGCATGAATAAACACATATCAAGGTATCATAAATCATGAAATCTTTGAAATCATTTTCATCTTTAAAATAATTAGCACTTGGTATTTTTATTATGTTTATATGAGTGCAAAATTTCCCTATCCAAACCTAGAGGCAATTTACAGTTGTCCCATAGATTTAGCTATGCAATTACCACAGTATCATATAAAATTAACTTGTAGGGTTAACTACCCAAACTTGAGAAAAAATTACAAAAATAGGCAAAATTCAAAATAATTTAATGCCTTCCACTACAAAAATTAGATATTCGTGAATGAAAAAAAAGAAAACTAGAAGGCTAGCAAAACTATAATTCATTGCTTTGGTTGGAGTCCTCCTAATGAAATCAAAATCATGGATGGACACATTTAATATTTGTAGTTTTAAGTAGTCTGTGAGTCTCAGAAACTTGTGAAGTGACATTTAGATGAGAATATCCTATAGATTCTATTTACCTATCAAAATGAAGAGACTTAAAATTTTCTCTAGTGTCCCTCCAAAATGATCTCTCATTCATATCTAGATTTCAAATCAGTGAATGGCCTAGTTTCCCATTAAAAGTATCCCCTTTAGTCTAAACTAAATTCTTTTGATAATGACAACATCTTCAAAACCTATCAATCACTTTTAATTAATTCTTTGCTAAATTGTGGATAAGTAGGTAATATTATCTTATCCTTCTAAAATATTGAAATAATGGAGTTTGTTTATCTCTCTTCCATACTTTCACCTTCACTGCTACACACGTTTCTAGTCTTGGGAAGTTCATTTTTTTTTGTTGCAGGAAAGGATCCTTCTATTTAGTGAAGATTTTTATTTTATTTTATTACAATGGAAATGACATCTTGTTGTATGGATTCTCAAATATGATTTCTGATTAATCATTATAAGATGAAAATCTTGAATGAAATTCAAAGAAATGTTTATTATACATATTCCTTATAATTATAAATTATAAAATGTCAGAGATCCTCTTTAAGATACATTATGTCCTTTGCAAATGCCAAATTTGTCCCTCGAGCAAGAAAGTAAATAATGACAAGATATTTAACTTCTGAAGCTTATTTGTGATTTCCAAGATCTCGTTGTATTGATCAATTCTTCACTAAAGGCCTAAATTCCTTTTATTTTAGATCCTCACTTTCCTTGATTTTTCCTTTCATCTTTTGTCACCAGGCCATCCATATATGCTTTTTTATCTTGTTTTGTCATTAAGGTGATCCATAGATTCCTTCTTACTTTGTTATGGCTTAAGAAGTCAACATGAAAATCTATTTGTTTGTTTTAATTAAAGGGGATTTAATTTCAACATTTTGTTAATTTTTCATAATGCTCACAAGTTGGAAAAGATCTTCCATACAAAGTTATGGAATTTCCTTTCTACTCTCACTTCTTCATAGATATTGTAAACATTTTTTTCTTGTTTTTGTTATCGATATTTTGCAAGGTCCTCCACTTGAACCTTGGCCCAACATCATATGGAAATAGCCAAAAACTAATCCTTCTCAATGCATGCAAATACTTGTATTCTCTGAAACCTTCTTTGATATCTGTAAAGAAGAAAATGAGATGTAGAAATGACCAAAGGGAAGGAATGATAGGGCTCTCCCAACGGGATTTATAGTTTATGGAGGTGCACAGTCACATTTTTTACCATTTTGTAAAAAATGATAGTTTTTTGTTGAAAAGGACACAAATTCACCAAATCTAAAGCATTAACAATTGTGTCATGACGATTTTGAGTAAGGATTTCTATTATTTAAGTCCTTTATTGTCTTATATGAAAGTAAATTTGGATCAACTGATAAACAGATTTTCTTGTATACAACATTAATTCATTGTTAGCAGTAATCTCTATGGTAAACCCAATTGAAAACATATATGCAAAATCCTAAAAAATGCAATACAAATTCAACCATGTGACTAGTTGTGTTTAATTCATGGATGAAGCGGCTTATGGAATTCCATGAAAGAATCCATTTTCCTATTCAGAGAATCCCATACCCATAACCACATATAACCACATAAAATCAACACGATTATTGTGTATTGTCACTTTCAGAATTGAAGGTAGAAGAAGAAGCTCTTTCTTACATGAATCAACCAGATCCAAGTCCATTTCATCAATGTTATTGTAAATACAACAGTTAAATTTTGATCTTGAGATCCCTAGTTCCATATATTTGGAGGACAACACACAGTGCAAGGAATGGAGGTTGAAGGACACTTTCCCATTTTTTGATGGATTTAGCTAGGCATTGAGACCTTCACTAGGCTCTTACAAAAATTTGTGAATGCAAGGAATATGGTAGAGGGAAAGATCAACACCCATTACATCTTATTTATGCCTCAATTACAATATGATTAGGTTCGACTTGATAAAAGAAAACAAAGTACAGAGGTCCTAGGGTTTGAACCTAGCTCTGATACCAAAAATGCAGTGCCTACCTTATTAAAACTACCTAATCCATCAACTAATCTAAAATAGGAACATAAAACCATAAATATTTACATATAAATTATAAGAGTGAGAGTATTCTAATGGGGGAGAGAGAGAACATGCCTCAAAATGGAAACATGTAAAAACTTGACTTATACAAGTGTGTGCAACAAGCCTGCACCAACTATAACATCAACAAAAAGTAGTTCCATGACCAACAATAGCCATAGTGAAAAAACATGTGGGGAACAAATATCCACCTAGCCTACCTCTCAGTCCAATAATGAGAGCCCTCGATCCCTCAATCAATAAAACTATGGCATACTACTATCGTCTCTAATCTAAGGGTATCTAGCCTTCATAGAAACAATCAAGTTTGAGATGACTAGAGTCATATGAAAAGTCATCAACGACCTATAGACAAATGAAGGACAAGTAGTCGAAACCTAAAGAGAAATTTGATGAGGGATAATCGTGGAGATACCAACCTGATGTGGTTGATGATAGAAATCTTGTCAGAGGAATGGGTGGAGTTGCAAAGAAAGGTGATAGAGTTAAGTTGAGCATGACGATTGATGGAGCATATAAGGTCAAAGGCTATGTCGATCGAGAATCTATATGGAGTCATAACCTGAGATACTTGCAATGGAAAGGAGACTGACAAGATGACTAGGACAAAAACAGTCGTTGAGGAATTAGTTGGAGAAGTTATTGCGTATTTAAGGTGGTTGTTGTAGGATGCTAGATGGCACAATAAACCAAGAGAGGGTAGTTGATAATTTAATGCAAGTGAGTTGTATCAAGCATCGAGAGGCTTCTAGAAGGACGGTATTTGAGCCAGAGAACATCTATAAATACCAATTTGAGAATAAAGAATGGGTCATTGTTTCCCAAAGTTGAGTTGTTGTTGCACCTCTGTGAAATTTGGCTAAGTGTTGAAAGATAAAAGTCAACTAGAGATCGATTGAGACAGAGAATTGCTTCTTCATTGTAAATTTTCCTTTCTAACTAATTTCGTAATGAATAGAGCCATAATCATTGGCACTATATATGGTTTTTGTATGTTGTTTTTGGTGTGCACCCGGATTTGCAGTTGACCAAGGTCCCGTTTGCATCGCTTCTTGACACCTCCTCACCGTAGTAAGAAAATACGCAAACCCATCTCCTCCAACCACCAAATCTCATGCAAAAAACTAACTATACCAAGCATCCCCAACCATCTAGAGGAAGAGAAGAACCCCCCTATGAATTCCTCCCCTCCCCCTTAAAAATCTCATTTTCCTTATTATTAAAAATAATATTTAATAATAAAACTTATTGTAATCTTAAATATGCATTTAATTATTTCTCTATTTTAGTTCTATTAGAACCTTTAGCCACACACCTATAGTTATAACTTAAGTTGGGGCATTACAATCAAGAAAGGTGACCAAAAAAAGAGAAACACAACCTGGAACTAATAGTGTAGAGAATGGTTTAAAGAATGAGATATAGAAGAAGAAATCCCCCCAAAAAGTAAAAATGGATTGAAAATATTATAGGCCAAGGAATGGAGAAAACATGACAAAAGAAACGTGGAAGAAACCAACAATGCTACATAGATAACTTCAATAGATAAGAAGATATCAAACTGCAAAATTGATTAAAGTTTAACTACCGAGGGTGTGAAAAACTAGTAATTGCACAACTAAAAGCAACACACATAGGGTGACATGAAATAGGGAGATGTCAACAACCCAAGGAATCATGGGAGAAAAAGGTTATGCCGAGTATGTGAAAATGGGGTGGTAGAAATAAAGCAATACTTTTTCTTAAGTTATGTAACATACTCATAAATAAGGGAAAAGACAATTTTGCATACCAGGGATTGGGTTGTGTTAAAATTTCAAGAGGTTTTAGTGAGAGGTAGAACTAGTTTGGTTGAGAAAAGGATATGGGAAAGAAGTAAATGTTTGAGAGAAGAGTTTGCAAAGTAGGTAATGAACCTATGTTGATTTAAAGGGATTAAACCCAGTAGAGAAAATTAACACATAATATGTTAATAAATGGACAAACCCACTAATTTTTCAATGAAAAATTTCCCTTATATCCAACAAGAATTTTGTTAGAAGTCACATACCCCCTAATTGATGGGAACCTATATTCCCTAAACATCATAATTATTTTCCTTATTATCTAGGGAAATGGTGAGCTAAATGTAAACTTTGTGATGAAGTATGACTCTTCAATATGTTTAGATGATTTAATAAAATATACTTATATATGCATATTTAATAATTGTTCATTTAAGACAAAGGTATCCTATGGGAGAATCGAAAAGCTAAATCTATCATAAAACTAGTGCTTATAATTGCACCTAGAGTAACTAGGTGACCTTAAGTAACTTCACATATTTTAATAATAAACAATTAAAAAAATTTTAAAAATGAAAACATGTTTGCTTAGGAAAGTTAAGAGCCGGCTAGTACGAGGAAGATGTTGTCACATAACATTATCTAATGTGACATATTTTAATAATATAAAATAAATAAATAATATTAAAATAAATAAATAAATAAATAAAAAATGAAAATATGCTAGTTTACAAAAATTTACATATATTTTAATGAACATTACATATATTATATGCTAATTTAATCATTAAATGTAAATTCTTTTGATATGTAAAAAATTTAAGATTAAAAAAAATACACCTCAATCAATAAATTAGACTCCTTCCAAATTAGAGTTTAAGATAGATCACCTCTATATTCTTCTTAAATTTCTGATTTCCACATAAATAACATTTAAATGATTATGAAATACATAAAGTAAAGATTGAATAGGTGGAGATTATGGCCTGTTGAGCATTTGTATGGACCAATAAGTTAAGGACTAGCCATAGGCATGACGAAGCAAATACTTTACTCTTAAAATCATGGTTCGAATCTCACCAACTTCAATTTCATAGATTATTCTCATGTACTTCACCAAATACCATCACTCAGTTCATGAAACGATCTATTTCCATCTTAACCATGGTTTCTATTCCCAGTGTTTGAATTTGATGGACAAAATGGAATCTCTAAAACGTTTATATATCGTGTCAAAACCGTAAAAAATGACTGGTAAAAGTTTTACCAAATTCTTACACATCGTTTTATGCAAGTGGGAGATGGCAATATAAAGAAAGTTGCTAAACCTTAGTTTTATGCAAGTGGGAGATGGCAATATAAAGAAAGTTGCTAACCTTAGGATGACGAGAATCATCTCAACTAGGGTTGCCATCCTCATCATAGCTCTCTACTGGTGGGAAAAGGTTATGCAAATCGTTTTCTGCTGGTGGGAGACGGCCATGCAAATGCAAAGAAGAAAGTTGGCAAGCTTTATGGATGAAAAAGGTTCCAAGTCCATCTTAACCAGGGTTGCGACTCTCATCGTTTTGTGCTAGTGGGAGACGGCTATGCAAATCGTTTTCGGCTATCCAAAGAAAGTTGCCAACTTGGCCAAGCCAAAATCATTGAGGGTCAACCATTCTAAAAAGATAAAGATGCCATGCCCTCGAGAATGGAGCGCGGCAACGAGCTGACAACTACTACCTGGCTAATTTCATATCTAGATTCTACATTTTGATATATTTTAATTTTTCCTCATGTACAAAGGGCCCTTACCACGTGATAGAACAAATTCCAAAACGTCTTGTCTGTAACCTCGCATGGGACTTCGAACACGCCAAAGCCATCACACCTTCCACTTCCAGTGTGGCAAGGCTTCTATGGCGTCTAGTTCCATTCATCATTGCACGGGATGTACTCAAGGGAATCAATCCCTCTCTCACTTGTATCAACGGCCACCATTGAGCATCGTCGGAATCATTTTACTATGTTCTCTTTAGTTGGCAGAATCTCGAATCTCGAATCTCGAATAAGTTTCCACTATTTGTTCGCCTCAAATTTTATTCGAATTTTCAAGTGTTGGATCGATTCAGAATTCGATGACACCTTTCAATCAAATTACAAATTTCAATCAGAAATTCAGAATTCAAATTTTATTCGAATTTTCAAGAGTTGGATCGATTCAGAATTCGATAACACCATTCAATCAAATTACAAATTTCAATTTCAGAATTCCATAAGACCTTTTTTGAAATTAGTTTTTTTAGAGTTGGATTTATTAGGAATTAAGTTTTGTATTTGAGATTTAGGGTGGACTTGGACCTATTTTTTTCATCTATGGGGATGAGACAAGTGTAGACAAATGTATTGTCTAGATTGATTTTATGACAGTCCTTCAAAATTCCAAACAATTAACAATTATAAACAAAAGAATATAAAAAATAATTGGTAGCTAGCTCATGAATGGATACTGGTAGCAATGCATGGATAACTCATAGCTGATGAATAAAATGTGAGATAAAAAGAAAAAGAATATAAAAAATAACTTATAGTTGATAAATAGATAACATTAAATGTCTATGATAGCATGTAGCAAAACATAAATAACTCAATATTTCCAAAATATCTTCCATTATATAACTATTTCTCAACTATTTGATTCCTATCAACTTGATATAATCACAAACCATAACTATATAGATGTACCAATATGATAATGTGATGATAGAAAAAATAACTATATAGATGTACCAATATGATAATGTGATGATAGAAAAAAAAAAGTGAGACCATAGTTAAAGAATTGAAATTTTAACCTAGTCCTGCCTCCGCACCCCATCCAAGGGAAGCAGTTTTGTCATGTTGAGCGCGTGGCATGATTCCCTCCATCCAAGGAGGTAAGAGTCAGTCATCTGGCACCGAGTGCCGACCCATCAATCAATAAAATACCAGTACTACCAACAGTGAAGAAAAAACAAATCCTGCAAGCTGCTTTTCGCTTGACCCCATATACCTGTAACACAGGACGACTGCCTATAAACACGACCTTATCTCCTCGTAATTCTTCGCATGAATATCCATCGGTTCTTGAGTAATTGTGTTCAAGGGCGATATCGGGAATCGAACGCTCGACCTGCTAATCAGATTGGGTATAGAATATCTTGATTTCCATCTTCACAGAATGTCTGAGCAGCGCCGCCACCACCACCGTAGGCAAGCTTCACAGGCATTGCCCAAGTCCTTCAATGCACCGGATTCTCCCGTGGATGCGACCAATCCGGCCACGTCCGCTTCTCCACCTCCAGCTCCTCCTGCTGCGTTGCCACTGATGCCTCCAACGAAATCTCCATCCACGCAGACTCCTCCACCTCATCAGCCACCATCCAGTTCAAAGCGCTCTTAATAAGCTAATATATGGCTACTTCTCCGACTGTATCGTTTTGTGAGAAAAAAATAATTTGTGAACATCGACTCCAAAACGGATATTTATAATAGTCTGGGTTTATGTTGTGAAAGAAATGTGTGGTGGTATTTGAAGTTTATATGTTGTCTTTGAAGGTATCGGCAGTTCTAGAAAAATACTTGTCATTAAATCCAGGTATCGTTCTCTGGTTCTGGTTCTGGCTTGTGTGATTATCCCTTATAATATAATATAATATTTGTTTCTATCTTTTACTGAGATATATATTACTTGTTTGTTTCTATCTTTTACTGAGATATATATTACTTGTTTCTAAGTTTCGATTTTATCGCTGTGGACTATGAAGTTGATGTGGTTTCTTCATGCTTTGCGTCTTGATCGTATATTGGCCTTTGCTACTTGATCGTATATTGGCCTTTGCTACCTAGTAATTAGAGTCCAGCATTTACTGCCATAATGTCTTATAGTCTGCAGCAATGCCTTATTCTATAACATGTAGAGAGTCAAGTCTATGACAGAAACACAGTGCAAGAATGATAAAACATTCTTGCAAAGTGTAAATCTATCAGTAAAAATAATGAAATTATAGGTTTATGAGTTGTATATGTAAGAAATAAAGAGTTTCAAACACCATGGCAGAATAGAAATAAGTAAAGAGTTTCAAACACTATGTCAGAACAGAAGGGAGATGGGAAAATATAACTCAAGCTTATCTCAGTCTTCTTCAATAAATTTAATAAATTATTATTGTTGTTATGTATTGATGGAAAACTCTAAGCTGTATATCGACCTTTGCTGCTCAGTATTCGGCATGCAATGAGTCCAATAATTCTTTATTTGAGTATGCTGCAAGAACGCCATATTCTCATAAGATGTAGAAAGTCAAGTGAAGGCTATGCAGGAATGTTTTATTCTCTCAAAATGTAGAAAGTATCCGGTAAAAGATCATCATAAGGATTAACAAGTTTCGAGTTGTTTATTATGGTCACTTCTTCAATGTAAATGTAAGTATACATAAGTTTGTTTTATTATTCTTCTTATATAAAAATTGCTGTATAACTGAGTTCAAATCATCTTAATTTGTTTAACTGATTTGTAAATGAATTTAGATTTTGTTATATTTTAGATTAGGCTAATGTAATATAAGACTTATTATATTATTAGTAAGAATGAATATATATTATGTTAATATAATATAAGATTTATTCTCTAGTTATTAGAGTTGTTTTCTTTTAAGGTGGTGAGATTTATTAGATAAATTTAAAAAAACAAAATAAATTTAAAATAAATAAATAAAATTATTAAAATAAAATATATATAATTAAAATAAAAATATTTTATTAAAAATAAATAATAAAAATATTATTTAATTTCAACTAAATAATTATATTAATATAATATAGAATTTATAAATTAAATTTTTTTTAAATTATCTACAAATATTTAAACAAAATGTATACACATTGCAACATCATGTTATTCTTACATGATGTAAAAAATATTTTATTATTGGTAATATATTAATTTAAGAAAGCAATAAAACCAAATCAATAATAAAGTGGAAAAATATTTTATTGTTGACACAAATAATAAGAGCATCTTATTCTTAGATAATGTAAGAAATCTATTATTGTTCTTCGTGTTAATAATTTGAGGCTTATAACTTCCAAAAACATGTACAAATAGTAAAACCAAATGTATGATAAAGTGAAAGAATGTATCTTAAAATGCAAAAATGTTTTATTTAAAACCAAATGTGTGATAAAGTGAAAGAATGTAGGTTAAAATGCAATAATGTTTTATTTTATATGATAAATGTATAGTAAACCATAATGACAAGCATAATAAAAGCAAATGTATACTGCTAATGTAAGAATATCTTATTTTATATTTAAATGTATAACAATAATGACAAGCATAGTTTGGTTGAGGTTATATAATTTTATAGGGAGGACAAAGAGTTCTTACTTTCTTACATGATTGGATTTTTTTTTAATTGATATATGATTCATTGAAAAGTGTAATATGAATGTTTCATTATTGTAGTTTAGGTGGAAGATTTAAAAACGCTTTAATTAATTACTTGGTATATAGCAACCTCACATATTGATGTATGCATCATGGTTAAATTTGTTATTTAATGTTTATGTTATTTTATTATGTCATTCTTATCTCAAGGTTTATTGGGATAACATAGTATGAATGTTGCATATTACCATTTATGCTTAGCATTTTGTGATATTATAATGATTTGTCATAATGGATTCGGTAAATAAGGAGTGATTTGGTATAATTTATGAGACTTCAGTAATCAAAGAAATAAAGCCAAAGTTAAGATAAATATTTGTTTTACATTACAATGTTATTTATATAGAAAATGATTAATAATCTTACAAATCATAATTAGATTGTGAATAACACCAAAAAATATAAAATAAGTAAATAATTAATAGTTTATATAACATAAATTAATGATACAATATATAATAATAAATTTAAGTGTTTAAAGTGAAACCATTAATGCATAGCCATATAATAAATCAACAAATAATTTTAAACTATAACATAGAAGAAAAAAATGAGAGAATTTCTCAAATTCATATCTTTCAAGCTTAGCAAATGATAATAATAAAAGTGATGTGATGTATTTATAAAACTCAAGTCATGCCAACAAATCCATTGAGATCAATGTCATGATTAGACCAATCACAAAATTTTATGGAAATCAAAATTTAGATGAGGAAAGTATTTAGAAATGGATATTTAATGATTATATATGTGTGTGTGTGTGTGTCTAAGTGATGTAGCCTTACCCTTAGCTCAAGGGATCATTAGCTAGAAATGAGATCTTCCCCCCCAAATTTAGGGTTAACATGTTGGACTTTCTTGATCCCATTAGGGTTAGGATCCATAATCAAGGCTAATTGTTTACCCCATTTACCATCCATGAATCATGGGGAATTACTCATAGTATTTTTTACAAGGATGTTCCCTAGAAAAAAATACATGTCTAAGTGATCAGTTACATTGAATAAGGTGGGTGTACAATTAGTTAGCTCTCAACATGACGAATGAAACTAATAGATCTCTCAAATCCTAGAATAAAATTCACTCCATGCAATTTAAATTTGTTTAAATTAACTAGTGGCTAATGTGGGGGTTTTGGTAAAAAGTTGTATGAAAACTCACTCTTTATAGGCATTACACCTATAATAAATGGGTGAATCTCCCTAACATATAGGAAAAATTGAAGGCTATATTTTCAATAATATAATTTGTATATATAATTTTTTGGCTAATCTTTCATTATATTATAGAACCTTTGTTGGGCACCCTATATGCAAGTTAATTAAAGCTAACATACAAAGTGTTCAATATAAATTGTCAACCCAGGGAAGTCTATTATTTCGAATATAATGTGCACTGTATATGATTAAACACTAAGTAGCTGATACTGTAAATGAATTATCCTACCTTCCTGTTCAGCCCAACTCATCCCATAAT
The DNA here is from genome assembly GCA_001517045.1 of Pseudotsuga menziesii. Taxonomy (NCBI): domain Eukaryota; kingdom Viridiplantae; phylum Streptophyta; class Pinopsida; order Pinales; family Pinaceae; genus Pseudotsuga; species Pseudotsuga menziesii. The sequence goes on along the minus strand of LPNX010412798.1, from coordinate 135,643 downwards.
CAACTTAATCTAATTTACCTTCTTAAGAATGAAAAACCACAAATACCTTCTTACAATCCTTAATCTAGAAATAGGAGATTCACAAAATAAACATCTAGATTTACTTTTGTAGAAAGTTAAATCCTAAATTACTAGGCCATCTGAATATCCATTATAACTATATCAATCCAACTTGATCTAGAATTAAGAAATGTAGAAATTGAACTTCAACAATTATAACTACAAATGGACTTAATTAACAAAACTCAAGAAATACATCAATTGAAAGAAACTAGGGATGAGATTAGCTGTTACTGCTATCACACAATTGCATAAAGAAAATTAGTCTACACAGTCAACTATCACACCACTCTGCTGCAGCTCACAGGGAATGCAATTACTGATCGATTGAAGGCACACACAATAAATCATTACTGTTGTAGCTGTAAAAAAGAATGAATCCACTATAACATCCACACCACACGACAAAGGAATAAATACCTAATTAACTCAGCAATCTCTGTAGGAAGACGGGCCCAGCCTTCGAATAGAGACGCCAGAAATTAACACAAGTTAAACGCCGAGATCAGAAGAATCCTGCTCCTTGTATTAAATGATGAAATAAAGATACAGTCTCTATTACATTTTATACAATAAGATCATTAATTTCAAACCCTTGACTCAGAGTTTCCAATATTTATACATTCACAATTATAACTTCTACCCACTGATATCGGGCAGCCATGAAGATCTCTGATCTTTAGGCTGCCCCATTTACGATACGTTGTTACAGCTGTGGGCAAGATAGAAGCAGAAAATATAAGAAGGTTGTTACTCGAGCCAACAATGATATAACAAGATTAATCTAGAAGATGCTCCATCGGTTGCAGCTACCCTCGAGCAACGGCGCGCTGTTGCATCCAAGTATGTTGCAGCCATGCCTATTGCAGCCACCCTTGTACAGCTTGCATGGAATAGTAACCTTTGACTGCATCCTTTGTGCAGAGATGGAATAGGTGGTGATTAACTCAACAATTAATGTCCATCTCTCTCTTGACTCGTTCATCCTGCTACACTTGTATCCTTTACATCTCAAATTATCTTTATAAAATCACCATATGTTAGCATAATCCAAGATATAGAACCCTAATTACAACAATAATAAGTATTAATAAGATAAGACAATAATTAACCATACTTGTATGGATTGAGGGATCAAGTGAAGGAAAAAATTTGTTTAGTGCATATAATGGAGTAAGATAAGGCAAAAAGGGGTAGGTGAATGTGGTAAAAAAGGGGTCATTTATGGGCCCAACATCTCCCCCCAACTGTCCTATTGCATGTACTTATGCAACAACATCCTTTAGTATGAATCTGAATCTGGCATTGTACTTCGTTCATGGAGAGAAGAAAAGTTATATGGGAGTTCATGTGTTCCCTATTTTTCCAAAAATACATTATAGACAACCCAATATCTCCAACACTTCTTCTCTTCTTCCTTTGTCAATGTGAAGTCTTCCCTATATGGTTTTACTAGCCACCAGATGAGAGGGACTTTGAATTTGAGTCCCAACGAATTAAATCAACATTCCTACATGCATCCTACATATCCCTCAGTGCTGGAAAATGCATGTTTAAAATTATTGTAACAATAGGGATCTATATTTCTCAAGGTTGAAGAGGCAGCCTGCCATCTATGCTAGCTACCTTCCATAGCCAATTGCTAATGCTTGGAAATCTGGCTTACACAGGTAGAGATAAACATTTCTTGAAGTTCCATCATCTGCTGAGTTTGGATGGGACATGTGAGACTACACTGCTGATGAGCAAGGAGAAGACAAGGGGTTTGAGGTTCACTTTGAACCCAAAGGTTAGAGTGGGACTCATTATGAAAAAAAATTTGGAAGGATCTTTCCCACTGAACATGATTGCTAACAAAGGAGGAAAAATACCTCAGCTGAACATCACCTAAGAAAGGGGTAGGATTCGAATGGAGGTCCAAAAGACAAGGCAGCTCATGTAAATAAAGCTCACAAAGCAAGTTCCGCTCAACAAAATCACTTTCCAAAAATGTTTCCAGGAATTTAGCTGAGGTTGCTATTTCATAAGGTCTCCCTTCTTTTATAGCCTTCAGTTTAAACCAAATGAACTATTCAAATAAAAACATGGGGTAAGAGGAAGATGGTGCTCTAGTACCTAACAGTTCCTGGGAGAGAGTGTATAGCTGGTCTTTTTCGACATGCATGGATTTGAACTTTTTCAGCTACTTCAGCTCTTTCTGTATCTCTTCCCAGGGAAATTTCTGGAACATTAGTTCTTCTGCCCATCTTTCCTTCAATTCCCTAATGGTCTTCCTATGTTCAGTAAGGGGAACCATTCCTTCTTGATACCTCTCCACCAGACTCTTCCACTTCCTCACTTCTATTCTTAGGAGTGAGAGATCTTGGGTCAGCCTCTGGATCCCTTCATCTTCAACATGATCTTCATTATCAGAATCCAAATTGACAAAATTTTGTGAAAGTTGAGTCCATACCTGGCCATCTGATGCTTTAGCTTGAACATTCTACACTACCTGTATGGGTACTCCTGCAATAACCTCTGGGGATGCTGGTTCTTTTGTAACAGCATCCCCTCTTTGAAGTTCTCCTACAACAACTTCAACTGGTATAGGTGCCTCTCAAACAAATTCTAGGGATGTTGGTTCTTGTGTAACAACATCCTCTCCTTCGAGTTCTCCCACAAATACCTCAACTAGTATAGGTGCCTCTGAACCAAATTCTGGGGATGTTGGTTCTTTTTTACCAACATCCTCTCCTTGGAGTTATCCTAGAGCAACCTCAACAGCCAATTGTGAGGGTGTTGGTTCTTGTGTGACAACCTCTTCCTAAATTTCAATCTCCACATCTGTCTGATTGTCAGCTGGAGCTTTGACAGGGAGATGCAAGGCTACTGGTTCTTGTGTATCAGAGCTCTGCCCTTCTATTTCTTCAACATGTTGGGGTTGTTCTTGGGTTACTTCCATGTCCTCTACAATATGGATTTGTTATTCAAGAATTTCAGTGTCCCCCAAGGATTGTGATTACATTTGTTCATCCTCTCCTAGATCCAAATCAGGAATTATGTCCACCTCGAGATTGATTTCTTCTTGCTGCATGAGAATCTCAACAGAAATTACGAGTGATGTTGGTTCTTGTGTGACAACATCCTCATCAACTTCATCATTATCCTGCTGCTAAGGTTCCATCTCTATTAATTCTATACCCCAAGACGATTCAGGAGTCACAGCATAGACTTCTTCATTAAAATCAGGAATATTTTCAGTCTCTGGTTCATCTGCCCCAATTTGGGTGGCAACTTCAACAAGAATGTTCAAGGATGCTAGTTCTTGTGTATCAGCACCCTGTTTATCTACTGCTTCCATTTGTTGAGGTTGCTCTTGGGGAGCTTCATTGTCCTTCCAATCAGATTTTCCCAAGAGCACTTTTGTTTCTTCTGCTGGTTGTGACTGTAATTGTTCATTTTCTCCCTTTTCTGTACCAAGGATCATTTCTATTTCCTTTTCTTCTACATCCCTCACTTCCACCTTAGGTGCTTCTTGTCCTTTTTCTTCAACAACTGTTGGTACGGGTTTTTGTGTCACAAAGGAATGAACTATGACTTTGTATCCTGACTGATTAAAGATTTCCCCATGTTATCCACTAATTTTGCACTTAGTTGGATTACCTGAGGAGCCGCCGGTTGAAAGAATTGTTCAAAGTCTAATTCGAGTGTGTCAATTGATCCGTCTACATGTTTAGCCAATATTGGCTAGCCACTTTTTTATTTTAATATTTTTTACCATGGCCCCGCGGGGTTTGTAATAAAATGTGCTAGTAGGGTATTTTTGAGTGGTTCGGTCCCCTGAGACGTAGAATCTCAAATAAGGTATTCCAGGGAGTTTTTTGCCCCTAACAATTATGCTTTACCTTCAGCCGAGTATAATTGACGAGGTTTTCTCTCGCTTCCTCCAAAGCTGGAATGCCCGATGTTGAATTCAGGGCCTTGGGGAGTTATTAGAGCCCAACTGAGTGTTATAAAACTACTAGACATTATTTAGATAGATCATGTTCATGCCCTAAGTCATTTGGACACATAAAAAAATTTCAAAAAAAATCTTTTTCGAACGAGGAATTTTTTTTTTAAATTTTTTGATTTTTAATTACTTTTCCTAAGTTTTTTTGGTTAATTTTTCCATAAATTGAATGGAAAAAACCCGTTCGTGGTAAGTCGGTCATCCAGACTCCGAATTCAGTGATTGAAGGCTCTAACCTTAAACCAAAAATCATTCTTGATCAGCCATCCATTCAAAACCAACTTTCAGATGAACGATCGGACACATAATGCCTTTCTTTCTCAAAAAAGTCAGTTTTGAGTAAAAAAATGAATTTTTATTAAAAATTTATTATTTTGGAGAAAATTAAAACTCTCCAAATTAATCCAAATTGAGTAAAATAAAAGGCTAAATGACATCTCATGGAGCACTTATGATGATTGGAGTTATCATAACTCAGCTTCAGTCATCATTAAGAGAGCAATTAATTTATTAGCAGTTAGCAGACATGTCATCTCCAGCTAAAGAATGAGATGGAGAGCACTCATTGGTCCGGTGATTTGATCGAGGTGAATACTGAAGCTTACACCATCAGTAGGCTTCCCAAACCTAGCAGTGGCTCCTCCAGACCTAACAAAGTAGGTTTCCAGACCTAGCAGGCAACTTTCCTATGCAGCAGGGTGCCTCCTTCAACAACTCACACCCCTTTCTCTCCTGAGGGCGCCTTCCACACATGTGGGCTCATCTTTGGATGGTTTTTAGTGTTTAGGGTTGGACTGGGGGCGCCTTCCTTAGGTGGAGGCCTCCCCTCACTCCCGATTCTCCAATTTATGTCTGGCATCTCTGTTTGGTGGCTAGGCTGGTTAGGGTTTGAGGATTGGTTTTAGGGTTTTAGCACTCTCTCATTGTGCAAATAGAGGCTCCTTTAGCTCTATTTGGATGGATTTTTGTGTAGAGAAACTTTTGTAATTGCTTGTTGCTTCTATGCAACCATTGGAATAAAATTAAAGCTTAGGAGGCTCATGTGGTGTGATTCTTTGGATGATTGCACTTGATGGATGAGGTGATGTTGTTTTAATGCTTTTCTTTCTTGTCTATTTGAGATTATGATGTTATGCTTTAGAAGGCTTCTGTAAGCACATAAAAATAGGTATTTGCGGTTTGCAAGTTAGTTGTTTATTGATTTACTTTTAGAATTTAAAAAAGAGCATTGTTTTATTCAGTTATAGTTCATGCTCTTCTTTATTTCAATTTGTGAACAATACATGATATAATCTTTTGTTTGGCAAGTCTATGAGTGTTATTTTGCAAATCCTTCCATCCAACCAAGCAGAAGTTCAAGCTCAGCTACATCTTTTTCTCTTGGAATCAAGTACACTTTTTCGATAATGGCATGCTTCATGAGATCCAAGTGCTTTAAAAAGGATCCACAAGTTTGACCATTCTCTCCTTACTTTTATTCATCTTTCAAATTATAATCTTTATTTTCTTGGGATTAGGGCACGTTTGGGCTAAAGTGAACATTCATTCACTTAGCCTTTGCCCCAGTTAGCTTCCCTGTGCTTTATTTTCAGCCTTTTAGGCCTTTTATTTGCATCCTTTCCTTCCTTTTGTTTGCTGTCCACTTTTCCCCATTTTCACCCTTTTGGACAGCCCTCTTTTGCCTCTTTGTTTCTACTTTTTGCAACCCCTTTCCATATTTTTCTTCAACCATCTTTTGGGATGTACTTTCATCCTTTTTCACCCTCATTTTCAGCTCTCTTTCTCTGATTTGCAGCCCTCTTTCTCACTTAGTTTCCAGCCTTCTTTGAATTTTCTTTTCCCCTCTTTTAACGCTTTTTTCACCCCTCTTACCTTGCCTTTTCCTGCCCCTTTTCTTCCTTCTTTTCGGTAAGTTTGGGTAAGTGTTTGTAGCAAGTTTGTAGATTAAATTTCAAGTTATTTTTTTATCAACTAATATCATAAGAAGTGTGTGTCTAGAGCTCTTAGATTCCAGACAGGTGAAGGAGAGCCCAAAGGCCACAAACGAACAAGGAGTGCAAAAAGAAAAAAAAGACTGCTATCCCTCTTCTTTCCCCGTTCTTCCAAGAAGCAAAGAACACATCATCATTGTAAAAGACTAATAAAAAGAGATGAGTGGGAGCAAGTCTCCTTTCTTTTCTACTTCCCCTATTTTGGGGAAGTGTGTCTTGTGTTCATTTTCATGATTTACTTAGTTCAATTTTCCTTAAGCAATTAGTTTAGCTCTCTGATTAAACTTAGTTTCTTTCTTACTAATTGCTATTTGTTCCTTAGCTTCATTTCCACTAATTGCTAGACTCATCATTGCTTGTTGGTGTCTTGTTATAAATTGTTAAATCATAAAAAGAACCAAAATCTCTTGAATCTCACCATAAGGTGGATCAAGAGTGCTCTCTGTCATAGAGTTTTAATCAACCACCTTTCATATTAATTGTTGTGTTTGTTTAATCAAATCATCAAAAAGTAAGACTCTTGAACTTGCAGAAACACAAGTCAAGAGCACTCTCTATCGGAGAGCATCTTAGGTTTGCACAACCCTTGCATTAGTTTCATCTAGATTAGCTAAGTCTTTTGAACCACTGTCATAAGATGAGGTCAATAGCACTCTCTGTCGGAGGGTTTTAATTAATTAACTTAATAAAATTTGCAACTCACACCCCTTTAATTAATTAACCCCCCTCCCTCCTTGCCGGAGTATGCTCTGACTGATCCTAGATCGAAGTACCCAGAAAAAGCACTGGATCTTTAAACCCTACAAGAGTAACCTAATAACACTTAAACACCCCGTAACTAATGCACTGGCATTGTAGGAATTCTTCCAAAGTACTTCCTAGTAGAGGCGCCAGAACCTCCCGCTGTCATAGATTCTCGGCTAGCTGGTAACTTGACAATATTAGCCTGGGGTACTGGGCAGGCCTGGCATGTCTTCAACGGAGACAACTTAGAAGAGTCTCCTGGATTTGATAAACATTTTTGTTGACACCCTAAAGCAAGACCACTGTTAAATACTCTTAAAAATTACCAAGAGCACTTGCAAAACCTAACATTCACTGGCATCTTTTGGGATTCACATCTTTCTAAACACGAAGCATATCCGATAATTTTAATCCATAGGCACTGGTTCCATCTTTTAGCATTGTTGATAATCTGGGCCATTTGTCCATTAAATGTTTGATTATAAGTCATATCTGTGAATGATTTATTTATTTTCGTGAATTGCTCAAATATGTGTCTATCTTTTAATTCCAGTGATAGCAACGTGGATTTCTTTGTCTTATGCTCAATTCATCATATTAATCATATAAAATCATAGAAACTCCTAAAAAACACACATCCGCATCTGAAAACATCTAAAACTTAACTTAAACATTGAGCCATAGAAAACTCTGTGTTAGGGACTACCCCCCTTGGCTTCGTTAGGAGTTAGCCTAAATGGAGGAGCTAGGAGTAGGTGACAGTACCTAGCTCTATGCTTTCCCCTAATGTCACACCTCTCCCACTTTCTCAAGTGAGGAGATAGCTTTCGGAAGATTTCTGTTGTTGGTGTGCAATCGGTGGACAACAAATTTTGGCGCCGTTGCTGGGGACAAATATTTTTGTTCATGGACGACCTTTGTTTCTTTTAGTTTTTTACCTTTTATCCTTTTTGGTAGATTTCTAGTCCAATTACTCTCTGAAATTAGACTTAAGTCCACCTGGTGACTCCACTGTTAGTTAACACCTCAAGGTATTCTACTAGAAGAAACTATGTAGGTTTGGTCGATTTCATCCCTGACCCCGAAAAGGTCTTTGGGAGGAGATTAAACAACCTATCTTCTCATAGGATCCTTGTAGAACTTGGATCTGAGTCTATTTCAGACATCCACATTTTATTTCCTGAAAACACTAATACCACTGTTTCTGACATAATGGGCGAGTATTTTACCCAGCTTGACTTTTCTTAGATAGCAGGTCAACCCCACTGTCTTCCAGACAAAGCTGTCGAGAAGCTCCCGATGTATACAGGCATCGATGCCATTACCTCCACCATGCACCTTAGGAACTTTTCTAGGTGTCTCTACGCTTATGTCAATGATCCAGTTAGCCAACATGATGACATGTATATGAAGTTATTTGCTCTATCTCTGGATGGAAAGGTGGGAAACTAGTATAGCAATTTACCAGCCAATTCCTTTAATAGTCTAGCAGCTTTCAAAACTTCTTTCCCCAACAAGTTTGGTGAAAAGAAAGAACCTCAGCATCATCTTGTGTCCTTAACCAACATAAAGAAGAAAGACACAGAAACAATGGATGAGTTCAATACTAGGTTCACGGAATTATCAAATGCCATCCCTACTGAGTGTGCCCCAACTAAACCAACCATCCTAGTCTATTACATTGAGGCACTTAGTGGAAAAATGCAGTACCAGATCAGAGACAAGGAGCCTGCTAACTTGCTCTAGGCTTAGGGAATGGCAATCAAGATTGATTTGAACATGCAGTCAGTTGGTAAGTCTAACCTCCATGGTTATTCAAGGTATTCAACTCCGTTGAAAATCAGTGAACCAAAAGACAAGGATCCTTTATCAGCTATGAAGGATGCCTATGAAAAACAAATGATGGAGATGAAGACAAATATGGAGGAGGAAGAGTAGAAACACTTAGCATAGTTAAAAGAAATTCAAAATAGGGTGATCACAATGGAAAGAACTCAAACTCACTCCACTCCTAGAACCTTTCCTGCCAAGCCAACTTGGCAAAGAAAGCCACCCAACCATGAGCAGAGGCCTCCCCATCAGCTAGAGGCCGCCAACATGGTTGAGCAGTATAAGCCATTTTGCAGTGCATGTAAAGACCTTCATGAAGAATATTCTTGTTATTATGCATGCTATGTTCAGGAGCATGGTTTTTCGGAGGGTTGTGGTCCTAAAGAATCATCAAGCGAGCCTGAGTACATAAACTGTGTAGATGAAATGCATGATATTTCCGAAGAAAGTTGGAGAGAGACAAAACAATATTCAAGAGAGCCTGAATACATTAACATAGTTGGACAGCTCCATCCTGTCACCATAGAAACCCAGGGTCAAGTTGAAGATTATAGTCAGCAATTGGATGATCTCACTAAAATTTTTAGCACTAATCCTACTAATGAGCATAATGATGATAGTTTAGAAGGTTTACTACCTTGTGACCTTTTTTTCTGAAGAAGATGACTATGATCACGAGGAGGGATATAGAATCAGATGTGATACAAGTGAGGAAGAATCCCTTACATCTGAGATGGATGATAAATTTGAGACTTCAATTAAAAATCCAATCTTAGATGTTTCATGTGATGAGATTCCTCCATGCACTCCACCAGATGACAAATATTTGGAAAGTTGGGTCCCCTGTGATATCTTTGAAACCCAGTTTTTGAAGAAGATGGTTTTGAGAAAAATGAGAAGTACAGACATGGACTTGATACCAATGATGAGGCATCTCTCATATCCGACATAGATAGTGATGATGACTATTGGACTTTTATTGAAAATCCAACCTATGATGCCTTTGAGAATATTTTTTAGAATCTCATCTATGATATGTCTAGCAAGGGGAGTTGTTCTTCTAAGACTTATGAAAGTTATAAGGAAGAGCAGTCAGAGTTTTTATATGATCAGTCAGAATTGTATCTAAGGATCGGTAATAAGGATTTGAAAAAGCAGTGCGGTGAAGAATCAGATGGGATACAACTAGTTGAAGTTTTTTCTCAGCCATCGTCTTCACATATAGATGTTCCTTATGTTTTGGAGCACCTTGGGGCTTATACAACGAGTTATTATTTGATAAGCCTTGATGATCAACATGATCGAGTAGTCGACCTGTCGCATTATCCCGATTTGTATATCAGCGCTATCTAGTCATGGATAGAAGCAACCTGCATGGGCATATAACAGTGTGGGAAGAATTTTGATGACATTATTCATGCCTATGATTCCCCATCCAGCCCGCCCATTCTGGATCATCACACAGGTTTGAGTTTTATGGAAATTGTGGCCTTACTTTGGCTGGTAACCGAGGACAAGGAAAAACCTTTTTATATTAATAAAATGCTTAGATGGATACACTGGATTTATGATTACACATAGCCATTTTTATTTCCATGCTTAAAGTAGGAAAATAGGCTCCTTAAAGTGAGCGTTTATCTTAGCCTTTTTCTTTTTAGGAATAAAATTTCCAGTTAAGTTTTTTCATTTCTTTGAATAAAGCAACTTTTGGATCGTTGGCTCTTTTCCATAAAACTTGTGCTACTAAGGTTTTTCTTGTCAAGTTGAGATGTTTTTAAAGGATGTGGAAACTAGAGATTTTGGTGTTCTCATATGCTCTCCTTGCATAAGAGATTAGATCGAGCACACATCTCGCAGTTGGAGCCAGATGTTATCCACTAATTTTGCACTTAGTTGGATTACCTAAGGAGCCGATGGTTGACAAACTTGTTCAAATTCTGATTCCAGTGTATCAATTGATCCATCTACATGTCTAGCCAATATTCGCTAGCCACTTTTTTATTTTAATATTTTTGACCATGGCCCCGCGGGGTTTGTAATAAAATGTGCTAGTAGGGTATTTTTGAGTGGTTCGGTCTCCTGAGACGTAGAATCTCAAATAAGGTATTCTATGGAGTTTTTTTCCCCAGACAATTATGCTTTGCCTTCAACTAAGTATAATTGACGAGGTTTTCTCCCGCTTCCTCCAAAGCTGGAATGCCCGATGTTGAATTATGGGCATTGGGGGGTTATTAGAGCCCAACTAAGTGTTATAAACCTACTAGACATTATTTAGATAGATCATGGTCATGTCCTAAGTCATCTAGACACATAACAATTTTTGAAAAATATCTTTTTTGAACAGGGAATTTTTTTTAATTTTTTTTTTTAATTTTTAATTAATTTTCCTATGTTTTTTGGGTTAATTTTTCCATAAATTAAATGGAAAAAACCTGTTCGTGGTAAGTTGGTCATCCAGACTCTGAATTCAATGATTGAAGGCTCTAGCCTTAAGCCAAAAATCATTATTGATCAGTCAGCCAGTCAGAACCAACTTTCAGATCAACAATCGGACACATAATGCCTTTTTTCTCAAAAAAGTCAGTTTTGAGTAAAAAAATGAATTTTTATTAAAAAATTATTATTTTGGAGAAAATTAAAACTCTCCAAATTAATCCAAATTCAGTAAAATAAAAGGCTAAATGACATCTCATGGAGCACTTATGATGATTGGAGTTATCATAACTCGGCTTCAGTCATCATTAAGAGAGCAATTAATTTATTATCAGTTAGCAGACATGTCATCTCCAGCTAAAGAATGAGATGGAGAGCACTCATTGGTCCGGTGATTTGATTGAGGTGAATACTGAAGCTTACACCATTAGTAGGCTTCCCAAACCTATCAGTGGCTCCTCCAGACCTAACAAAGTAGGTTCCCAGACCTAGCAGGCAACTTTCCTATGCAGCAGGGTGCCTCCTTCAACAGCTCATGCCCCTCTCTCTCCTGAGGGTGCATTCCACATGTGTGGGATCATATGTGGATGCATTTCAGTGTTTAGGGTTGGAGTGGGGGTGCCTTGTCTAGGTGGAGGCCTTCCCTAACTCTCGGTTCTCCGATTTAGGTCTGGTATCTCTGTTTGGTGGCTAGTCTGGTTAGGGTTTGAGGATTGGTTTTAGGGTTTTAGCACTCTCTCATTGTACAAATAGAGCTTCCTTTAGCTCTATTTGGAAGTATTTTTGTGTAGAGAAACTCTGGTGAAACTTTTGTAATTGTTTGTTGCTTCTATGCAACCATTAGAATAAAATTAAGGCTTTGAAGGCTCATGTGGTGTGATTATTTGGATGATTGCACTTGATGGATGAGGTGATGTTGTTTTAATGCTTTTCTTTCTTGTCTATTTGAGATTATGATGTTATGATTTAGAAGGCTTCTATAAGCACATAAGAATAGGTATTTGCGGTTCGCAAGTTAGTTGTTTATTGATTTACTTTTAGAATTTAAAAAAGAGTATTGTTTTATTCAATTATAGTTCATGCTCTTCTTTATTTCAATTTGTGAACAATAGATGATCTAATATTTTGTTTGGCAAGTCTATGAGTGTTATTTTACAGATCCTTCCATCCAACCAAGCAGAAGTTTGAGCTCAGCTGCATCTTCTTCTCTTGGAGTCAAGTACACTTTTTTGGTAATGGCATGCTTCATAAGATCCAAGTGCTTTAAAAAAGATCCATAGGTTTGACCATTATCTCCTTACATTTATTCATCTTTAAAATTAAAAATATTTATTTTCTTGGGATTAGGGCATGTTTGGGCTAAAGTGAACATTCATTCACTTAGCCTTTGCCCCTGTTGGCTGCCTTGTGCTTTATTTTCATCCTTTTAGGCCTTTTATTTGCAGCCTTTCCTTCCTTTTGTTCTCTGTCCACTTTTCCTCATTTTCACCCTTTTGGACAGCCCTCTTTTGCCTCTTTGTTTCCACTTTTTGTAGCCCCTTTCCATCCTTTTATTTAACCATCTTTTGGGCTGTAATTTCAGCCTTTTTCACCCTCATTTGCATCCCTCTTTCTCACTTAGTTTCCATCCTTCTTTGACTTGTCTTTTCCCCTCTTTTAACCCTTTTTTCATCTCTCTTACCTTGCCTTTTTCCTGCCTCTTTTCTTCCTTCTTTTTGGTAAGTTTGGGTAAGTGTTTGTAGCAAGTTTGTAAATTAAATTTCAAGTTATTTTTTATCAACTAATATCATAACAAGTGTGTTTCTAGAGCTCTTAGATTCCAGACAGGTGAAGGAGAGCCCAAAGGCCACAAACGAACAAGGAGTGCAAAAAGAACAAAAAGACTGCTATCCCTCTTCTTTCATCCCCTTCTTTCCCCATTCTTCCAAGAAGAAAAGAACACATCATCATTGTAAAAGATTTATAAAAAGAGCTTAGTGGGAGCAAGTCTCCTTTCTTTTCTACTTCCCCTATTTTGGGGAAGTGTGTCTTGTGTTCATTTTCATGATTTATTAGTTCAGTTTTCCTTAAGCAATTACTTTAGCTTTCTGATTAAACTTAGTTTCATTCTTACTAATTGCTATTTGTTCCTTATCTTCATTTCCACTAATTGCTAGATTCATCATTGCTTGCTTGCATCTTGTTATAAATTGTTAAATCATAAAAAGAACCAAAATCTCTTGAATCTCACCATAAGGTGGATCAAGAGTGCTCTCTGTCGGAGATTTTTAATCAACCACCTTTCATATTAATTGTTGTGTTTGTTTAATCAAATCATCCATAAGTAAGACTCTTGAACTTGCAGAAACACAAGTCAAGAGCACTCTCTATCGAAGAGCATCTTAGGTTTGCACAACCCTTGCATTAGTTTCATCTAGATTAGCTAAGTTTTTTGAACCACTGTCATAAGATGAGGTCAAGAGCGCTCTCTGTCGGAGGGTTTTAATTAATTAATTTAATAAAATTTGCAAATCACGCCCCTTTAATTAATTAACCCCCCTCCCTTGTTGCCGGAGTATGCTCTGACCGATCCTAGATCAGAGCACCCAGAAACGACACTGGATATTTAAGCCCTACAAGAGTAACCTAATAAAACTTAAACACCCTGTAACCAATGCACCAGAATTGTAGGGATTCTTCCAAAGTACTTCCTAGTAGAGGCACTGGAACCTCCTGCTGTCATAGATTCTCGGCTAGCTGGTCACTTGACAATATCAGCCTAGGATATTGGGTGGGCCCGACATGTCTTCAACGGAGGCAACTTAGAAGAGTCTCCTGAATTTGATAAACCTTTTTGTTAACACCCTAAAGCAAGACCACTGTTAAAAACTCTTAAAAATTACCAAGAGCACTTGCAAAACCTAACATTCACTGGCATCTTTTGGGATTCACATATTTCTAAACACAAAGCATCTTCGATAATTTTACTCCATAGGCACTGGTTCCATATTTTAGCATTGTTGATAATCTAGGCCATTTGTCCATTAAATGTTTGATTATAAGTCATATTTGTGAATGCTTTATTTATTTTCATGAATTGCTCAAATATTTGTCTATCTTTTAATTCCAGTGATAGCAACGTGGATTGCTTTGTCTTGTGCTCCATTCAGCATATTAATCATCTAAAATCACAGAAACTCCTAAACAACACCCATCCGCATCTAANAACATTGAGCCATAGAAAACTCTTTGTTAGGGACTACCCCCCTTGGCTTCGTTAGGAGTTAACCTAAACGGAGGAGCTAGGAGTAGGTGACAGTACCTAGCTCTATGATGGCCCCTAAGGTCACACCTCTCCCACTTTCTCAAGTGAGGAGATAGATTTCGGAAGATTTCAGCTGCTGGTGTGCAATCGGTGGACAATACCCCACACACAGGGCATATAGCTCTCTCTTCCTCCTCACCATCCTTAATAGGAGGTGATCCTTCTAATCGGTCTACAGCTTCAACCAGTGTGTGTAGCTTCCTTTCTACCTACTTCCTGCATACCTCTTTCAAGTTTTCTAGTTCTCTTCAAAGTGTCTGTACTTCTTCCTTTAGTAGGCCATTTTTGTTCAAAACTCCCTCGAATGAGGTTCCTCTGCAACCGGTTCCTATGGGGTGTCGTTTGCTTTGGGTCTCAAAATGGGGAATTCAATATGTGCTTCTAGGTTTGCCCACCTTTCCCGTGCTATTTCAGCTGTTGTAACCAACTTGGTTCTTTTTCTTCTTATCGGCATTGGTTCTTGTACCTCCTCTTTTGATCTTCTTCTTTTCTTTCGTGGTGCAAGAATCTCTAGATTTGCAGCTGATGTTGAAGGGATGTCTCCTATCTCAGCACCCTCCTTTTCTTCTTCAATAAGAGTCCCCCCCCATTTAGGGGAATATTCAATGGTCAATAGCTATGCATTCTCTTCTGTTATTGTGGCTCTAACATCCTCGGCTTCAGCTATCACAGCATCTAATGCTGCTCCAGCTTCAGCCTCTGTTGTCATATCTCCCACATTATTGAATCTTTCCATAGGGTTTTCTCTTACATTTTCCTCCATATCCTCTGCTTGGTCATTTGACTGATCATCCGATCCAGTCTCATCTCCCCCCCAACTAAATTGGAGGGACTCAGGTCCTCCTTTGGCTCCTCATCACCCCCCAACTATACATTTTCATGCTCCTCTTGGATTTAAGCAGCCCCCAAGACTACAGGTACTTCCACTCCTTCTTCTATTAGAATGCTAGTCAAAAGGGCAAGTTCTTGGTTTATTTGAGTTTGACCTGTGAATTGATCCTAGGTTTGGTTCCTTTGAGCTAAGGACCTTAAGATTATTAATTTGATTAAGTCGTGGTGGGTAAGGAAGGAGTTTGTATGCTTAGATGTTTTGACAAACCCCACCATATGGTGTAGGTCTTTAAATAGATAAAATGGAATATTCAGTAAGGCCCCATGGCATAGATGAGAAAGTAGAGGAAGTTCAGAATAATAAACAGTCTGATACCTACCTTCATAGGTGATATACTTTTTGAGGAAGACTGCTACTTGATCCCATGGCCGAGGCAGTGATTGTAACGCTATCCCTTGCCTTGAATGACAAAAAATTTCACCCTTTATCAGAAAATCTTGTACTACGACAACATTGGGGGTTCTTCGACCAAACCAGGCTCTTCCCACCTGAGGAAGGATGGTGACTTCAACCACTATCACTTCAGAGACTTCTATATGTAACTCCCTAACTTCCGAGTGGGTTTTTGTAAGATTTAAAGCAAATTGTAGAGCTGTCTCTCGATGGAACCCATCTAGGAATTGGAAGAATTCAGTCCAACCCGCAGCTTCAAAAATAGTGAAAACTTCAGCATTTCTTCTCAGTTCTCATGTATTTGGAGGTTCATGTCGAGCTGGGATACCCATGTTCGTTTTCTTCTAAATTGTCTATCAGCCCAACAAATTACAGGTCCTGATAATGGAGGTTAAAGCACAGAGTATGCATGAACAACTGAGAGTGTAGTTGGGTAAATTCGTAAATTTAAGAGCATGGATTTTTTGGAAAAATTTATCCCAAATTAGGAAAGGGTGGCAGTTATAGGATAAGCTTAAATGGCCATTAATTCGTACGAGTGGACATTTAATGGTATGCGGGTGTAATAATGGGCGTAGAAAGGAAGGCATGATGAATTATGTCAAATCTAGTTAACGCTTAATCAACTAGCTAATCAGAACCATACCTTCGTAAATATGCTATGAACCGTGACCCTTGAGGATAATAAAGCGTGTGAAGTGCAACCATTTAAGTTTAAACATTATTATAGGCGTGCTGTCATGATATTTTCTCTTAGCGGACCAAAACCATGTTGTCAATCCTGCCGGAAACATAATGAATGCTATGAAGTAAGTTGGAATTGCCGACAGTGAGAATTCTATCCCGATATGGAGGAGTCACGAACCAAAATTGTAAAATGTTATGCCAATATTGGGGGAGTCATAGCCACGAGCCATAGAAAATTCAGCTATTTTGGTGGAGTCACATCCATGAACCATAGAAAAATCCGCCAGTTTGGTGGAGTCATAGCCACCGAAAAAGGTAAAAACGGACAAAATTCAAATGGAGTCACAATCACCGGAGAAGGTAAAAATGGGCAAAATTTAAATGGAGTCGCAGCCGCTGGAAAAGGTAAAAATGGGAAAAATTTAAACAGAGTCACAGTTGTGTGGAACGGGAAAAAGGCATTATTTTACGGTGTTGCAGCTACAGATAAACAAAAAAATAGGCAAGGTTTTACGGTGTTGCAGCTGCATGGAACGGGAAAAAGGGCGTCATTTTACGGTGTTGCAGCTGCAGGTAGACGAAAAAATAGGCAAAGTTTTACGGTGTTGCAGCTGCGCGTAATGGGAAAAGGGAATTTTTACAGTGTTGCAGTTGTAGATAAATGGAAGAATAGACAAGGTTTTATGGTGTTGCAGCTACGTGGGATAGAAAAAAAAAAAAAAATTGGTGTTGTAGCTGCAAATAAACAAAAAAAATAGGCAATTTTTTATATGAATCACAGCTGCGACAGACTGTTCATTGTTTATTTTTGTTCAAGGAGTTTCCTTCTGAAGCAGGAAGTTACAAAAGGACACTCATGGTCATTAGGCCCGGTCATGACCATTGCTCCTCAGGTACATCCCTGCACATATTCTTAAAAAAAGGATCAAGCGCAAAGGAAAAATTAAAAAATAATAATAAAAACACAAATTTATTTATGTACAAAAATTTATGTAGGAATCACAGTGATTGTCTAAAGATTGACAAGGGTAGAGAAATATTCCTGCCATTGTTCTAACTAGTATTCCAGATCAGCTGCAATCTATGAAGTGAATGCGTCCTTCGAAATGGGCTTATGGTACAGTCGCAGCCTGTGACCATTAGCAAATAATGGTGCACGATTCTCATCAATGGTAACTAGGTAGACTGTACCATTGTCAAATACTCTGTCTACCAAGTATGGGCTCGAACATATTGTGTGTAACATACCCCTAAAGTCCCTTTTGAATCTTGAATCGTATAATAATGCATAGTATCCTTCACAGAAGACTTTCTTTTTGATGAATCGATCACGCCAATTAGATCTCTGTTGTTGAATTAATACTATCTGATCCACAACAGCTAAACGTTTCTCATTAAGTTCATTCCATTGATTCAATCTACTCCTCTGGGCTTCAGTCACATCTAAGCTTACCTCCATAGCTGTCTTCAAGGTCTTGATTTTGAATTCAATGGGGAAGACAACACTTTTTCCATACACCAAGTCATAAGGAGAGAAACCTGTAATATTGCAACAAGTAGTACGAAATTCCCACAATACTTCCGAAAGTCTATCAGCCTAGTCTCTACGATGCCTCCTAACTGTTTTGGTAAGGATAGCTTCGATAACCTTGTTAGTGCTTTCCACCTGGCCATTGGCTTGGGGATGCTATGGTGAAGCTATCCGGTGCTGAATATGGTACTTATGTAGCAAAGCTTCAAATTTATGTGAGAAAAACTGAGGTCCTCCATCTGTATCCACTTCCTTGGGTACTCCAAAATGAGTAAAAATTTCACC
The DNA here is from genome assembly GCA_001517045.1 of Pseudotsuga menziesii. NCBI lineage: Eukaryota > Viridiplantae > Streptophyta > Pinopsida > Pinales > Pinaceae > Pseudotsuga > Pseudotsuga menziesii. The sequence goes on along the minus strand of LPNX010412798.1, from coordinate 117,502 downwards.
ATACAGGAAATCAATTATAGCCTGGTCATTGGCTTTCACCAAAGCCATAGATTCTACCCATTTTGTCATGTAGTCGATAAATACCAAGATGTATGCTTTCTGCCTTGAATGAGGGTTGATAGGGCCAATAAAATATAAGGCCCATCTGTGAAAAGGTTCAACCACCAACTATGGTTGAAGAGGAATTTGATCCAATCTGTTAGGTTGGCCCATCCTCTAGCAGCTGTCACAGGACTGGACATATTTTTTTGCATCACTGAAAAGTGTCAGCCAATAGTATCCCATTATCAACACCTTATGACATGTCCTCCTATCTGCAAAATGTCCCCCACATGGCTCGTCATGGTAGGTCTTAAGAATACAGAATATTTCATCTTCTCTTACACATCTTCTGATCTCAAGATCAGGGCCTGTGTAGAAGAGATGACCACCTATCCAACAATACCTGGCACTTTGTTGAATGATTTTTCTCTTCTCTCTTTTTGAAAAATGTGTCGGAAGCTTCCATGCAATCAATTAGTTAGCAACATCTGCATACCAAGGGGAATAAGCTAAAACTGTAAATAAGTGTTCATCTAGAAAAGAGTCCTCAACAAGCAGATTATCATCACTGTTAGTAAAACGAGATAAGAAATCAACGACAACATTTTATTTTCCAGGTCTGTCTATAATAGTAATATAAAATTCCTATAATAATAACATCCATCTAGTTACCCTAGCATTTGTAACAGGTTCATACATTAGATACTTGATGGCTGAGTTGTTAGTGTGCACAAAGGTGGGATATCCAGTGATGTAGTGTCTAAATTTGTTCATGGAGTAGAGAATGGCTAAAAATTCCTTCTCGGTAATAGTATAATTAAGTTCAGTAGGGGCCATGTTTTTGCTAATGTAATAGAATACATAAGGTGCTTGACCATCCTACTATCCTAATACTACTCTAATGGTAGTGTAAGAGGCATTTAAAGAAATGTGAAAAGGCAGGGCCCAATTGGCCCCCCCTTAATATGGGATTTGTAGATAGATTCTCCTTAAGTTTAACAAGTGCTGTCTGGCATGCATCATTCCAAATAAATTTCACATCCTTCATTAACAAAGAAAACAAAGGAGAAGCAAGTTTGGAAAAGTTTTCTATAAATCTTCTGTAATAACCAACATGCCCTAAGAAACTATGTACCTCTTTCTGAGCTTCAGGAGTGGGTATATTTTGGATTACCTTGATTTTAGAGGGATCTACCTGGATTCCATCAGTAGAGATAAAATTCCCTAGCATTACCCCTTCACTCATCATCATATGGCACTTTTCAGTGCTCAGAGTTAGCTGGGTCTTCTCACAGCATGTTAAAACCTTTTCCAAAATTTTCAATGCTTCTTCAAAGTCCTTTCCATAAGGACTAAAATCATCCATGAAAATTTCCATACTATCATTAACCAATTTTGAAACGATGCCAATTACATCTCTCTGAAATGTGGTTGGTGCATTGCATAAGCCAAAGGGAAGCACCCTATATCCAAAAGTTCCCCAGGGACATGTGAAGGTAGTTTTATCCTGGTCTTCAGGAGCAATCTGGATTTGATTGTACCCGCTAAACCCATCCAAAAAGGAGAATAAATTCTTCCCAGATAAGGTGTCAAGTACCTGGTCGATGAAAGGCAGGGGAAAGTGATCTTTCTATGTCGACGTGTTCAAATCGCTATAGTCCACACAGACTCTCCATTTACCATTCTTCTTGGGTACTATCATGAGTGGAGACACCCAGTCGCTGTCTGAGATGGGATATATAAATCCTGCTTCCAAGATTTTTTGAATTTCTTCCTTCACGATGTCCCTAAGATTGGGCTTCATCCTTCATTGGGGCTGGCACACATGCTGGGAGTCCCTTTTGATATAAATTTGGTGGGTGCACAGATTAGAAGGGATGCCCTTCATGTATGTGTACTCCCAAGAAAATTCCCCCTTATATTTTTTTAAGAGATTGATTAGGTGCTCCTATTCATCCATAGCAAGACTGGGGTTGATATTCATGGTTTGTCTAGGCTCTATCTTGATAGGAACACTTTTCAAATTTTTCAACACTGGAACTATATGAGTATCACTAACTAATGTCTCATTTGTGATATTTTCTTGTTCTTCTTCACCTAGAGTACCATTCAGGATCTGATAAATTTGTTTATTGATAGAAGTGGGTTCACTGATGAAATTACTAATAGAATCGTCTTAAGTTTCATCTTTAAAAGTCAAGGCATTCCCTATAATTAATAGTGGATGAACGCCCTCCTCTTCCTCTATCTCCATCCATAATGGAGTTTCAGCTTCTAGACTCGACCGAGCTGGAGGATAGAGAGTGAAGTTTTTTTTTTATCTCGGTTCCATCTTGTATGATCATAGACCCAGATCGAAAGCTAATGCAAGCATTAGCTGTAGCTAACCAGGGCCTTCCAAGGATTAGTGGGTGTCCTCCTAGCTTTGACTTGGGTTGTAAAACCAAGAATTCAGTGGGATATTCCCACGAATCAACTGAGATAATGAGGTTGTCCAATATTCCCTCGGGTTTAATAGTGGATCTATCTGCAAATTCTAAAATGGTAGGAGTTGGCCTAAGATTAGTGAGCCCGAGTTTCCTTACAGTTTCAATGGTCATGACGTTAATTGATGTGCATAAATCTACCAGTACATTGGGTATCTACGTGCTTCCAATATGCATGGTGACAGTGGGATTCCCAGGATCATTGTATTTGGCCAAGAAGGTTTTACCCATTATTAATTTAGATAATTTCCCTATGACATGAACAATGGGAAGACCCCTGGGTTTTTTTCATGGTTTTCTTGTACACAAATCCCAAACGGTTCTGGCATATATAGGCACATCGTGAAGGGCTTGTAGTAGTGGAATTTTGACATAGAGTTTTTTTAACTCTCCTAAGAGGTTAAATTGAGTTTGTCCCACTACTTTCGGTAGTATTAGTCTTTCAGGGTACGGTGGTTCCCTAGCCAATTGTGTAGGCTATGTGTCAATAGATGTTTCTTCTTATGTTTCAGCCGATATCTTGGTAGGATTTTCAACGTCCTCAATAATGGGAATCGCTGCATTGGATAAGTACTGTTGGTTCATCCTTTCTTCAGACACAAAGGATGGAACATCCTCAATGACCAAAGGCTACACTACCCTCCCTGATCGTAAGCGGATGTCGTTACAGGGAACTGGAGTAATGGAGTAAGTAGGCATGTTGTAAGTCTCAAATTGATGGACAAATTTATTATTTAGGTTGGGGTTAGGTTGAGTAGGTAGCTGCGGTCGTATAGGCGTATTGGGGGTAGCATTATTCTAGAGTTGTAGCTGCGACTACTGATAAGGCTGAGGGTATTGTTGAGGAGGATACGGTTGGTGAGGAAACGGTTCATGTCAAAACTATTGAGGAGGTTGGTTATGGGGAAACTGGTTTCCTGGATGGAATTTCCTCCACCCAGGAGGCCAAGAATTCTGTTGGTTTGGTGACTGTGTCCAAGAGTTCCAGGAGTTAAAATTTTGCATCGGAGGTTGAGAAGGATACCATTGATGGTTGGAATAAGATCACGGGAATTGTGTATTCATGTGATGCATATTATTCCAATTATTCATGTTATTTGAAAATGGAAATGAGTCTGGAGTCATACCTTGATTTTGAGGCTACTGAGGCTTTTTTTGTGCAATAAAGTAGGGTAGTTCCACATTTGGAGTTGATTCCTATAGAACTACCTACACTTGAGGTAGTGAATGGTATTTTTTTGTGTTATGGTTCAGCTCACAAGGCTGACACACTTCTACTTTATCGAGTGGGCACTCCTTTAGAGGATGGTTCTTCCTACATTTAGGGTAAAATACACCAAGTGTGAGATCTTATACTACTTGTTTCTTCTTTTCCCTCGGGACATCTATTTTCGAGGAGATGGAGATCATCATTTCTATCTTGAAATTTTTGAGGAGATTGCCTATTTCTTCCCAATTGGCTCCTCCATTAGATGACTTTTGTGTTTTTTCGAAGACATCTCATTATAGCTTATCTCGTTTGTCCCGTTTGTTCTTCCTAGAAGATCCGATAGAATACCTCTTGCATAATTCAATAATTTTTTCAAAGGATTCCTTTGAGATATCCCCCTTTCCTAACAGGTTGAACATGTCCAGGAAGTCATCCCTGATCCCATGAAGTAGGATTATATTGAGCACATCTAACCCCATATTAGTCTATCTAGCCCTCTACACATTATATAAAAGTCTTTCAACAAAATATTCCAGGATTTCATCGTCCCTTTGTACCATTTTAAACAGTTCTTCTCTCTTATCTTTAGTATTGCAGTGCTCCTGATATTTCTCTAGGAACACTTGTTTCATCCAGTCCTAGGTGGTGACAGTCCCCCCACCCAGGCTCATGAAACAATGTCACGCTTTTTCCTTCAGAGTAGCAAGGAAGAGTTTCAACTTCTGTTCAGTGGAGGTGTAATCATAGCTGTGACAGAGGATGCCAAACTCAAAAAGGAATTCATCCGAATCCTTTGTTGCTTTTCCATAAAAATGAGGCAGCACATATGGCGATATATTTTTCATGGGGGCGATCCCCTCTGGCTATTGAATGGGGAACTAGAGTGTAGCAATAGTCCCCTCAAGCTAGGAATTACCCTCCTAATGATGATTTTCTCCCATTGCTTCCTCGTGATATTTTGGATCGCATCTATTGTTCATGTCTTCTTCTACTTTCTCCTCTCTGTGATTCCACAGATCGTTTAATTCTTGATGGAACTGTGGCCATTCTTGGTTTGTCACAACCTTCCTGTTAATGTGATATACCAAATCCTGGTCAACTGATCCCGCAGTAATAACTCTGTCTTCCTTTGCTGGGACACCCGAGGGTGTTGCAGCTTCTCCTATGTTCTCCACTATGGAAATTGATGCTCCCACTCCAGGGGTAATCGGGCTCCTTTTGATAGATGATTCCTGATGGCGAGCTCTAGTAGAAGAATTGGTCCTATGAAATAGATTGTCAATGGATGTCCTTCTTCCCAATGCTCGATTTTGTCCACGACCTCGACCACCTGCAATTTTAGTATTCTGTGGGGTTCTGGGATTGATAGGAATGTCACGTTGTACCCTTCTTATATTCATGCAACCAGAAACATGCAAAATTAAAAACTGAAGAAAAATGAATAGATGTAACTATTGGATACAACTACTATGGTGTCTAATAATAATCTTCCCCGGTAATGACGCCAAAATGTTGGGCACCCTATATGCAAGTTAATTAAAGCTAACATACAAAGTGTTGAATATAAATTGTCAACCCAGGGATGTATTTTATTTCAAAGATAATGTGCACTGTATATGCTTAAACACTAAGTATCTGATACTATAAATGAATTATCCTACCTTCCTGTTCAACCCAACTCATCCCATAATCAACTTAATCTAATTTACCTTCTTAAGAATGAAAAACCACAAATACCTTCTTACAATCCTTAATTTAGAAATAAGAGATTTACAAAATAAACATCTAGATTTACTTTTGCAGAAAGTTAAATCATAAATTACCAGGCCATCTAAAGATCCATTAGAACTATCTCAATCCAACTTGATCTAGAATTCAGAAATGCATAAATTGAACTTCAACAATTATAACTACAAATGGACTTAATTAACAGAATGCAAGAAATACATCAATTGAAAGAAAATAGGGATGAGAATGATTGTTATAGCTATCACACAATTGCATAAATAAAATTAGTCTACATAGTCGACTATCACACCACTTTGTTGCAGCTCATAGGGAATGCAATTACTGATCGATTGAAGGCACACACAATAAATCATTACTGTTGCAGCTGTATAAAAGAATGAATCCACTCTAACATCCACACCACTCGACAGAGGAATAATTACCTAATTAACTTGGCAATCTCTGTAGGAAGGTGGGCCTAGCCTTCGAACATAGATGCCAGAAATTAACACAAGTTAAACGCCGAGATCAAAAGAATCTTACTCCTTGTATTAAATGATGAAATAAAGATACAGTCTCTGTTACAGCTTATACAATAAGATCATTAATTTCCAACCCTTGGCTTGGAATAGTTTGCAATATTTATACATTCACAATTGTAACTTCTACCCACTGATATCGGAAAGCCATGAAGATCTCTAATCTTCAGGTTGCCCCATTTACGATATGCTGTTATAGCTATGGGAAAGATAGAAGCAGAAAATATAGGAAGGTTTCTACTCAAGCCAGTAATGATATAACAGGATCAATCTATAATATGCTCTGTCGGTTGCAGGTACCCTCGAGTAGCTGCGCGCTATTGAATCCGAGTCTGTTGCAGCCACCCTTGTACAACTTGAGTGGAATAGTAACCTTTGACTACGTCCTTTGTGTAGAGATGGAATAGGTGGTGATCAACTCAATAATGAATGTCCATCTCTCTCTTTACTTGTTGGGCCTGCTACACCTATATCCTTTACATCTTGAATTATCTTTATAAAATCACCACATGTTAGCATAATCCAAGATATAGAGCCCTGATTACAACAATCATAAGTATTAATAAGATAAGACAATAATTAACCATACTTGTATGAATCGAGGGATCAAGTGAAGGAAAACATCTGTTTGGTGCATATAATGGAGTAAGATAAGGCAAAAGGGGGTAGGTAAATGTGGTAAAAAGGGGTCATTTATGGGCCCAACATCTCCTCCCAACTGTCCTATTGCATGTCCCTATGCAACAACCTCCATTAGTATGAACCTGAATCTGGCATTGTACTTCATTCATGGAGAGAGGAAAAGTTAAATGGGATTTTAGGTGTTCCATGTTTTTCCAAAAATCCATTATAGAAAACCCAATATCTCCAACACTTCTTATCTTTTTCCTTTGTCAATGCGAAGTCTTCCTTGTATGGTTTTTCTGGCCACCAGATGAGAGGGACTTTGAATTTGAGTCCCAGCCAATTAAATCCACATTCGTTCATGCACCCACATATCCCTCAACCCTGGAAAGTTCATGTTTAAAATTATTGTAATAATAGGGATCTCTATTTTTCAAGGTTGAAGAGGTAGCCTGCCATCTATGCAAGCTACCTTCCAAAGCTAATTGCTAATTCTTGGAAATATGACTGACACAGGTAGAGATAACATTTTCTTGAGGTTCCATCATCTGATGAGTTTGGAGGGGACATGGGAGCCTATGCTATTGATGAGCAAGGAGAAGACGAGGGGTTTGAGGTTCACTTCGAACCTAAAGGTTAGAGTGGGACTCATTATGAAAAAAAGTTTGGAAGGATCTTTCCCACTGAACATGATTGCTAACAAAGGAGGCAAAATCCCTCAGCTGAACATCACCTAAGAAAGGGGTAGGATTTGAATGACAGTTCAAGGGACAAGCCAGATCATGTAAATAAAGCTCACAAAGCAAGTTCTGGTCAACAAAATCACTTTCTAGAAATGTTTCCAGGAATTTAGCTGAGGTTTCTATTTCATAAGGTCTCCCTTCTTTTACAGCCTTCAGTTTAAACCAAATGAACTCTTCAAATAAAAAAACAGGGTAAGAGGAATATGGTGCTATGGTACCTAACAATTCTTGGGAGAGAGTGTACAACTGGTCTTTTTCCACCTGCATGGATTTGAACTTTTTCAGCTCCTTCAACTCTTTCTATATCTCTTCCTAGTGACATTTCTAGAACATTAGTTCTTATGCCCATCTTTCCTTCAATTCCCTAATGGTCTTCCTATGTTCAACAAGGGGAACCATTCCTTCTTGATAACTCTCCAAATGACTCTTCCAATTCCTCACTTCTATTCTCAGGAGTGAGATCTCTTGGGTCAGCATGTAGATCCCTTCATATTTAGCATGATCTTCATTATCATAATCTAGACTGACAAAATTTTGTGAAATTTGAGTCCATACCTGGCCACTTAATGCTTTAACTTGAACATTTTGCACTACCTGTATGGGTACTCCTACAATAACTTCTAGGGATGTTGGTTCTTATGTAACTACATCCCCTCTTTGAAGTTCTCCTACAACTACTTCAACTGGTATAGGTGCCTTTGAAACAACTTTTGGGGATGATGGTTCTTGTGTAACAACATCCTCTCCTTGGAGTTCTCCCACAACAACCTCAACTGGTATAGGTGCCTCTGAAACAAATTCTGGGGATGTTGGTTCTTGTGTAACAAAATAATCTCCTTGGAATTCTCTCAGAGCAACCTCAGCAGCCAATTGTGAAGGTGTTGGTTCTTGTGTGACAACCTCTTCCTGAATTTCAATCTCCACATCTGCCTGATTGTCAGCTGCAGCTTTGACAGGGAGATGCAAGGCTATTGGTTCTTGTGTATCAGATCTCTGCCCTTATATTTCTTCATGCTATTGGGGTTGTTCTTGAGTTACTTCCATGTCCTTTGCAATGGAGCTGTTATTTGAGAATTTCAGTGTCCCCCAAGGACTTTGATTACATTTGTTCATTCTCTCCTAGATCCAAATCAGGGATTATGTCCACCTTGGGATTGACTTCTTCTTGCTGCATGAGAATCTCAGTAGAAATTTCTAGGGATGTTGGTTCTTGTGTGACAACATCCTAGTCAACTTCATCATTATCATGCTACTGAGGTTCCATCTCTTTTAATTATGTGCCCCGATATGGTTCAAGGGTCACAACATAGACTTCTTCGTTAAAATCAGGAATATTTTTAGTCTCTAGTTCATCTGCCCCAATTTGGGTGGCAACTTCAACAAGAATGTTCAAGGATGTTGGTTATTGTGTATCAGCACCCTGTTTATCTACTGCTTCCATTTTCTAAGGTTTCTCTTGGGTAGCTTCACTGTCCTTCCAATCAGATTTTCCCAGGAGAATTTCTGTTTCTTCTGCTGGTTGTGACTGTAATTGTTCATTTTCTCCCTTTTCTATACCATGGATCATTTCTATTTCCATTTCTTCTGCATCCCTCACTTCCACCTTATGTGATTATTGTCCTTGATCTTCCACAGCTACTGGTACGGGTTGTTGTGTCAAAAAGGCATGAACTATGACTTTGTAGCCTAACTGGTTAAAGATTTCCTCACATACAGGGTAGACCACTCTCTCTTCCTCCTCACCATCCTCAGCAGGAGGTGATCCTTCTAATCATCCTGCCGCTTCAACCAGTGTGTGCAACTTCCTTTCTACCTGCTTCCTGCATCCCTCTTTCTAGTTTTCTAGTTCTCTTTGAAGCGTCTGTACTTCTTCCTTCAGTAGACCATTTTCGTGCAAGAGTTCCTCGATTTGAGGTTCCTCTGCAACTGGTTCCTGTGGGGCATCATTTGTTTTGGGTCTCAAAATGGGGAATCCAATATGTGCTTCTAGGTTTTCCCATATTTCCCGTGCTGTTTCAGCTGCTGTAACTGACCTGGTTCTTTTTCTTCTTATTAGCAGTGGTTCCTGCACCTCCTTTCTTGATCTTCTTCTTTTCTTTCATGGTGTAGGAATCTCCAGATTTGCAGCTAATGTGGAAGGGATGTCTCCTATCTTAGCATCCTCCTTTTCTTCTTCAATAAGAGTTCCCCCTCATTCAAGGGAAGATTCAATGGTCAATACCTATGCATTCTCTTCTGTTATCATGGCTCTAACATCCTTGACTTCAGCTGTCGTAGCATCCAATGCTGCTCCAGCTTCAGCCTCTGCTATCAGAGATCCCACATTATTTAATCTTTCCATAGGTTTTTCTCTTACATTTTCCTCTAATTCCTCTGCTTGGTCATCTGACTGATCATTCGATCCAGTCTCATCTCCCCCCCCCAACTAAATTGGAGGGACTCTGGTCCTCCTATGGCTCCTCATCTCCCCCCAATTGTACATTTGCATGCTCCTATGGGATTTGAATAGCCCTCAAGAGTATGGGTACTTCCACTCCTTCTTCTATTGGAACGCCAGTCAAAAGGGCAGGTTCCTGGTTTATTTGAGTTTGACCTATGAATTTTTCCTAGGTTTGGTTCCTTTGATCTAAGGCCCTTAAGATTATGAATTTGATTAGGTAGTGGTGGGTAAGGGAGGAGTTTGTATGCTTGGCTATTCTGACAAACCCCACCATATGGTGTAGGTCTTAAATATATAAAATGGAATATTCAGTAAGGCCCTATGGCGTAGATGAGATAGTAGAGGAAGTTCAGAATAATAAACAGTTTGATACCTACCTTCACAGTTGATATACTTTTTGAGGAAGACTGCTACTTGATCCCATGGCCGAGGCAGTGATTGTAATGCTATCCCTCACCTTGACTAACAAATTTTTTCACCCTCTATCAGAAAATATTGTACTGCAGTAGCATTAGGGGTTCTTCGACCAAACCAGGCTCTTCCCACATGAGGAAGGACGGTGACTTCAGCCACTATCGCTTCAAAGAATTCTATACGTAACCTGCTAACCTCTGAGTGGGTTTTTGTAAGATTTAAAGTGAATTTTAGAGCTGTCTCTTGATGGAACCCATCCAGGAATTGGAAGAATTCAGTCCAGCTTGCAACTTCAAAAATAGCGAAAACTTCAACATTTATTCTTAGTTCTCGCATATTTTGGAGGTTTGTGCCGAGCTAGGATACCCATGTTCGTTTTCCTTCTGAATTCTCTATCATCCCAACAAATTTCAGGTCCCAATAATGGAGGTTAAAGAACAGAGTATGCGTGAACAGTTGAGAGTGTAGTTGGGTAAATTCGAAAATTTAAGAGCATGGAATTTTTGGTAAAATTTATCCCAAATTAGGAAGGGGCAGCGGTTATCGGATAATCTTAAATGGCCATTAATTCATATGAGTGGATAGTTAATGGTATGTGGATGTAATAATGGGCGTAAAAAGGAAGGCACAATGAATTCTATCAAATCTAGTTAACGCTTAATCAAGTAGATAATCAGAACCATACCTTCGTAAATATGCTGTGAACTGTGACCCTTGAGGATAATAAAGCATGTGAAGTGCAGCCATTTAAATTTAAACATTATTGTAGGTGTGTTGTCATGATCTTTTCTCTTGGAAGACCAGAACCATCTTGTCAATCCTGTCGGAAACATAATAATAATAGCCATCTAATTACCCTAGCATTTGTAACAGGTTTATTCATTAGATACTTGATGGCTGAGTGGTCAGTGTGCACAAAGGTGGGATATCCAGTGATGTAGTGTCTAAATTTTTTAATGGAGTAGACAATGGATAAAAAATCCTTCTCAGTAATAGTATAATTAATTTCAGCAGGGTTAATGTTTTTACTAATGTAATAGACTGCATAAGGTGCTTGACCATCCTGCTGTGCTAATACTGCTCCAATGGTAGTGTCAGAGGCATCTAAAGAAATGTGAAAAGGTAGGGCCCAATTGGGCCCCCTTAAGATGGGAGCTGTAGATAGCTTCTCCTTAAGTTTAACAAACGTTTTCTGGCATGCATCATTCTAATAAATTGTACATCCTTCATTAACAAAAGAAAAAAAAGGAGAAGCAAGTTTGGAAGAGTTTTCTATAAATCTTTTGTAACAACCAACATGCCCTAAGAAAATACGTACCTCTTTTTGAGTTCCAGGAGTGGGTATATTTTTTATTACCCTAATTTTAGAGGGATCTACCTGGATGCCATCAACAGAGATAAAATGTCCCAGCACTACCCCTTCACTCATCATCATATGGCACTTTTCAGTGCTCAAAGATAGTTGGGTCTGCTCGTAGCGTGTTAAAACATTTTCTAAATTTTTCAATGCTTCTTCAAAGTCCTTGACATAAGGAGTAAAATCATCCATGAAAATTTCCATAATATCATTAACCAATTCTGAAAAGATGCCAATCACAACTCTCTGAAATGTGGCTAGTGCATTGCATAAGCCAAAGGGAAGAACCCTATATGCAAAATTTCCCTAGGGACAGGTGAAGGTAGTTTTATCTTGGTCTTCAGGAGCAACTTGGATTTGATTGTACCCACTAGACCTATCTAGAAAGGAGAAGAAATTATTCCCAGATAAGGTGTCAAGTACCTGGTTGATGAAAGGCAGGGGAAAGTGATATTTAAGTGTCACCTTGTTCAGCTCTCTATAGTCCACATAGACTCTCCATTTACCATTCTTCTTGGATACTATCATGAGTGGAGACACCCACTCATTGTCTGAGATGGGATATATAAATTCTGCTTCCAAGAGTTTCTGAATTTCTTCCTTCACGATGTCCCTAAGATTGGGGTTCATCCTTCGTTGGGGCTGGCACACAGGATGGGAGTCACTTTTGATATAAATGTGGTGGTGCACAGATTAGAAGGGATGTCCTTCATGTCTGTGTACTCCCAAGAAAATGCCCCCTTATGTTTTTTTAAGAGAGTGATTAGGCTCTCCAGTTCATCCAGAGCAATACTGGGGTTGATATTCAGGGTTTTTCTAGGCTGTATCTCGACAAGAACACTTTTCAATTTTTTCAACACTGGACCTATATGAGTATCACTGAATAATGTCTCCTCTATGATATTTTCTTGTTCTTCTTCACCTAGAGCACCATTCAGGATCTAATAAATTTGTTTATTGACAGAAGTGGGTTCACTGATGAAATTATTAATAGCATCATCTTTAGTTTCATCTTTAAAATTCAAGGCCTTCCCTATCATTAATAGTGGCTGAACTCCCTCCTCTTCCTCTATCTACATCCATAATGGAGTTTTAGCTTCTAGACTTAGCCGAGCTAGAGGATAGAGAGTGAGGTTTTTTTTATCTCGGTTCCATCTGATATGGTCATAGACCCAGACCGACATTGATGCAAGCATCAACTGTAGCTAACCAGGGCTTTCCCAAGATTAGTGGATGTCCTCCTAGCTGCAACTTGGGTTGTTAAACCAAGAAGTCAGCCAAATATTCCCATGAATCAATTGAGAAAACAAGGTTGTCCAAGATTCCCTCGAGTTTAATAGTGGATCTATTTGCAAGTTCTAAAATGGTAGGAGTTGGCCTAAGATTAGTGAGCCTTAGTTTCCTTACAGTTTCAATGGTCATGGCGTTAATTGCTACGCCTAAATATACTAGTATGTTGGGTATCTGCGTGCTTCCAATATGCACGGTGATAGTGGGATTACCAGGATCACCGTATTTTCTCAGGAGGGTTTTACCCATTATTAATTCAGATAATTTCCCTATGACATGAATAGTGGGAGGATCCCTGGGTTTTCTTCCTGGTTTTCTTATACACAGATCTCAAACGATTCTGGCATAGATAGGCACATCGTGAAGGGCCTGTAGGATTGGAATTTCAAAATAGAGGCTTTTTAACTCTCCTAAGAGGTTAAATTGAGGTTGTTCCACTACTTTCAGTAGTATTAATCTTTCAGGGTACGGTGGTTCCCTAGCCAATCATGTAGGCTATGTGTCGATAGATGTTTCTTCTTATGTTTTAGTTGGTATCTTGGTAGGATTTGCAACATCCTCAATAATGGGGATCTCTGCATTGGATAAGTACTATTGGTTCATCCTTTCTTCAAACATAGAGGATGGAACATTCTCAATGACCAAAGGATCCACTACCCTCCCTGATCGTAAGAGGATGTCGTTACAGGGAACTGGAGTAATGGAGAAAGCAGGCATGTTGGAAGTCTCAAATTGATGGAATGATTTATTATTTGGGTTGGGGTTAGGTTGAGCAGGAGGCTACGGTCGTATAGGTATATTGGGGGCATCATTATTCTGGAGTTGTAGCTACGATTGTTGATAAGGCTAAGGATATTGTTGAGGAGGATACGATTGGTGAGGAAACGGTTGATGTGGAAACTATTGAGAAGGTTGGTTATGGGGAAACTGGTTCCCTGGATGGAAGTTCCTCCACTTAGGAGACCAAGAATTCTGTTGGTTTGGTGACTGTGTCCAAGAGTTCCAGGAGTTAAAATTTTGCATCGGAGTTTGAGAAGGATACCATTGATGTTTGGAATAATATGAAGGGAATTGTGTATTCATGTGATGCATATTATTCCAATTATTCATGTTATTTGAAAATGGAAATGATTCTGGAGTCATACCTTGATTTTGAGGCTACCAAGGCTTTTTCTGTGCAATAAAGTAGGTTGGTTCCACATCTGGAGTTGATTCTTGTAGAACTGTCTTCACTTGAGGTAGTGAAGGGAATTATTTTGTGTCATGGTTCAGCTCTTACAAATCTGACACTCTTCTACTTTATTGAGTGGGAAATCCTTCAGAGGATGGTTCTTACTACATTTAGGGTAGAATACACCAAGTGTGAGATCTTCTATTGTTTTTTTCTACTTTGCCCTCAGGACATCTATTTCCGAGGAGATGGAGCTCATCATTTCTATCTTGAAATTTTTGAGGATATTTCCTATTTCTTCTCGAGTGGCTCCTCCATTAGATGACTTCTATGTTTTGTCGAAGACATCTCATTCTAGTTTATCCCATTTGTCCCATTTGTTGTTCCTGGAAGATGCTCTGGAATGCCTCTTGCATAATTCAATATTTTTTTCAAAGGATTCCTTTGAGATATCCCCCTTTCCTAACAGGTTCAACATGTCTAGGAAGTCATCCCTAATCCCACGAAGTAGGATTATATTGAGCACATCTAACCCCATATTAGTCTATCCAACCCTCTGCACATTATATAAAAGTCTTTCAACAAAATCTTCCAGGCATTCATCGTCCCTTTGTACCATTTTAAATAGTTCTTCTCTCTTATCTTTATTATTGTAGTACTCCTGATATTTCTCTAGGAACACCTATTTCATCTAGTCCCAGGTGGTGACAGTTCCCCCACCCAGGCTCATGAAACAACGTAATTCTTTGTCCTTCAGAGTAGCAGGGAAGAGTTTCAAATTCTGTTCACTGGAGGTGTAATCATAGCTGTGACAGAGGATGTGAAACTCAAAAAGGAATTCATCCAGATCCTTTGTTGCTTTTCGATAAAAATGAGGCAGCACAGATGGCGATATATTTTTCATGGGGGCGATCCCTTCTAGCTATTGAATGGGGAACTAGAGTGTAGCAATAGTCCCCTTAGGCTGGGAATTACCCTCCCGATGATGATTTTCTCCCATTGCTTCCTTGTGATCTTCTGGATCACATCTGTTGTTCATGTCTTCTTCTACTTTCTCCCCTCTATGCTTCCACAGATCATTTAATTATTGATGGAACTATGTCCACTCTTATTTTGTCACAACCTTCCCATTAATCTGATACACCAAATCACGGTCAGCTAATCCCGTAGTACTAACTCTGTCTTCCTCTGTGGGGACACCCGAGGGTATTGCACCTTCTCCTGTGTTCTCCACTATGGAAACTGATGCTGCCACTCCAGGGGTAACCAGGCTCCTTTTTATAGATGATTCCTAATGGCGAGCTTCAGTAGAATAATTGGTCCTATCAATCAGATCGTCAATGAATGTGCTTCTTCCTAATGTTGGATTTCATCCACAACCTTGACCACCTGCAATGTTAGTATTCCGTGGGCTTCTGGGGTTTATAGGAATGTCACGATGTACCCTTCTTGTATTCATGCAACCCAAAACATGCAAACTTAAAAATTGAAGAAAAATTGTTAAGAACCCGTGTCAACCCTCCTCTTTATTTTGTTAGTATATTTTATCGAATGCATATGCTTTGTAAGTCATCCCATCAGTATGTTGTATTATCCTACATTCATGGGGGGTAAGTAATAGTTTTTAAGTTGTCTAGTTATTATGTTGCATTATCCCACATTGATGGGGGGTAATAGTTTTTTAGATTAGACTTAGTATATAAGTATGTGTTGAGGCTAATGAAAGAATCAAAGAGTTATTTTGTATTGATCTTGCTTAAAGGAGGTTTCCCCATTGAAGTGGCCCACGATCAATAAAATCTCTTTTGTGCTCCAATATTTCTGTTATATCATGCATTTTGATTGTTCATTGCAGGAGGTTCTCCACATCTGGTATCAGAGCACTTTCCTTGGCACAAGTGGGAAATTTTTTTTTGGAAAAAAAGGGGCAAAATTGGGCTTCGACTTTCACATCAATTTTTGAAACTTTCTATGCAGATTCAATAAAAATAAGTTGCATATCTGAATTCCTCTTTAAAAAATATGCAGTTTCAAAAAAACAATCATCTCATTTGGAGTTCTAAAAGTGGAGATATCGTGGATTTAAAATCAGTAATTTTTTAGAATTTCAGTGACGGTCACGGAAATTGCAGAGTGAAAATATTTTGGCATGGGATGGATCTTCTCTGAGACACAAGGGTCATCTGGTGCTTCCCCAGAGCATAGATATTAAACATGCAGTATTTTATGAACTCCATGCTTCTCCATCGGCAGGGCATTCTAAGTTCATGAAAACATATGAGAGGGCACGATATCACTTCTTTTGGAAGGGAATGAAACAAGAAATTCAATAGATGGTTTCCCAATGTGCTCCTGTCAGTGCCACCAAGGTGAAACTACACTCCTTTCCATATTGCTCGAACCTTTTCCCATCCCTACAAGGATTTGGACATATATTTCGATGGATTTCATTCAAGGGCTCCCTAAATATGGATGGAAGATGATAATATTGGTTGTGGTTGATCGGCTCTCCAAATATCATCATTTTTGTGCTCTCATGCCTCCATATACCACCTTTTCAATCGCACAAATTTTCATGGACAAGATATTCCTTCTTCATGGAATCCCTTCTTCCATTCTCTCAAACCGCAACACACCTTTCACAAGTCATTTTCTCCTTACTGAAACCAAACTGAATATGAGTTCAGTTTATCACCCACCAATAGATGGTCTGAATGAAGTCATCAACAACTATTGGGAAACTTATCTTTGTTGTTTCACCTCAGAAGAACAACATCTATGGGCAAAGTGGCTCCCTCTTGCTGAATGGTGGTATAATACTTCTTACCATATTGCATCTCAAATGACTCCATATGAAGTAGTTTATGGTCACAGACCTCTAGTACTCCTTCCATACACCCCCAGCAGTTCACCAGTTCAGGCCGTTGACATGGTTCTTTGAAACTGACATCAGATTCTTCTCTTTATGTAGGACAATCTTCACATGGCCAAAACCCGCATGAAACACCAAGCCGATTAGCACCGTTCTGAGCGCACTTTTCAAGTCGGTGACATGGTTTTTCTTCGTCTGCAGCCTTACAAGAAATCCTCCTTGAAACTCAACGGGAATCAAATGCTCACTCCATATATCTCTAGTCCATATATAGTTCTTCGGAAGATTGGGTCTATTGCTTATAAATTGGCACTTCCTCCTTCTCACATTCAGCAAGTGATTGGCACCAACATTAGAGCACAAATTGTTTTCCCAGAACGGGATAATGAAGGATCCACCATTTCAGATCCGACGACCATCCTTAATAAGCACACTTGTTAGATTCTCTCTCATTCCATCACAGAGGTCTTAATTTAGTGGCACAACATGCAACTAGAGGATGCTACATGGGAACCGCTCCTTCAGATTCAACAACAGTTTCCACATATAAATCTTTGAGGACAAAGCTTTTTTTAAGAGGGAGGGGATGTTAAGAACCCGTGTCAACCCTCCTCTTTATTTTGTTAGTATATTTTATCAAACGCATATGCTTTGTAAGTCATCCCATCAGTATGTTGTATTATCCCACATTCATGGGGAGTAAGTAATAGTTGTTAAGTTGTCTAGTTATTATGTTGCATTATCCCACATTCATGGGGGATAATAGTTGTTTAGATTAGACTTAGTATATAAGTATGTGTTGAGGCTAATGAAAGCATCAAAGAGTTATTTTGTAATGAGCTTGCTCAAAGGAGGGCTCCCCCTCGAAGTGGCCCGCAATCAATAAAATCTCTTTTGTGCTCCAATATTTCTGTTATATCGTGCATTTTGATTGTTCATTGCAGGAGGTTCTCCACAAAAATGAACAGATGTAACCACTGGATACAACTAGTATGGTGTCTAATAATTATCTTCCCCAGCAACAGCGCCAAAATGTTGGGCACCCTATATGTAAGTTAATTAAAGCTAGCATACATAGTGTTCAATATAAATTGTCAACCCAGGGAAGTCTTTTATTTCAAAGATAATGTGCATTGTATATGCTTAAACACTAAGTAGCTGATACTATAAATGAATTATCCTACCTTCCTGTTCAGCCCAACTCATCTCATAATCAACTTAATCTAATTTACCTTCTTAAGAATGCAAAACCACAAATACTTTCTTACAATCCTTAATCTAGAAATAAGAGATTCAAAAAATAAACATCTAGATTTACTTTTGCAGAAAGCTAAATCCTAAATTACTAGGCCATCTGAAGATCCATTATAACTATCTCAATCCAACTTGATCTAGAATTCAGAAATGCAGAAATTGAACTTCAACAATTATAACTACAAATGGACTTAATTAACAAAACTTAAGAAATACATCAATTGAAAGAAACTAGGGATGAGATCGGCTGTTATAGCTATCACACAATTGCATAAAGAAAATTATTCTACACAGTCGACTATCACACCACTTTGTTGCAGCTCATAGGGAATGCAATTATTGATCGACTGAAGGCACACACAATAAATCATTACTGTTGCAGATGTATAAAAGAATGAATCCACTATAACATCCACACCACATGACAGAGGAATAAATACCTAATTAACTCGACAATATCTGCAGGAAGGAAGGCCCAACCTTCGAATAGAGATGCCGAAAATTAACACAAGTTAAACACCGAGATCAGAAGAATCCTGCTCCTTGTATTAAATTATGAAATAAAGATACAGTCTCTGTTACAGCTTATACAATAAGATCAATTAATTTCCAACCCTTGTCTCAGAATAGTTTCCAATATTTATACATTCACAATTGTAACTTCTACCCACTGATATCGGGCAACGATGAAGATCTCTGATCTTCAGGTTGCCCCATTTACGATACGTTGTTACAGCTGTGGGAAAGCTAGAAGCAGAAAATATAGGAAGGTTCTTACTCGAGCTAGCAATGATATAACAGGATCAATCTAGAAGATGCTCCGTTGGTTGTAGCTACCCTTGAGCAGCGACGCGCTGTTGCATCCGAGTTTGTTTCAGCCACCCTTGTACAACTTGCGTGGAATAGTAACCTTTGACTGCATCCTTTGTGCAGAGATGGAATAGGTGGCGATCAAATCAACAATGAATGTCCATCTCTCTCTTAACTCATTCAACCTGCTGCACCTGTATCCTTTACTTCTCGAATTATCTTTATAAAATAACCATATGTTAGCATAATAGAGCCCCGATTACAACAATCATAAGTATTAATAAGATATAGAGCCCCGATTACAACAATCATAAGTATTAATAAGATAAGACAATAATTAACCATACCTGTATGGATCGAGGGATCAAGTGAAGGAAAACATCTGTTTCATGCATATAATGGAGTAAGATAAAGAAAAAAGGGGTAGGTAAATGTGGTCAAAAAGGGGTCATTTCTGGGCCCAACAATCTTGCAAAATATTGGCGAATCTTTCACTGAATTATAAGATATTGTAAAATCTTGGAAAATATTTCACTGAATCGAGAGTTCCCTAGAATTCAAGAAGCCTAACAAAGCATCCATGATAAAAACAGAGATAAAAGGTAAATTTACAATATAATAATCCATTGTAACCGTGGATAAAAAGCATTAAAATCATGATAAAAAGCATACCACATTAACCATTTGATAAAAATTACATATCTGACATGCCCCTGAGCTTTTGATAATGGAGGTGTTATGCAAAGATTAAAATCTCAAGAAAACTAAGAATGAAAAGTGGAATCACATTAACCAGAACCTTCACCTTGCAAATTCAATTTGATGTTGGTGAACCATGAATCACTATAGCCTTTATTAAGAACAAAATAGTCCCTAATTTTTACTCCAATGCTGGAAATCAAGGGATCAAAGAAGGTACCACATGAAATTGACTAAAAATACAAGTGAATGCAACCATATTCCTAAATTACAAGTAAAGTGGAGGGTGAAATAACCCTTGGGAACCTCCATTACTAAGAATTAGGGGCGAAGGAGTGATTTCACAAGATTTTCTCTAGAAATTGGGGGCGAAAGACATATTGAAGGGACATTTTGCTAGGGAGAAAATAGTTTTTTTTTGTTTTCCTATTTAATATAGAGGAGACTATTCATTTTGGATTTATTTATTTTCTAATAAATATTGGGAAAATATATTTTAGCTGAGAAAACTCTTTCCATATACGAAAAATAGCCCATTAAATTTGTGTAACCCTGTTAATATAGCCCATGGGCTATATATAGCCCCTAAAATTATGCATGCTCTTTATTGTCTGTCAATCTAAGACAAAACACATGAAGGAAAAGGGACTACATATACAATTAACTACTTCAACACGTGAGAATAAATGAAATAACTAAACTATGAATTCAATGGATAAACAACATTCAAATAACAGATTTTTTTTGGATGCGAAAGGGGGAAATGAATTCCTAGCTCAATCCAATGGAAGAAAAAGAAATGATCTATGTATAACCTAAGGAGAAAATGTGATAGTGAGCATGACCCAAATATCTTCATGGAAGGGTCCTTTGATCTCCTTTTACACTTAATCTCAATCTTTGCTTTACTTGGGAAGCATGACATAATGCCCGAAGTTTGGTCCCCCATATATAACTAATCTTGGTAATAAAAATTTTTATTCTTATTTTTTTATAATGTTTCAAGCCATCTAAAGTACATTGAAAAAAACACGATGTAAATATTCCTATTATGAAGCATAATGCTAAGGCCTAACTAAATAATATAAATTCTTAAGCTTATTAACATGTTTTTTTTATTTTATCATAGCTTGACCAATTAATCCAACATGTCAAGTTATTATATTACAAAATTAGAACAAAATATATACTTTAGAATAAAGATATACATCTAGCAAAGAGTAGTAAGCACACAACGGGGTTGTGAACTAGTAATATGGAAGATAGAGGTGGAAAATGAGACATAATATCTCATGTGAAATGTGTGTATGACGTTTTCTCCATGATGTTGAATTAGTGGGCCACTCTTAGTATTCCTCCATTAAAGTATAAGTGGGCATACGTAAAAATAGAATCCATAACTTTTCCCCATAGTTGTTCAAATATGGAGCATTCCCAACATTCCTTTATTTGTTTTTAAGTGTACATATGTGAGAAAATGAAATTGTATCTTATTTTAATTACAAGTCGTAGAAAACCCCAAATATTCTTATATTTGTCTTTAGGTATGGAGGATATTTTTTTATGTTATTGAAAAATGATTCCTTTACCTCTTGATTTTATGTGATCTTGAATATTTCTCCATCCTTACCTTATGTCTTTATAATATGATAACGTATTCCCTCATTTCAACATCGAAGTTTTATAGTTACCCGTATGCTTCTCTTATGATATAGGAATATTTTCATCAGTAGTTATACTCGTGTTGAATTTATGACCATATATCTTTTGTTGCCTAGTGTGATTTCCATAGAGTTCCAAGATACCATAGGTAACCTTTAGTCTATTTTTCCTCAACTAGTGCGAGCCCAACTCACTAGAATTACTTAAGGTTTTTTTTAGATATTAGAATTCTTAGGAATTGTATCAATATGTAATAGCTTTTCCATTGTATGAATTGTGAATTGTGTCCTTGATGCCTAGTCCATTGGGTAGATCAAATAATTGGGTAATTGGGTAAGTTGTAGAAGAAAGAAGGATTTTCCAACCTTGATATAGAGAGGATAATAGGAAAGTGGTAGATCAAGTTCTTTCATAGGTACCATATGCATAGTTGCAATATAGGTCTACAATATTATGATGTGTGACTATGATAGATATTTGGAAGCATTATTTTCCTTTTTATTACATATCTCAACTTAGGGGTGGTGTCTTATGTAGACACATATATTTCGGTGATGAATAAATCCTGTAATAGATTTTCATGCACTATGTTTTTATATGTATGAACCTTCAATGGTTACAAGAACTTTGTAGTAGTAGCTAAAAAAAGAGCCTTTTCAAAATAAATATAAATCAAGGTTGCATATTTTTTATAAAATCTATTCAAAATTGTTGTAAATCATAAACTAAGTTGTATTTGAAGAAAAAAATGGTTGTTTATGAATGCATTGTACTCAATTTCTCATATTACCAATATAAGGCATTTGGGCTGGTTATAAATAACAAGTCACTATATCTCTATTAAGTCG
Source organism: Pseudotsuga menziesii (assembly GCA_001517045.1). Taxonomy (NCBI): domain Eukaryota; kingdom Viridiplantae; phylum Streptophyta; class Pinopsida; order Pinales; family Pinaceae; genus Pseudotsuga; species Pseudotsuga menziesii. The sequence continues at coordinate 95,313 of LPNX010412798.1, read as the reverse complement.
TTCCATCCTATATGAACATGATTCTTTATAAATGTAAACAAGAAATATTTTGAAGTAGAAGATGATGATATCCCAACATATTTTCTTATGTCATTTTTTTTCTTCAGAATGTCCTAAACGGAATGAGTAGGAATGTACAATCTCCCACAATTATTTCATCTTATTTGGTATTCATCTTGTTCATGAGTTTAGCAATACAATTGATATAAAATCAACTAAAAAGTGATGATATAAAGGATTACATCATATGTGTAACTCAAATTATTCCTAATTCTCATAAGTATGCTATGTAAAAAAGTGGTAGCATAGTATATTTTCAACACTATGGACTTGTGGGTAACAATAAGTCCAAGATTTAGTAAAGTTGATATCATTACACTTTTTTATTGACTAATAAAACCAAAGTTTAGATTAAAAAATAAAAATAGAAAAAACATTTCTTTATCAAATCTTGTTTCTTAATTGATTGTTCAAAAGGAATTGAGTTTTGTCTCACAAGGAAATTTTTAATATGAATGTATCCCAAAATGCCTACAATGCTAAAGAATTGTGAATTCCTGGATAAATTGTGAACAATAGGAATGTTAAAATAAATTCAATGGGCTTCAAATCCAAGAAGGTTATTTCAATCTAGTTGAAACTAAGGAGATTTAAATTAGAAAATTATATGATGATCTAATTATGGGAGAAATATATTCGACTCAATTCATAATCACTTCAAAGTTTAGCAAAAATACAAAAGAAATTAAAGAAAAGATCCAATAAAACTAATGTGAGTAAAGGTAGTTCAAGGATGGATTCTCATAGGAGATCCCATGATTTACAATAGTCTCTTCCAATGAATCTAAATGTTCACTTGGTATTTGTCAATCTTAGGCAAGTAGGTGTAGAATAAAGAATGAACCACATAGACAACTTGAAGGAATAGTTTCTCAAAGTGAAACCACCTACCTTTGATGATGAAACAAATTCAAGAAAAAAAATTGAGGCATGGTTCTTGGGTATGATAAAATAATTCATGTTTCGTGATTAATCTTGAAACATGAAGGATAGAGTCTCCATTTATTATCTAATAGGAAAATCATCTATGTGGTGGAAGAAATACAATAATGCAAAGGAACTTAATGATGGAGAAAAATTAATCATAAGAAATTTTACCAAAGATAATTCCATGAATTTAACGAAATCAATCAAGTATAGATGTCCATTAATGAATTAGAAAATAAGTTCATTAATTTTTTTAAGTATGCCAAGTTTTGTCAAATATGAGTAATTGAAGATAAGATACAGTTTACATCCACTAAGTTGCATCACCTTCAACCCTTAAAGAAGCATTTATCAAGACTACATGTGTTGAATCACAAGAATAATGGAACCAATAACTTAAGCATCCCTACAAATACAAACAAACAAAAATTTTTGACCAAGGAAAGAAATAATTCAAGCCACATGTATTAAAAAATAATGCATATTATTTCTGGACAAATTGAAAAGTTCCAAGTGGAACAATAGCAATGGGGACCACAAAAGTAGGAGCAAGAAATCCACTTGCATGTTGGGACTAGGAAAGAGAGAACATGTTAAAGAATTTCCCAAATAAAAATAATTTTCATCATAATATTAAAGATGCTAAAACAATGAATGATGTGATATGTGTTTAAATTACAACATCACGAGTCATTCTCCAAGACAATCTTGCGCAACCAATATTGGCTTCATATGTTGAGGTAGGGAGCCTAAGTTGGACTCAGTAACTTGGAGTAGAATTATTTGGTTGGACACAAGAATGACTAATTCTTTAGTGTAAAAGTTCATTCTTCTTGTGATGAGGTGAATAATTTGATATGTCAAAGTGATGACGTTGTGTAGTATTGTTGGACAATGCTAAGGACTTGTGTATCAATTCATATGCTTATGTGTTGAGGTGGACCTCCAGTGTAGAGGTAATGCTTTTCATGTTGAAGCATTAATGTTGTGTTAAATGTATTACTAACCATGGTCATTAGATGGTATTAAGTATCCTTTAGAGACTTGCCACCTCTAGAGTGAATTACTTTAGCATATGATCATTTGGTTTGACAGTCATATAATATAATCATATCATTTGAAAAATATTCTTAGTATAATCTGATGTGATAGATAAATTAAAATTAGCTTGTTTTGAACATGCAATAAGATAAGAGATAACGATAAATGCATAGAGAACAAAGATAATTCAAATTGCTCATGAAAATCCTTTAGCTGATCAAAGTGAACTCAGATTGTTAAATATTTAGTTAAAGTAAAAATGCACGCCTCAGTTATTTAAAGGAGATCTCACATTGGTCACTTCAATAAATCAATCATTAGGATTTCAGTTAATAAAAGTTAACTAAAGTGTTAATAAAAAGGAATTAGTTAACTAATGTGTTTTGCATGACGACACTTTAGTTAAACTAAAATATGTCACTTTAGTTAACTAAAAGATGACACTAAAGTTAAATTAGGACACTTCAGTTAGCATGATTCATAACTAACTGATCCTACATCCAGTTAGAAAGTGAGTTCATCCTTAAGTTAGTTACGCATTATTTAATGTCAAATATGAAAGGCATGGTGCATTATGTATCCAAGATTGATGAAACCAAGGTCTAGAGAAATTATCCATGAAGAGAATTCTCCATAGTTTGGATGGGATCTTGATTCCCCATGTAGTGATTCACTACTTCTTGCATGAGACTCATTTTTTCTAGTTATTAATGTCTTGCATACATTGGAAAGTTCATCAAGTTGATATCTATTCTCAATTTCTTAGCATTTACACATGGGGTGTTTTTTATCTCTTATCTTGCACCTGGGGTGCCAAAAAAAATCTACTACTGTAAAAAGAACTCTCTCCTATCTATCATAATTATACTGAGAGTATTTGCTTGGGTTTTTCATCCTCATTGTTTTGAGGGTTTTCCTTAAGCTACATCATGTGTTATGGTTGAATCTCTATGTGTACGAATGGTTCATTGATTTCAAGTATTCATTATTTTCCGCATTTAAAGAATTAAAGATAAGATCAAATATCAACATATTTTTACAAAATTCAACATGGTATCAGAGCTTAGGGCGTGAAGTAGCTACGTTTTGACCAAAAAACTTGAGCATACATAGATATTGAGAATTTTAGCATTGTACTTGAAGACAACGACATCAATCTCAACAAGACTAGAAGACCGACTTAAAGGCACTTAGAATTTCAAAACTTGGAAGGAGAGGGTTCTAAACGTCCTGGAAGAAAATGAATTGGATGTATATGTATCTAATGTGGTGGAGGAACCTACATATGTTGCAGGGTACACTACCTTCAATAAGAACCAAGCTAAATACAAACATATAATCTATGGTTCAATGAAGGGCAACTTGATTCCCATGATTACTCCTTTAAAGATGTTACACCAAAATATTATCATCCACATGATAATAAAATGTGTACTTTCCTAAATCCCTAAAATTATTTGTGCCAAAATACTTGAAAAGAGGTTTTTTTCTTTTTGAAAACCATTTATATAAAACCTGATGCACCTTTCCTTTTAAAAATAAGCGTAATACATGGCCAACATAGGTTTCACATGTACAAAAGGAGCCAACGCCACTTCTTCCTTTTGTACAGGGATCATCGGCTCATCTGGATGCTGGTTACTTGTATACAAAGTGTGTTAGTGATCATTTAAAAGGAAAAAGAGAAGGATCGATATCCTTCCAGAAAAAATTCCTTGTGGAGGCTTATCCCAACAAACTAGGATAAGTGGTAGTTGAAACCCTAACCTCTAGGGATTATCCCTTAACCTTCTTCAAGTAATCCTCAATCCCTTCATCCCTCTTGGCCTACAAATACAAGATCACCCTCATGGTTGAAAAGAGGAGCAAGAAAGTACCCATATGTTGTTGAAATATTTCTAGAATTGAGAGGCAAAGAATGAGATCTTGAGGTAAAAGGCTAGTACTAAGAAGCACAACACAAGGCTTCATGATTGTAATGTCTCCCATCTTATTGTTAATACAATTATGATCTATTTTTCCATAGATGATGTTTGATTTCATTTATATTGATTCTCCTTGTTCAATTGTTTATATTTATTAGATTATAGTTTAGTTTCTACTTCATTTCTTGTTTCCTTTGAACCTTTTGCAAGTTATCTCTTCATTAATAAGATTGGAAAAGCTTGAATCCAAATGTGGAAAACCTTTAGAAATAGGTATAGATTATTTGCATTGAAGTATTTAATAAATTTAGGAAAAGGATTTCATTTTATTATGTTTTTTTCTAGATCTAAACCATTGAGACCACAGAAAAATCTTTGTCTACATTGATAGAGTTTTTCCATTAACAAAATTGGTGACTCCACTAGGGAGAAGACCATAGTCTTTGTTTTGTTTTCATAACAATTTATAGTTATATTTTCTTCTATCAAGAGTGTTTAATTCACCTTGTTTCTGTTATAATTTGCTTCTCAGTGTCATTCATTGATCCTAGAATATTCATCTCATTCACTGCTAGTTGAATTTTTGGGTAATTTTGTTTCCTTTTAATTCTTATTTGTGCTGAAAGGGTATAGGTTACGATTGTTCAATGTATCTAGTTCCCTAATGCACTTTGTTTATAGTGATAGAGTCTCATTAAAACTCATTGTAAATCTCAAAAGGAGTCACTGACTTCATTCCCTTGTGTACAAAAAGCATCAGTAAAGGGAGGACGCTCTGGTGTATATCTATAGCCTGCGTTGCCCTATTGAATTTAAGTTTGATTTGTTCCTAGACCTTTTAGTGCCTTGTTTCCTAATTTGTCTATTATAGTTGTTTTTCATTCTAAAACCATCTTTTGGATTGATTTCATACTATAGTTGGGTTTTTTAGCGAACGTTTAAAGTGAAATGAAATTCATTTTTAAAGAAAAAAAATTCCCCCCATGGTTGAGGGCGACGAATCCTATATTTTGCAACCTCTTTGAATTATATTCTCTTTATTAAAAGAAGGGTTTATGTTTATTGCACTAAATTTTACATTTTCTTCTTTTCTTGAAACCTCTCTCTCTTTTATGTGGATAGTGTTCATCGAAATCTGAAAAATTTGCATTTCATTTTTTTGTGCATGTGTTTAGTTTGTCTTGAGTTATGTTATATTGGGATTGTTGTTTGTTTCCTTATATATCTATAGCAGAAGAAAATTGTTCTTTCATTTTCATAATAGTTCAAAGAAAAAGTTTGGTTGTGATCTTCTTTATTAGATTGAAAAATACTTGAAAAAAGACAATTTGTTTTTGTTTAAGTTTACTTCAAAATTTTCTTTTGTTAAATCTTAGTTTTATATAAAATAAAGTAAAAAAAAAATCAAGTTTCATAATTTGCAAAGAATCTTTGATTTAGTTTTTTTATTGGAAACATTAGATATATTTTCTTCCTAAAGTTCTATTTTTCACTTTTTTTGGAAACATAGGAAACATGATTCTAGTTCCAAGTTTGGTTGTATGCTATTCAAATTATGGATTTGGGGAAAATAACTTCTTATTCTCTCCTTAAATAGGGAATGTATTGAAAGAAAAAAGAATGACTTGCACATCATTATTACATGGTTTATGAGTAAAGTATTTACCTCATCTTGTCCACTAAACCACAAAAGATAAAGAAAGCGCTAGTTAGGATAAAACATTTAGCAAGATTATGTGTTAAGTTAGAGATGTGTTCTAGCATCTTTAAGCATAGGAGTTGTCATTATTTTCCTGCACTGCATCCTAGGGACTGTGTGGTTCTTCCACATACTAGTTGGTATATCTAATTTTTTTTCATGTACTCAAGGGTATATATAAAATTTCTTTCATGTACTCGACGATATATTGGAAGGATCATTTCAAACAGTTGTGCATTAAAAAATATTACTACGGATTTTAGCTCCCACATACCTTGTGTATATAGGGAGACACCATTATAATAATGACACCAAATGAGTAACCTATCGACCATCTTGTTGAAGAAATACATTGATAAAAACACTTGGTGAGCTACTACCCATGTAATGTCCAGGTAGTCAAGTATACATGCAAGGGTATGGTCCCAATCCTCCTTGTTTCATATTATTGTTGGTCCCTATGGTATATCGAGAGTTGCAATGAATTGACACTCTTATGAGGATCCAACCTATACAACCTGTTAGTGATGGGATTGAGCCCATAGGTTGGGAGGAAAAGGGTTCTCTCCTGGGCAACAATAGAATAACTTTAGACTGCGCCTTTGGCCCTATGCAGTCAAAGAGGGATTTCTCGCTTGTTTTCAAGTTTACTTCACGTAGGATATTCAATCAAGAATGATCAAGAGGCCAGACTCCTGAATGGTGCGGGTGCGCTAATGTAAGATGTAGGTGGGACTATCAGAGTAAGGAAACATTGTAAATGGAGTCGAAGGTCTGGGTAGGGAACATTTTGTAGGAGGTAAAGAATGGCTTGAATTTACAAAAAGAGGAAAGATAGTCGTTAATATTGCAATCAGGATATTTTTAGCAGGTGATTAGCAGATGAGAGGGAATAATCCATCAAACAGAGCACAAACAAGATGAATTCTACGTAACTTTAGAAGAAAACTTAAATGAATATGTGAAACAATAGACAGAGCATAGCATGTATGAAGTCCAAACTATTATACACTCATTTCAGACATGAAAGAAATTAAGAAATTGGAATGAAAATGAGATGAACATTTCACTTAAAGAGATAACATATTGAAAGGAGCAATGACATAGGAATCTCTGCCTTGAAAGACAATCCTTGCTCTGCAAATTTATTCATAACATAGAAATTAGAGAATAATTACAATGGAGAGCCTTAGCCCTTGAAAGTTTCCCAACCAACCCTTTTCTCCCTCTATAGGGAGTGTATTTATACTATTTCAGCACTGAGACTATTCTCTTAAACCAACCTAAAAATTGTTTCCAGTCGCAATCTAACATTAACAGTATAGAGAGTGGCACTATTGCCATGATTTAGAAATGTGAATAAACATCATGGAGCTAGTGGGTGCACTCATCCCGAGTGACAACCTAACATGCTCGGCTACTGTTGTGGATTCTGAGTATAACACCTTTCCGTTTGCTTTCAGGTGAGTCACAATTTACTTGGTTTTGAAATTTTTAGCCGGCTTGAAGAGTCAACATAATGCCCTTTTTATTTCCAAAGTGTGTGTTTCCGCCGTGTTCAAATGTATCTTTCTGCATGGGCACACACTGGTAGGGAAGTTTGCATCTTTCCCTTGCTCAACCTCATCCACCACCTCCTCCTTCCTCAAGTAACACTGTTAGGAATGGGGTCTGGAAAAAGGGATGCATCACTCCTGGCTGAGGCAAGCCTTTGTGCTAGCTTGTCATTCTTATACTCCTCACCTACTGTGAGGTGGGCTCTCCCACAGGAAATAAGGTGTAGCATACCTCCACCAACCCCATCACCCTTGGCAAGTGGAATTCACAAACCAGGTTGTGTAGGTATTAGACCCCTGATGCTCCCATCCGAAAAAATGCTCCTACAGAGAGCATCCCAGGACTGTCTCCCTATGTGGAGGATTTGGGGGCAGCGATGGCATCAGAGGATCTTGAGAAAAAACCTACAGGGAGTGAATGTCAAGGAAATGCATCACTGGAGGTGCGGGTGTCTGAAGGCGGGTGTATCTCTCAAAACTCTTCACATCTGGGCCCCGATGACTGGTGTCATCCTTGGCATGGAACACCAAGGTGATGGGTGAGTGTGGAAATTTTCTCACCAACCATCAGCACACCTAGACAGACAATCTTTTCGAACTAGATCACCATCACCAAACCCTTCAAACTTCTATGGACTCACGATGAAATAGAAACTTGGGCTCTGAAAATATGTTAGCTCATCCCTGGAATTCCAAAGGCAATATATATAAGGCTTTGAGACTGAATTTTGCAATGACTAGTCAGCATTCCTGCACATTCTGCTATTGAGTGTCTTTGGTACAAGCATATGTGAGGGCATGGGCACGATGATTCTTTACCTGCTGGGAATCTAGCCACGTTGCTTCATCAGCTGCGGCACCTTACCATTTGCTGCAGGAAATATTTTTGGACACCACCTTGTATAGTTGACCCATGCTGCAAAGCACATGAGATGGATGCTCCCATGCTCCCTTGCTCTCATGATGTAGGAAACAAAATGGTCTCCCCCTTCATGATAGCCTTGCCCCTTGTGAATAGTGGATTCACCGATTATTTTCCTTACTTCCATAGGCCAATTCACACAAAATCCTCCTGCCTTTAGGAAATACGGCTCTGCCACAGGGGTGATTTCAGCTATACGCATGATACAAATGACATCGGGGGAATCAGTTGATCAGCCAGGGGGGTGGCAGATTATGCATATGAATGTCCCCTCCATTGTCATCTCTGCATAGGATGCGACACTTACAGCCCTGAGGCTTCCTTAGCCCTTCGATTTGGGGAACCTTTCACGTCCACCGTCCACATTTCTTTACTTATGTCACCAACTTCTCTTTTCTTGATACAACGAGTAGCTTTAGATCGCGGCATGTTCTTACCCTTTGATTTAGATTGACCTTCCCATGTGACTGTCGATCTAAGTCGGTCCTATCACCTCTTCATGAATTGGGATCCTGACGTTGTCCGTGCTAATTCAGATCATGAAAAGAGCCACAGCCGTAGATCTACCTCCGCTCTTTTCGTGACCGTTCATTCTTTGCAGCCAGTATTACTTTTCACGATTTGGAATCGCAACTTCCTCTGCACAAGTTTGTCTTGCGAAATAATATGGGGCCATAGATCCGCTTCAGCTTTCATCCCTGCTATTCGATACTTCCACCCTTTAACCTGCTTTGCAATTTGGGAAAGTTCCTTCTATCGAGCATGTTTGATCAGCGAAACCATTTCGGGTCATCGATCGGGATTTGGCTTGATATTGGCCCTTCATTGTTTGCAAGTTTTAACAGACTCTGCGAATGCCAAAAATTGACCATTCTCTCACGTCTTTTGGATAAAACCACATTCTATCGTCACTCTTCTTCCTTGTGTTCTCGAATCATTGGTCTACGATGCCTTTCTCTATCATTGTCACGGTTGCAATTCTTCAACTCCGGAGGAATATACCACCGTAGATTGAGATCTCTTCATTATCTAACGTTCTTAGAACATGGAAAATGTGCCTTTGATAATCTGAAGGGCGCTCACATAATTTTCAAATGAATAGGACCCTTTTTGGGCTCTGTTAGGCCCATAAATGGACTGTTGCAAATAGAGTGCTAACAGCTGGCTCCATGAGGGATGCTATCCTCCTAGTGAGGTAGAAAATAACCCCCATAGAACAAGTTCCAAATCCATTGGGTTGTCCCCAATATTTCCTTCAAAGCCCCCATTCTGCTCTGAGCTTCTACTTTAGAAAATTTATGTCACTCTGCAAACCATGCTCTTGGCCATATTCTGAAACTGAGAAAAGTTGTGACTGCAAACCTGTGCTTACAACTGAAAATGAAAACAAAATAAAATAGCAATGAAGGAAATTCTTGATGATTTTCGAGCTTATTTGTTCCTACCTACCCTACCTAACTTAGTGCGCAAGTCTGATTAAGTGAAATCAGACTTCCAATGAATCCAATCAAGAAGCTTGCCTAACAGTTTTGTTCTCTTTTCATGCTTGATGGACAGGAATGAAATACAAAATGGAAGAAGGCTATAACAAATAAAATGATCTTTACAATAGAGATGTGACCAGTCATTACCATTACCCATCCTTTCCATGTATTCTTCTATGCGGTCATAGAAAAAACGACAACCTCTAGTATATTCTGTCATCTGTTCACAGGAAAGCTATCTAGAACTCTCTTCCTCTAGTGAGCTGTAAGGTTGATACTTGGAAGATACTAGGAAAGGGCCCACAAAATCATTCTCCAATGAAACATCCACCCTTTCGCTCAAAATTTATGAAACTAGAGCTTCACTTTATTCATATGCCTTAGCATGAATGTCCTCCTTTTCTTTAATAGAACCGAGTAGGCATATTTCTCCTTTATGGGGTGATTTTCTTGAAGGTAGAAAATTAAAAAATGTATTTATTTGAGTGCTGCTTCCTCCTTCTTCATGACTCAACACCTCATCACAAATTCTCGACGTATTAATAAACAGAGAAGGATTGCATGATTGTTCCTCTTTATCATCTTCTCTTCCACATAAGTTTATGGAATGCACCACATCCTATTACTTTTGTTTCTGCTTAGAGGCTTTAATCATGTGCTGTATTAATTCAAAAGAGGAATAACACAAGGGTAGGCTATCACCTTCAACACATTCACCATCCTTTCCTGTCTCAACCTTCTGACTTTGGATTGCATCTTGATTTTCTCCATTTTTAGACCTTGGTTCTATAATCAACTCTTCAGGATTAGCCTCCAGATACTCCTCATACAAATCATACACATGTACAATGAAATCCATTCTAAAATGATCATTAATGGGCTTGGTGCTGAGCAGATTGCAACCTTTAGAAAACAGGCCTACAGAACCATATGTTTCTATATCAAGCTGATCATCTTCCTGTCTAGCAAGGGAAAGATTTAGCTGAACATGGGAGTCTCCCCTTTCGCTTGTAGGACCCAAACAATTTTAAAGTATATTTAATCCCACCACCACTGTCTTGTCCCAACACTCTTTGGGATCTTTCAAGATTTTCCTCAACCTCAAAAAAATCAGTGAACATATGCTAGAGAGTGGTTGATTTAATTTCCAAAAGAAGTAAGGACATCTCAGGGGGGAAGGTGGCTACATAATAGTTGTTAGTGGCGTTCTCAAGAGGTTGGACCTCCTTGGGAATGTTATAATAAAAGCTTGAAAATATTCTGTTAAAACTAGATATGGCCTCACCCTCATGCCTCTTCAGGGAATTCTAAAAGTATTTGATCCAGTGGCCTTCTCCTACCCCAAAAATTTAAACAGGTGCAAGAAAACTCTTCCCAAGTATTGATGGACTTAGGTTGCAAGTGTTTGAGCCATTATTTAGCATCTCCTTGCAAATATTGGGAAAAATTCCTCATGCAAACATCATCATGTTCTATCTCAAAAAGGTCAGAGAAATGTTCAAAGGCTTGTAAATGTTTCTCAGTAGTGAAGTCTTTGGATTCTCCATCAAATTTGGGGAGGTACTTGTAATGTTTTGCAGGAAAATCATGGAGGATAGGATTCAATTGTAGTGGTTTGTACTGGCTTGGAAGAATGGGAGAGACCAGGTTAGGCGTAGTAGATACACTATTAATCAAGTTTTCATGAGGTTCACAGGGGCGACCTTTAACGTCATGAGATTCGGGAGAAAAATCTTGGTCAAAATCAAATGTACAAGAGATGCAATGCTTTTGGTTCGTAAAGAAGGATAAACAGGAATATATTCACTGCTTTGTTCTGACCGAATTGAACCATAGAAGGATGTTTTGATAAATTTAGGAAAGGATAGGAGTAAGCTTACAAGATAAGACAAGGCATCTTCAGAAGAAATGTAAACTCGAGTATCTTAACCTTTCACCATGCATTTTTGGGCCTTACAAGGTGTCCATTTTTCCCGGTGGAGCTTGTCAGTTTCTCTAACAATTTGATTTCTAGGTCATACCACCAGCGGAGTTGCTGAAGTCTGAATCCTTCAAGAGTGGAGTCGCAAGGTGAAAAGTACTCAAACTTCTTGATGTCTGATCATTGTTCACCATCAAAACCATATCTAAAACTATTTTGTTCTTCCCAAGGATGATCTTCAATCTCGTCCTCGGCAACGATGCCAGTTTGTTAGCGCTGGGATTGAGCCCATAGGTTGGGAGGAAAAGGGTTCTCTCTCGAGAAACAACAGAACCACTTTAGACTGCATCTCTGGCCCTGCACAGTCAGAGAGGGATCTCTCACTTGTTTTCAGGTTTACTTCACATAGGATATTCGATCAAGAATGGTCAAGAGGCTGGACTCCTGAATGGGGCGGGTGCACTAATGTAAGATGTAGGTGGGAATTTCAGAGTAAGGAACCATTGGAAATGGAGTCGAAGGTCCGGGTAGGGAACATTTGGCAGGAGGTAAAGAATGACATGAATTTACAAAAAGAGGCAAGATAGCCATCGATCTTGCAATTAGGAGATTTTTATCAGGTGATTAGTAGATGAGAGGGAATAGTCCATCATGCAGAGCACCAACAAGATGAATTCTACGTAAATTTAGAAGAAAAATTAAATGAATATCTTAAACAACAGACGGAGCATAGCATGTATGACTTCCAAACTATTATACAGTCATTTCAGACATGAAAGAAATTAACAAACTGGAATGAAAATGAGATGAACAGTTCATGTAAAGAGATTACATATTGAAAGAAGCAACGACACAGGAGTCTTTGTATTGAAAGAAAATCCTTCCTCTACAAATTTATTAATAACATGGAAATTGGAGACTAATTACAGCGGAGAGCCCCATCCCTTGAAATTTTCCCAACCAGCCCTTTTCTTCCTCTATCGGTAGTGTATTTATACTATTTCAGCACCGCGACTATTCTCCAAAACCAACGTAAAATTTGTTTTCAGTTGCAATCAAACATTAACAGTATAGAGAGTGGGACTATCACCACAATTTACAAATGTGAATAAACATCATGGAGATAGTGGGTGCACTCAACCTGAGTGACAACCTGACATGCTCAGCTACTGTTGTGGATTCTGAGTATGACGCCTTTCTGTTTGCTTTCAAGTGAGTCACCATTTACTGGGTTTTGGACCTTTTAGTTGGCCTGATGAGTTAGCATAATGCCCTTTTTCTATCAAAAGTGTGTGTTTTCACCATGTTCAAATGTGGCTTTCTGCATGGGCATACACTGACAAGGTAGTTTGTATCTTTCCCCTGCTCAACCTCATCCGCCACCTCCTCCCTCCTCGGGTAACAATGTTAGGCATGGGGTCTGGAAAAAGGGATGCATAACTCCTAGCAGAGGAAATACTTTGTGGTGGTTTGTCATTCTTGTACTCCTCACCTCCCATGAGGTGGGTTCTCCTATAGGAAATAAGGTATAGCATACCTCCACCAGCCCCATCACCCTTGGCAAGAAGAATTCACAAACTGGGCTATGCAGGTATTAGACCCCTGATGCTCCCATCCGAGCAAATGCTCCTACAAAGAGAAGTCCAGGACTATCTCCCTATGTGGAGGCTTTGGGCGCAATGATGGCATCAGGGACTCTTGAAAAAACACCTATGGGGAGTGAATGTCTAGGAAATGCATCGCAGGAGGTGCGGGTATCTGAAGGTGGGTGTATATCTCAAAAATATTCACATCTGGGCCCCAATGACTGGTCTCATCCTTGGCATGGAGAACCAAGGTGACAGGTGAGTGTGGAAATTTTCTCACCAACCATCAACACACCCAGATAGACAATCTTTCTGAACCAGATCTCCATTGCTAAACCCTTCCAACTTCTATGGACTTGTGTCGAAACGAAAACTTGGGCTCTAAAAATATGTTAGCTCATCCCCGATGTTCCAAAGGAAATATATACAAGGCTTTGAGACTGAATTTTGCAATGGATGGTCAGCATTCCCGCACATTCTGCTATCGAGTGTCTTTGGTACTAGCATGTGTGAGGGCGCGGGCATGGTGATTCTTTACCTACTGGGAATCTAGTCATCTTGCTTCATTAGCTGTGGCACCTTACCATTTGCTGCATGAAATATTTTCAGATGCCACCTTGTATAGTTGATCCATGCTACAAAGCACATGAGGTGGACGCTCCCATGCTTCCTTGCTCTCATGATGTAGGAAACAGAATGGTCTCCCCCTTCGTGCTGGCCTTTCCGCATGTGAATAGTGGATTTGTTGCTTATTTTCCTTATTTTCACAGGTGAATTCACATAGAAGTCGCTTGTCTTTAGGCAATACGACTCTGCCAAAGGGATGATTTCACCTATACGCAAGCTACAAATGGCGTCAGGGGAATTAGTTGATCAGCTGGGGGGAGGGGGGAGATTACACGTATGAACATCCCCTCCATTGTCATTTCTGCATTGGATGTGACACTTACAACCCAGAGGATTCCTCATCCCTCCGATTTGGGGAACCTTTCATGTCCACCATCCACGTTTCTTTACTTCTACCGCCAACTTCTCTTTTCTTGATACAACGAGCAACTTTAGATCATGGCGTATTATTACCCGTTGATTTAGATTGACCTTCCCATGCAACCATCGATCTGATTGGGTCCTATCACCTCTTCACGAATCGAGATCCTGACATTGTTCACGCTAGTTCAGATCACGAAAAATCCACTACTGTAGATCTACCTCTGCTCTTGTCATGACCGTTGATTCTTTTCAGCTGGTACCACTTTTTGTGATTTTGAATCGTGATTTCCTCCGCACAAGTTTGGATTGTGAAATCACCTCGAGTCATAGATCCACTTCTACTTTCATCCCCGTTGTTTGATACTTCCACCCTTTAACATGTTTCACGATTTGGGAAACTTCCTTCTATTGAGCATGTTTGCTCAGCAAAACCGTTTTGGGCCGTCGATTGGGCTTCGCCTTGATCTTGGTGCTTCATTGTTTTCCAGTTTTAACAGACTCTATGAATTCCAAAATTTGACCATTCTCTCGTGTCTTTTAGACACAACCACATTCTATCATCACTCTTCTTCCTTGTGTTCTCGGATCATTGGTCTATGATCCCTTTCTCTATCATTGTCGCGGCTGCAAGTTTTCACCTCCGGAGGAATCTACCACCATAGATTGAGCTCTCTTCATTATTTGATGGTATGAGAAGATGGAAAATGTGCCTTTGATAATATTAAGGGCATTCACATAATTTTCAAATGAATAGGACCCTTTTTGGTCTCTATTAGGCCCATAAATCGACTATTGCAAACGGAGTGCTAACACATCCCACCTACCACAAGGATTCTTGTTACTTTTAGTTTGATTAGCGTTTGATTTGTATGGTATTTGGAAGTTCTTAGAGAGTATAGATCTAGAAAACTCTTTTGGGACAACCAACCAAGAGACCCCTTCTCAAGGTATCTCTTTTGTTTTTCCTCCATATGGAAATGTTTGTCCTCCCTTCATGGCTATATTGAGCCTTCCTGGATTGACTATAGGATTACTTGTATGATTATTCTCTAGTACAGTTATCCCAAGTACATCAATTGTTTTAGATCCCAACTCTCTCACAAGAGAATCAACAACATGTTGATCTTTCACCTTCTTTTCTAGGTGTGTCTTCTTACCTTTCTCCTTCTTCTCCTATCAAAAGTTATGATGCTAGTAATCATGTGGATAATAAGAAACATAAACAGAAGATTAAGAAGAAGAAAGGAAAACAAGAAACCAAATCTCAACCAACTACTCCTCATAGTGTTGAGAGTGTTGATCTTCCTAGTAAAACACCTCGTAATCCTAATTTCCCTTGGAGAATTTGCAAGGGTGACCATATTATTAAGGATTTTCATGGTATGTACAAAGTTTTAGAAGTGTGTTCTAAGGCCTCCCAAAAACCCATGTTATCAACCTTTGGTCATCATATTGATGTTGCCCCATCAACCAATGACTCTATGGTTAAGAGTCAAACATGTAAAGTAAAAAATCATTACTTTATATGTAAGGACATGCACCTTATTTACATTTGTCCTCGCATGCATGAAGCTTCAAAATTGTTGGAAGATATTCTTGTTCCTCGGTAATGGCTTCCAACATGTTACCATAAGTTGTCCCTTGAACTCCCATTGGTTGATAAAGTGGTCGATCCAGTTCCATCCTCGGTAGATCCAACTCCTTCTTTAGATATTGAATAACAAGTAGTTCATCCTACTCTTCCTATCAAGAGAGAAGTTAAATTGGTTGAGTTGATGTCATCTCCACCCGATCCCACTCTTTCATCCAAGAGTGTTAAGATTTAAGTAGTCACTTTGACACAATATTCATCTCATATTCCAGTTGAGAGTGAACTGAAACCCGCTGAAGTTTTTGTAGTCAGTTCGAAATGTTCTAGGCAAGGGGAAATCCTGTTTTTTTCAACAAGGACCTCTCCAAGTACTAAGGTTATTTATTTTTATTGGAATAATCTAACAAAATATCATCTTCATTTGAGTATTCCTTTCCAGATATATGTGCAAGTTACTACTAGGAACATACTTCACACTATTGATAATGAAGGGGATTCTGTTAGTATTATATCCTCAACCACTTGGAAAGATATAGGTTCTCCTCAACTTTTTCCAACCACCGATCATATACTGCATTTTAATAGACGACCTACTACATATTCAGGTATCCTTTCTCACTTTCATATTACCTTAGGAGGGTAAATTGTCTGCATTGGTGTTATGGTATCCAAGGTCCCTTATATTTTAATCTTATCCTTGGACAATATTATGTTTATGCCATGAAATTTGTAGTGTACACACTCTTTCAAGTGATGCATTTTCCCCATGATGGGAATATTATGACCATTGATCAACTTTCCTTTGTTAAACATGATCATAAAATAATTGCTAGTCATCAAAATTCCATGAATTTCTTGCATGTTCTTGTGGTCCCTTCCCCTTCATTGTCCATGTCTCTTGAATCTGAACATCATGCCAAATTTTAGTTTGTAAATCGATAGCTTCTTCCCATCATGAGGAATCCTAGGGGGGATGTATTCAATCTCTGGACATCATACTAGAGTTAAGAATCATGCTTCTTATGTAAGGGGGGAAACCTACCAACCTATGGATATCATGTTGGGTAAGAAATTATTTTGAGCATAGTTCCCATTCCATGTAAATATTGTTGAAAAATGAAATAGGTGTTATTGAGCATAGTTTCATTCCCTTTCAATCTTTCTAAAACATGAGATGGGATACCCCAAGCATAGTTCTTTTCTANCCCCCCGCTCCCATTAAGTCGAGTCTTCCACCATATTTAATAGTTGAACCTTCTTTTCATCTACCTGTGTTATTTAAAAAGATTAGGAAAACAAAAATAATTTTGGGGGGGATATCTCCACCTTTTTAGACTAATTTTCAGTCGTTAACCTTTGACTTTGATGTTGGGGGAAATATACAAACCTCTAGACATCATGTTTGGAAAAAAATGTTAATGGCTATCATCCTAAGTATCGACCTATGGACATCATATTGGGAAGGTGGAAACCAATAGGAATCATAGAGATCATAGCATCTCTTAATTGTAATCTCTTTAAAAGATGAAACTCAGTTTTGAGCATAGTGTATTTTCTATTTCAAGCTCATTTAAAAAAAATGTCAGTCCTTTGAGCTTACTTTTCTTTTTTTGTGCTCTAGTTAAAACATGAAAAATGGTTTGAGCTTACTTTATTTCTTTTTTGTGCTCTAGAATCAGACATGAAAAAGGTTCTGAGTTCTGTTAATACCATAGTCGTGCTCATTAAAAACAAAGTAAAAAGGTATCGAGTACACTTTTATCACTTTTTTGGGCTCGTTGAAAATGGTTACAAAAAAGGAACCCTGTGGAGTTGTCTTTAATCTCATTTTAGACTCCCAAAATAGGGAAATATTTCCAAGCGAACTTGTTTATTTCATGCTTGTAAAATTATTTTAAAGGGAATCTATCTGATGATAGTTTACCCTTTTTTTAGACCGTTTAGACTAATGACAAAAAATGAATATGCTAGTCAAAATTTGACTGGAAGAGTTCTCCTAGGTATCATTTTATACTTTTCTGGACTTAAGGGACTAAATTTATGAAAAATTTAACATTGGATTATTCTTTAATCTTTTCAGACTCTCTAAACATGAAAAACACCGAGTTTTATTTCTCTAGACTTATAAAATTACACATTGAAAGGACCTTTTGGGAACAAATATCTCATTTCTTAGTTTCGTAGAACATGTGAGATTAGACTCATCCATGATGAGCTACATCAAGCATTTATTACCCTCATCTAGATCATTAAAAATCAAAGAGTCACTCATCATTCATGATGGGGAATTTGGAAAAAGAATGTGTTTGATTTTGTATGGCAGTAAGTTATCATCCTTGAACATGAATTTAGCGCCTACCTTCATTTTATCAGTTTTTTCATGAGTCGATCCATTTTCATGAGTCATATTATCCTTTTGAGTTTTTCAAAGGATATATTGGTATCCCGTTACATTGTGCAGTGGTATCACTCTCATTAAGTCAATACTTCTAGGTCTTCCTTTTTGTTCTAAATGTTTAAAAAAGGTCTACCATCCTGATCATCCTTAGAAGTTACCTTTCCTTCCTTTATGTCGGTCATCTCTGAGTTAGTCCTAATGACATTCCAATTTTTAATCTCCATTTATAAATAATTTTGGATCCTATTCCATGTCGATGATGGGGGAAACATTATGGCCATCCTTCAACGGGTTTACCCTTGTCAACTTCAACACATTATCCAAGGGTTAAACCTAGAAATTAGATAGAGTACCATGGGCCTGCATGCCTTAATGGAAGTATACCTCACTTCCAACAATAGGCTTATATTTTTTGTCTTTTCTTGGATGATTCCTTTGAATGTTTTATTTCAAATCATTAATTCACATTCAAGGAGTGTATTAGGGTACATTAGGGGTCATTAACATTAATGATGATTTCCCTTGGCTTATTAATTGTATACCACAATGACCGGTTATTATGTGGTTTCAACGATGTTCAACATCAAAACATCTATTCACATGGATGGAATCGTACATTTTGTGGGTTCAGATTAATACCCTGGGGGTAATTGCTTATATTATTCATTTCCTCAGGCTATGATGGAGTAGTTGATTCATTATATAGATCCACAATGTATGTCTAGTGTCCATGCTCAATTTTGAGCCATAATGGCATATATCTACAGTTCTTTTCCGATAGCTATGTCCAAATTTGAGTCTTGTTTGTCATGGATCTACATTGTATGTCGGTATCCATGACCTATACATCTATGCATTGATATGCAATGTATTAGTTTGAAGCCATATTTTGTGTCAATTAGAAAACATAGCTCAAAGTTATGGTACTGTAAATAATGTATTCAACCAATACTCTTTTTCCTCATCTTTCAGCCTACATCTATCAAATCATTTCACCTATCACATCCCTCTAGATTCATACTTTGGGGGGGAATTTGTTACACCAAAATATTGCCATCCTAATGATAGTAAAATTTTTACTTGCATAAATCCATGACAATATATGTGCCAAAATACTTGAGAAGAGGTTTATTCCTTTTGAAAACCATTTCTATCAACCTTGACGCACCTTTCCTTCTGAAAATAAGTGTTATACATGGTTGATGCAAGTTTCACATGTACAACAAGCATCAACGACACTTCTTACTTTTGCACAGGGAGAATCACCTCTTATTTATGCTAGTTTCTTATATACAAAGTGTGTCGGAACTCGTTGAAAAGGAAAAAGAGAATGATTAGGATCCTTCCAGAAGAAATCCATCGTGGAGGATTATCCCAACAAACCAGAATAGGTGGAAGTTAAAACCCTAACCTATAGGGATGATCCCTTAACATAATCCAAGTAATCCTCAACTCTCTTCATCCCTTTTGACCTATAAATACAATCTCACCCTCATGGTTGAAAAGAGGACCAAGAAAGTGATAAAGAAATGTAACTGTAGAAGATATTCTATTTGTATTATTATTATTATTTACCCCTTCTAGAGATGTTGTTCCTTCAATTAGGGATTTAATTGATGTATTTATTCATGTAAATTCTTGAGATAAAATATCCATTTTAAGTCGGGTTAGTACTACCCACAAAAGTATTATTAAAATGCATTTTTGAGTCTTCCAAGGAAAGTCGGCCCCAGAAGAAAGGAGAAGTTAACCTTGTTGTTTTATTAGTCATCTCAGCTAATTAGTATAAATAAGAGAGGTTCCTTGTTGGCTACCTTTCCTCACTCTCTTGACCCAGGTTCAACAGAACCATAAAACACCAACAAAACACCCAAATATATCGTCCCGACAGAGCAAGCTCAGTCAACAACACCTGCGACGCAAGCGCAGTCTCACCTTAGATATCTTAATGGTAAGCTACAAGAACCATGTTTGTACATTTGACAAGGGATTACAGTCTCCTTGCATACAACCAAGGAGCTTGACAGAGTCAAAAGGTTGGATTATTTTCCTAATTTAACAGTGGCACAATAGTGTGACACACCAAACATGCGGCAAAGCCTTTTCCTTGGCAACTTAACAATTGGAACATTTTTGCGACACATATTATTCCTTAATAATAAATGACAATAGTGAAACTGTATTACAAATTAATAGTATTTGAACATGAAATTATACAAAATGCTTTGACGATGCTTTAGTCATTCATTCATTCAACTACTTTTCTCAATATTGTGACATTCACTTAAGCAATAAACAAAAATAATACAAAATAACCCACAAATATTCAACAAGCACATTCATTCAACACAAGAAATAATATGGAAACCCAACTAGGAAAAACCACAAAGGTGCTCTTCATCTGGAATGAGAAATATATGCACCTTTCAGTCTGGAACTTGACTGTAGATTGTTTGAGATATGCCTTTTTAGCTCAGACTCTTTCTTTCTCTCATTCTCTTTATTTTATTATTCTTTTCTTCTAACTACTCCTACTGATCCACACACAGCCTGGATCGAATATTCTACTCTACTATCTGTGCACTCAACTGTAAAATGACTCCTACTCGGCAACCCTTCTACAAAATGGGTTATGCGGCTCAACAACCTTCTACAAAACTACTATCAAACTTCTCTCTATTTGTTCAATTATTTTCTAACCCTTAGACAAAAATGTTTCCTCCTATTTATAGCTTCTACAAGACATCGAATGGTCAACTACAAATAGTTCACTTAGTCTAGGTCCTTATCAACCGTAAAAAATGGTTACAAACTGACATACTGACTAACACAAGGTGTTATAACCCTGAATTACAAATATTCCTTCATACGTGTGCAGTTCACCAGCTTGCGTTGACTTGAGCAACCATGATATTCTTGACTTGTCGCTTTCTGGTCATTGTACTTCTGCATGCCTAAAGATCCACTTTGTCTCTATTGCGCTGCTCCTTGTCACAACTTTCTGTACACTGCGCTTTCTTTCCTTCCTTTACCTCTTCCTTCTTGTTGTGCGCTTTATCTTCCTGTCTGTGCTTTCACTTCTATTTCTTCCTTGTGCTCTTTCCTAGCCCAACATGCCTCCATCATTTGGAAAAGCTGTGCACTCAAGCATGTTCACTAGATAGAGGAGAAATAGTCCATCTAAGGTGAAGGAAGTTGTATGGTATTATTTCTTGGGTCTTACACTGTACTTGGTTGAAGTCTATATTGAGTATTTTTTGCTGGGTTTTCTTTCACGCGGGGGTTTACCAAGATAAATATTTTTGTTCTCTTTTTTTTTGTTCTTTTTGTTATTTCAGTGATCCTTTTTTTGACATAACATATTTGAAAAGAAAACTTAGCATGGTATCAGAGCTAACCTAAAAAAAGACATTGTGCAACAACTAATCTTGCAATCCAACAAGATAGGGTTCACTATTCCAGGAACCTTCTTCCACATATCAACCAAAAAATAAGGTCCATTAACCTTTCTCTAGGAGGGTACATATTTTTTCAAAAGAGTTTTCAATTTTGAGGATTTTCATTTTTTCACCTACCATTACTATCGAGAGAAACTAAGGAAACATAGTTTTCAAGGTTCCATCCTCATATTCTAGAAAAAAATTATACATTCTATATCACCTTGGGGAGTCACATATTTTCCTCCATTCAGCTCTATAAGTGATCTCAGCTAAAAAATTAAGGTTTTCCATGAAACCCTGGGTCATCCTGAAGCTAGTTCCAGAAAGAATCCTCAAACTAGTGATTACTATCTCCTATCTCTCCATTTAAGGTTCTCATTCATTAAAGATGAAAAACAATACTAGACTTGATGAAAATACTAAGGAGAAGATAATTTTAGAGCATGGAATTATATATTCATGCTCAATCTTGAATAACGCAACCTAGAAGGATACATCAAACAAGAGGTCAGAGAACCAAAGGGAGATGAGGAAAAATCCAAGCAAAAGAAGGATATGATCAAATCCAAGAGGATCACATATGACTCTATCAAGGATCATTTGATCCCCCAACTATCTTCAAAAAATACTCCATAGGAAATGTTTGATGCAGTAACTAGTATGTTTGAAGGGAAGAACATCAATAGGAGAATGACCTTGAGAAAAAAAATCAAGTGTGTGATGATGCAAAAGGAAGAAATCATGCAATCATACTTATCTAGAGTATCCGAAATCAAAGAACATATAGAAGCCATTGGTAACATGGTAGATGAAGATGAAGTTGTGATGACCACTCTAATACTCTAAATGGTCTTCCAAGAGAATGGGATTCCTTCATCAAAGGAATATGTACTAGAAGAAATATAAACAATTTTGGCAAGCTATGGGAAGAATGTGTACAAGAAGAAGGAAGGTTAGCAAACAAACAAGAAAAGTGAAATGAATATCAAGATCAAGATCTAGTTGCTCATACAAAGAATGGAAGAAACACAAGGAAGGATCGAGTATCTCTTACAATAAGATCACAAGAATTCAAAAGAGGTAATAATTTTATGAAGGATTACTCATCTTATGAATTTTACACATGTCATAAGTTAGGACATATCTCCATACATAGTTCACTTAACAAAAATAAGTTCAAGAAGAAGAGACAAAATTTCTATTCCTATGAAGCCGAAGAGACTAAATCAAATGAAGAGAAGACCAGAGAGAATGAAGACTCTAATGAAGAATATGTCTTGATATCAACCCTCATAAGATCAATCTCACATGAAACTAATACTTGGCTCATATAACGTGGTTCTTCAAAACATATGATAGGTCACAGAGATTCTCTCTCATGCCTCACTTAGAAAGACTATCCACAAAAAGTGCGGCTTGGATATGATTATCAATATCCTATCAAATGAATGAGAGAAGCCTCTTACAAGACAAAATATGGTAAATCCATGAAAATGAAAGAATTCCTATATGTTCTAGGTCTAAAGAAGAATCTTCTTTCTATATTAGCTTTAGACAAGAAAGGTTTCATAGTTTCCTTTGTAGATGATGAATTTATTATGTGTCCAAAAGGAAGATCTATAAATGTTGCATTTTTAATAGGTGTTAAAGAAGGAGGACTCTACAAAATAAAAGAGAATACATATTCAACTTTCACATCTAGTAGAATACTTGCTCATGTAAACTACAAAGCATTAACAATTGTGACCAATGTAGTAATAGGTATACCAAACATCCATATTAATCATGAAGGGGTATACAAAGAATGTGATCAAGGGAATAATACTAAGAATCCATTTCCAAATAGTAATGCTAAAGTAAAAGGGATATTAGATATTGTCCACTCATATGTGTGTGGAACAATGTTAACTATTTACTTAAGTGGGTATGTCTATTATGTTTCTTTTATTGATAACTAACCACACAATATTTAGATATATTTCTTGAAAAGGAAGGATGAATTATTTGAAAAATTCAAAGAGTTCAAAGCTCTTGTGAACAATCTCTCTGAAAAGACTGTTAAGATCTTAAGATCAGATAACGGAGTAGAATTCACTTCAAATGAATTCAAAGACTTCATCAAAGAAGTTGGGATTAAGAGGGAGCTTAATACACCCTATAATCCTCAACAAAATGGAGTAGAAGAAAGGAAAAATAGATCTATCATGCAAGTAGTCAAATCCATGATCAATATCTTCCCATGCATTTATGGGTTCAAGCAGCAAAGACTGGAGTCTATGTTCAGAACAAATTATCCCACAGTGCATTTGGAAACAAAAATCAAGAAGAGATGTTTATTGGTGAGAAGAGTGTAGTCAGCGACCTAAAGGTATTTCATTGTCCTATTTACCTGCATGTTCCCAAAGATAAAAGATAAAATTTGGACGCCTCATGAATGAAGGGAGTATTTGTCAAATATAGTGATCAGTCAAAAACATACAAAATCTATATTCTAGGTTTCCATAAAATTGAGGTCAACATAGATGTCAAATTTGATTAAGGTATAGTCTTAAGAAAATGAAGAAAGATCCATACAGATCAAGTTCATGAAGAAGAGAAAGAAGCTCCTAGAATTGTAGAGGCCAGTAAAAAACCAGTTAGACATGATGAAGGAGAAGTTATAGCATAAGCTCATGACATGGAAGAAAATCAAGAACCTATATATACACCTCATGAAATGATCTCAATAAGGAGAATGCTATATTGGGATCATGATATAATTCAAGAGATAGAAAGATATGGTGCACCAAATGGAATAAAGAGACCATGACTCCCCTCCAAATACATAGCATTAACGCGTAACCTTTTTGATGAAGAAACTACATGTTTTGAATAAGCCTCAAAGATTAAGGAATGGATGGATTCCATGATTGAAGAATATCAATCTATCTTAAAGAATGATGTTTAGGAATTAGTTCCAAGACCGAAGGATAAATCAATGGTCTTTTCAAAATGGATTTTTAAGACAAAGCATTCAAAATATGGAAAGCTATCATTTCTAAATGGTGTCATAGAACAAGAAGTGTATATTTAAAACCCTCCATGTTTTTAGACATAGTGACAAGAAAACACATGTGTTCTGACTAAAGAAAGAATTATATGGATTAAAGCAAGCACCGAGAGCATGGTATAGAAAAATTGATGGCTTCCTGATGAGCTTGGGATTTACCAAAAGTAAAGAATATTTCAACCTTTCCTATAAGGTTGAAGATGACGGGATCATGATATTACTATTGTATGTAGATGATTTATTTTTTATAGGAAATCAGAAGCTCATATGTGGATGTAAGAAGAAGCTTGCAAAATAATTTGAGATGAAAGACCTTGGGATGTTGCATTACCTCCTAGGTCTCGAAGTATGGTAGTTCACAGATGATATTTTCCTAAACCAAGGAAAATATGCAGTTGAGATCCTAAAGAGATTTGGTATGTTGTATTGTAAGGCCATGAACACTCCCTTCGTGACAAACCTAAAGCTCCTAAATGATGACTCTTCATAAAGAGTAGATATCACACTATATAGATAGATTATCAACTCATTAATGTATTTGACAAATACAAGACCATATATATGTTTTGTTGTAAACACCTTGAGTTAGTATATGGAGGAACCTAGACATGTTCACCTAGTTGCAGTAAAAAAAGTGTTGAGGTACCTAAAGGGTACATTGGATCGTGGCCTCACATATGCAACTAATCATGAGTTCATATTATGTGGCTACACTGATTCAGATTATGCAGGAAGTGTTGAAGATAGAAAGAGAAGTTATGAATGTTGTTTCATTTTGGGATGAGGTGTGATATCATGGCTTAGTAGAAAGTAGACCAGTGTTTCTCTCAGTATATCAGAGGTTAAATACATTGGAGCATGTTTAGGCTATATTGAAGTAGAATGGATTCACAAGTTATTAAAAATATTGTTTCAATACTGAGATGGATGCAACTGATATCTATTGTGACAACTAGAGTTGTATCAAGTTGATAGAGAACTCGATGTTCCATGATAAGTCAAAGAACATAGAGATAAATTATCATTACGTATGGGATATGGTCTAGAGAGGAGCCATAAATCTCGAGTATGTTCCTACACAGGAACAAGTAGAAGATATGCTGACTAATCCTCTATGTCATGTGACTTTCGAATATTTTAGAGACAAGCTTGTTGTAGTCCGAAAGGACCTCCCTGGAAAGAGGGAGTGACGATGAGATTGTTATTGATGATGTGATGGAATATCATTCTATATTTTATGGAATTCCAGTGTCGAGTGCCTATATATATCATTATGACCCTGCATTCATTTGTGTACATTGTGGTCTTGCATTCATTTTCAAACGTTGTGGTCCTACATTCATTTGCAGATGTTGTGTTCTAGCATTAATTTGCAGACATTGTGGTCCCACATTCATTTGCGGACATTGCGGTCTAGAATTCATTTGTAGAAGCTGTGGTCCTGGATTCATTTGACAATGTTTTTGTCTGTCATTCATTTGCAGACATTGTGGTCATGCATTCATTTGTGGACATTGTGTTCCTGCATTCATTTGCGGACGTTGTGGTTTTGGAATTCACTTGCAGACATTGTGGTCTTGCAATCATTTGCGGACGTTTTGGTCTAGAATTAATTTTCATACGTTGTGTTCATGCATTCATTTGCATACAGTTTGGTCCCGCATTAATTTATAGACAATGATATTCCAAATTTCTTAATGCCATGGGTGATTTTGCATTAATTTGTGATGTCGTGTTGTTTTTGTATGTGTAGCATTATAGGTGATGATCAAGATAAGTATACCTGAGATAATGTGATGTGATTTTATGCTCATAGTGATGCGACAAGATGTGATGATCGTGATGATGCAACGAGATGTGATGCTTGTGATGATGTGACAAGATGTGATGCTTGTGATGATGCGACGATATGTGATTCTCATGATGATGCAGTGAGATGTGATGCTCATGATGATGCAATGGTATGTGATACTCATGATGATGCAACAATATGTGATGCTCATGGTGATGCTTGTGATGATGCGACGAGATGTGATGATCATGATGATATGATGATATTTGATGATTCATGCTGATGATGTTCCACGGACGATGATGATGTTGATGTAATTGCAAAAACTTCCTATGACATATAGATTTACCATTCAGTTGCATAGATGTATTATTATGACATAGAATACCTTGTTAAGAGGGAGTGTTAAGGAAATGTAACTATGGAAAATATTCTATTTTGTATTATTATTATTATCTACCCATTCTATATATATTCTTCCTCCAATTAGGGATGCCATTGATGTATTTGGTCATGTAAAGTATTGAGGCAAAACCTCCATTGTAAGTTGTGTCAGTAGTACCAAAAAAAAGTATTATTAAATTGTATTTTTTAGTCTTCCAAGACAAGTCAGTGCTGGAAGCAAGGAGAAATCAGAACTATTGGTTTATTATGATGCTCAACTGATTAGTATAAATAAGAGATGTTCGTCCCTAATTTGTACAAGCCATGCACTCAATCAAGTTCGCTAAAGAGCGAAGAAGCAATATACTTAAGGTGAATTAAGGTGCATGGTATTATTTATTGGGTCTTACAATATACTTGGTTGAATTCTATATTGAGGAAGTTTTGTTGGGTTTTCTTCCCCACGATGGTTCCCTAGGATAAATCTTTGTGTTCTCTTTTCTGTTGTGCTTATTGTTCTTTTAGTGATCCTTTTTTTTGACATGACATATTTGAAAGGAAAACTTAATAGAAAGTATCCATATTTTGTTGAAATATTTCTAGAATTGAGAGGCAAAGGTTGAGATATTAAGGTAGAAGGATTCTAGGAAGAAGTACAACACCAAGGATTCATGGTTTTAATTTCTCCCTTCTTATTGTGAATACCATTATGATCTGTTTTTACATAGATGATGTTTAATTTCATATATAGTGATTCTCCTTGGTCAATTGCTTAGATTTATTAGATTATCTTGTAGTTTCCACTTTGTTTCTTGTTTCCCTGGAATCTTTTGCAGGTTATCTCTTCATCAATAGGATTGCAAAAGATTGAATGCAAATGAATAAAGCCTTCAAAAAGAGGTATGTATTCTTTACATTCAAGTGATTTAATAAATCTAGGAAAAGGTTTTCATTCTGTTCTATTTTGTTCTAGATCTAAACCATTTAGAGTAGGGAAAAAATCTTTGTCCACATTCACTACAACAGATTTTGCCTTTAGGGGGGTTGTCTTTTTCCTCCAAAAGTCACTTTTGGGCATGGTTTTGGCTTTGGAGATGGTATTTACAAAACCAAACCTAATAAAACCGACACTAAAAGTTTGTACTTTTAGGAGCGACTTTAGAAGAAATCAAAATTGCCCCTAAATGTGACTTTGTGGGGTAGTGCTAAACCCAATTAAAAACCCACCGCATAGACACCTATGGGGGCAGTTCAAAATCCCCCTTAAAAGTATTGATTACAAAACTCTGGGTGAGGCTACAAAACCCCCTCATAGGTACATATGGGGGCATTTTCAACCCCCCCATAAAACTCCATCTTATAAACCTTTAGGAGTGGTCTTAACAAAATTGCCTCCAATAGCACCAATGCTAAGAGTTTTGAATTTTAAGGGTGGTTTTGGAAATCAAACTGACGCTCAAAGTGAATTTTAGGGGAAACTTTGGAAGAAATCAAAACCTCCCTTAAAAGTGATTTTTTGGGGCGGTTTTAAACCCAATTCTAAATCCACCTCATAGACACCTATGGGGGCGATTCAAAATCCCCTTTAAAAGTATTGATTACAAACCTTTGGGTGNCAAACCTTTGGGGGAGGTTACAACCCCCCCTCATAGGTACATACGGGGGCATTTTCAACCCCCCCCCGCCCCCCTAAAACTCCATCTTATAAACCTTTAGGAGCAATCTTAACAAAACTGCCTCCAATAGCACCAATGCTAAGAGTTTTGAATTTTAAGGGTGGTTTTGTAAATCAAACCACTAGCAAAAGTGAATTTTAGGGGCGAATTTGGAAGAAATCAAAACTTCCCTTAAAAGTGACTTTTTGGGGAAGTTCTAAACCCAATTCTAAACCCACCTCATAGATACCTATGGGGGAGGTTCAAAATCCCCCTTAAAAGTATTGATTATAAATCTTTGGGTGAGGTTACAAACCCTCATCATAGGTACATATAGGGGCATTTTCAAACCCCCCCTAAAATTCCATCTTATAAACCTTTAGGAGCGTCTTAACAAAACTTCCTCCAATAGCACTGATGCTAATATTTTTGAATTTTAAGGGTGGTTTTAGAAATCCAACTAACGTGAAAAGTGAATTTTAGGGGCGGTTCTAAACCCGATTCTAAACCCACCTCATAGACACCTATGGGGGCGGTTGGAAATCAAACCGACGCTAAAAGTGACTTTTTGGGGTGGTGTGATGATGCAAAAGGCAGAAATCATGTAGTCATACTTCTCTAAAGTATCTCAAATCAAAGAATAGTTAGAATCCATTGGTGACATGGTAGAAGAAGTTAAATTTGTGATGACCACTTTAAATGGTCTTCCAAGAGAATAGGATTCCTTCATCAGAGGAATATGTACTAGAATAAAGATAAACATGTTTAGCAAGCTATGGGAAGAATGTGTACAAGAAGATGGAAGGTTATAAAATGGAGAAGAAAATTTAAATGAATATCAAGATCAAGATCTAGCTGCTCATACAAAGAAGGAAAGAAACACAAAGAAGGATCGATTATCTCCTACAAGAAGATCACAAGAACTCAAAAGAGGTAAGAAGTTTAAGAAGGATGTTAGACATAAATATTGTCGTTTAATTCTGTTGTAGTATTTGCCCAACCATTTAATTTGTCAATCCGAGGTTCGTAGGATTACGAAGAACATGCAAAGTATATTGAGGACAGAACTACTAATATAATGCTGGAAGTTGAAACACGGATGAAAGTAAATTGCATAAAAGAAAGACACCATATGAAGAGCAACGAGACAACACATGTGAGCTCACATTAACAACAAAGAAATATTAATTTAAATCACAAGAATAATGACACATCATGAAAGCATCAAAACTAAGATTATGAACAAAAGCTGAGAATTCCCTTCTCCATATTACAAAGTCAAGACTAACTCTACAATCTGAGACTAATATTCTCCTAAGCTACCATCCCAAATGAAGAGAGAGCACTCTCTTTTATACATGAATTTATTTGAGAAGGAGATAACCATCTCATAATGACAGATCCATTATTCTCTCAACCACTCTCAACTAATTTCCTATTATTACAAGATATGATCCCTTCAAATCATCCACATTTATCTCACAAATTATCCACATGTCTCTCATAAATCCTAGATAGGATATGTCAACCAAATCTCCATGATCTTCTCCTTGGAATATTATTTGAATAACTATCTCCTTGAATGGTGGAGGAGATATTTGAGAAGTCTTTTCTTTGAATTAATCCTTCACATATTCGTACACATTACAAAGCTCAACCATACTTGAGATATTAGTGAAAAACATGTTAATTTCTAATATTTAATCATAAATTCACTTATAATACTAAAATGAATAAAGTGGAAAATAATAAGGTGAAACCCAAATATATGTATGGAAATGGTATGATGAAAGGTTAATGGGGCAATGAAATGTGAGGAATAGTGAAAGGTAAAGTGGATGAAACTATGACATTTTTGAGTCTCAACATCCTCCCCAACTGAACTTGTTGCATGTCCTCATGCAACCTTGCATGTATCCTCTTAAGGAATTTTGGCATTTTAACTATGGATTTGATTGGTAATGTCTTTTTAACAATGAATGTTTCCAGGGTGTGAAATACATGAATAACAACTGACATTTTCTTATGGTTGGTTCTTGTGTGACAACCATGAATACAAAGAATGTTGGTTCTTGTGTTAACAAAATTCATTTCGTTATAATAATTTAACTATACACTCATTGGAAATGATAAGCTATCAATGTGCATAAAAAAAACATCATTGTGCATAAGAAAGCCTTTTCTTTATATTTATGAATCATGCCAATATGTATATCAATGTGTATGAAGCAAATTGCAACAAAGGATTTGTCTAAAAAGAAATGTTGGTGAATGGTAAATGAGATGAAAAATGGGTGATGGTGGTGAAAAAAATGGAATGATAATAGACAATATAGTCCCCACTCCCCAACTTATCTGGTTGCATGTTCTCATGCGACCTAGCATGGGTTGTGAAAATAAGAAATGGAGCATGGTGAGAAAATTTTCCAAAATATTCATTGCATGATTAAAGTTTAGAAAAAAAACATACCTCCACTTACCCAAAAAGTAGATGAATGATGCAATAGGAACGTAGTTGATGTTGTTGGATCATGGAATATGTCATTGCTACTGCAACTATAACTATTGGATCATGGGAAATGAAGGAATCGAAACTATTGCTACTGAATCATGGAGAATATGTCACTACTGTAGGGTAAAAATATAACTGTAAATGATGCTACAGCTGTAAATGTTGGAACTGCTATAATGTGAAATGGAGGAATCTGAACTACTGTTGATAAATGATGGAAAATGTGGAAGGTTGAAATTGGAACTGTGATGAAATTGGAACTGTGATACTCTCATTGCTTTGAAGTCATGCATCTGCAACTACTGATGGAGTCATGAGAAAGAATGTATAGCCTTCACCTGTTATAAAACCCAGTGGTACAGTTCTAATCATGTGAATGTATGTGTTGAGGTAGAGCATGAAGAGAAATCATTGGATTACTGACCATTGATGAGTGTCGTTAACCAATGCGAGGCAACTCACCAGTGATATCAATGAGTGCCAAGGTACCCAAGTACATCTTGCAAAGTGCAAAGTAGATGTGTTGATGTTGAGCCACTTGCAAGATATGACGATCAAGGCACATTGATGTATTCCCACAATTGTCAGCGAGAGAGCTTGTCATTAAGGCATGCAAACCTCCATGTACTCAAAATAACTCTAGTCTATAACCCAGATAAGGTGCTGAGGTCGATGGGGCAAGACTTGTTGAAAGGCGGGCCTTAAGGAATCCCACATCAGTCAATGTGAGTTGGTACAAAAATATTGGTAGGACTATAAGTGAGAGGATCTCACAGTCAAGCAGTGGATATGGCAAGACCATGTAGTCATGGAAAGGGAGCTGGTTTTATTCAAAAGGCAAATTGGAATGGAAAAAGAACTGAAAAAGATAAATGGATGTATGCAACTCAGAAATATAGGTATGTGTAAAGTCATGATAGTTAAGGTAATGAAATAGTGGACTCTAGTATGGATGACTAATGTCCCTTGAAGGAGAAATGGGGTAAACATTCATGACACAAAAGGGTTTATGAATGGTTTCTGTGTAACAACAAACGCCATAATGTTTATGATGAGTAACGACTCCTTCAAGATGTCTATCAAAGCATGTTTTTCAAAGGTTTTGCGATTCTTAAAAAATCACTTTAGTAGCAAAATGTGATTGTCTTTGAACCTGAAAAAAAAACTTAGTACAAATTCCTGCATGAAACTTGTGAGAAGTTCGTAAAAGAAAACATATCATGCGGAAAGAAGTACACAAGCTGCAAAAATGTGAGGAAGAAATAAAATGTGTTATACCTGTTTCCGTTGCACTTCTGGTTCGTTGTTGATTGCTACTTGAAATGACTCAAAGAAAACAATTTTAGCGTGAAAAAACAAAAATCATCATTCCAAAGATGTTTTCAGGAAGTGTTGAGGTCCATTTGCAATTTTTTTTTTCCGATTGTTTTTATTTTTAACTTTTAATTGTTTATGACTTTTATATTTTTGGTTTTTATTTTCTTTTGCAGGGTTTTCTTTTATTCTTTTGTTTCTATAAAACAAACTAAATATTTTTATAATTTTATATATTTTTTCTTGTTTTTTGTTTTATTTTTATAACACACCAAAACAAAAAGGCAATAACACTAAAAATTAAAACTATCCGATCTGCACATTCAACAAAAAATTCAATTTTACAAAAAAAAATTTAATAGCAGTAACAACAAGCTGCAACACCACATATTTGCAACAAACCAGGTGTGACAACTAGCTACAACAAGCAAGCTGCAACACTCAACTGCAACACCCAGATGTAAGAACCAACTGCGACACACAAGAAACTCTCTGCACTGTGGGGAAATTGGTTTATTGCACTTTTATGGATCAAATATCGGGTTGCAATGACAGGCTCTAACAACCAGCCGCAACACCTAGCTGTAACAACCAGTTGGAATTTTATATGATAAAATTGCAACACATCTCCACTCGAATATTTGGATGGTGAAGCTCCTGCATAGATTATTTCAGTAAGCTGCAAGGCATTAGTAGTAGAGAGTTTAATGTTTTATCAATTTAAGAGCCGAATGATAAAGGGTAAAAATAATTCAAATAGTGAGCTGGCTAATTTGTCCCTGCATGTATCACAAATGTTTCACAAAGCCATAGATGTTGTAGCTAAACCTCTGGTGTTGTGGTCATGCCTATTATCAATACCTCTAGTTTCCGAGCTTCATCCCCATGCCAACCTAGTGCTTATGATTTTGACTGTGTATGTGCCCATTTGGAAAACCGACCATCCCAAAATCTAACTCCTTCATGTTCTGAAAAATGGAAACTTCTCTCAAACCGAGTTGAATTTTCACAAAATGCTCTGAATTCAACTAAATGAGACCCTTCCGCACAAAACCCATGTGCCCGGTTTTTAAAATTCGTTATATTTTTCTCACAAAGTGCACCCAAAGTTGACTTCTTGCTATGGGTGAAGGACGTGTTTACACTTGTTTTGAGTTCCTGTTGTTGTTGGATTTTCTTAATGGATTGTAGATTCTCGATACGGAGGACCATTGTCAAATTTAAACAAAGTGAGTATGCAAGCCATGATGGCATTTTGCATCTCATTCTGACTACCAGCCCAAATGAGATGAATTGGATTCATTAATTTTAATTCCAGCATGATCATACCTGTATTATCATGCATATTTAGATATTCCACATAAAACACATGCATATGTAAAAAATGCATCACCTCAAACACATCACGTAAGCCTACCACTATTTCTCTAGATCAAAAAGAAAGACAAGGATTGTCTAATGATAAAGCAGCGTTGCAGGAGGAGAAGCTTGCACCGGTTGGTACTATCATCTCATTCATGTTTCATGTTTAAGTGAGAGCACTTCTTTGCTTTAGATAATGTAGCTATGGATTATCAAGGTTGAGACAAATAAAGACACAACCTTACGATGGATAACACAACCTTGAACAAATTCGTTTACATTTACTCACCCAAAATCGTAGAGATGCTTTTCACATGTAGTAGATTACAATTAGTATAATTAAATCCAGATCTTCATGTGCTTTTAACCACTTACGCCTCAGTCAAGAGAATGGTCTTTTCAAGATAGCCTGCTCTATACCTTTCTAAAGTAATTATAAAAATTAGTATGACTCAATTTGAATTTTCCTGAATCATATATTGTTAGTCAAGTGGAAGGCCTTTTCAATACAGACTATTGTCTACCGTCAGGTATTGCAATCAGAACTATCAGCTTTGATGACTCAAAATAGGGCACATCGCATCTAAAATATCCTTTCCTTTCCAACTGTAAAATCTCGCCTCTTTTTAAATATTGGAAAGCTTTTTCATGTATTAAAATTGACAAATCTGAATTATTTGTTTCAAAGTTTTTAATAGCAATACTCTCTTGGTTTCATTACATATTTTCATTTAAAATGGAAAAATAATAAAACTGTACAGAATTATCATTTTCTCTGTATTTTGTGTTTAAGTCGATGGGAAATAAAACCGTCTGTGGTGAACAAAACCAAACCGTTGGAAAACAATAACTCTTACAATTGGAGAGGTGAAGTGAAAAGTAATGGTGGCTAATAGTATTAAATCGTAGCAGTCTCATTATAATTGTTATAGAGGATAGAGATATGTTGAAGCATCTGTAGCTTTAAAGAAACGCCATCTTAAATTTTCAAATGCATCCATCCACGCTCTGTCTCTAGAATCAATCATCTAGACATAAACTACCACCTTCCTTTTCACCTCTACCAACTTCTTTTCCATGTTAAATGACAACAATCATTTAATTTCAAAACACCATGAAGTATATGAAGTCGCGCTCTAATGAACGTGCCTATGGATGATGGGAAACATTTTCCATTGATTAGAAAATAAAGCATCCAAACGAATCCTCGCATGCCCAGGATTTAAAACCTGCATTCAAGATGAATAAATACCAAAATAATGTTTAGTCTATCATCATTAGAAAAATGCCTACCACCAATGTTCTGGTTCAATTAATTATTCATCTTATGAGCAGTCAACTATAAATGGGTTGACAAGATCGATAAATTCCTGAATTTTGATTCCCAATTTCACACCTACCTCCCCTCCACCAAGCCAAAAATAATTATGGCCTTAGTTTAATAATAGCCTCTGACAAAGACCAACCCTTTCATTGAGCGATGTGAATCAAACTATATTTTTCTCACAAAATCAAATTTGGAAAAGTGGAATGACAGCTTGAAACAGTATCTCTAATCCCACAGATGAAGATCATCATTTACTCCTAGAAGAGATGAATTCACAAGAAGATTACTGCAAATCAAATTGATTCCCAATCAAAGGATAGATGGAGTTTTTAGTTTTGTAACCACCGACAGAAAAATCTATGTGTTTGTTGAAAGTACATTTTCCAACACTAATTTCCAATTGATGAGTAGTGAACTCTCCCATGTCATTAGAAAAATGGACTAGTCCAATCAATTAAAAGATAGATATAGCAAATCCGGGATGAATAATAACAATTTGAGGGGTGATTCCGTGACCACAGGTAATAATTACTGCTAAAATTAGCTCATAGATCTTCGAAAAAAATCCATCAACAAATAAGATACATATTGATTTTCCCAGTTAAAGAGCACAATATCCTGAAAATAGTAGAATTTTGAGTTTTGATCAGCGTTGATGTCGTTTTTTCTCTTGGAGTGAACTAAGTCTTCACTCAACGGCCTCAATGGTGTCAACAAATAAACAATCCATTCAACGGCAATCCATTCAATGGCCTCAAGAAATCGACCATATATGGATTTGCAATTATCAATGCATTAAAGAGATGGATCAGAGCTGACTTGTTTACTCGCCTTCTCTCTAATGATTTTTATTTGTTGTTTTTAATATGTTATTTTTTAATTTGATAATTTTTCTTTGAAGCAGGAGGGGATTCCCAATCAATTCAAAGGAGTACAGATTCTCAATGCCATAAGAGACTTATTAGGGTATATTGATATGGATCGAGAGAAGGAAAAATCAGAGACATGCAGTCTTGAAGCTAGGGAGTCAATTGATTAAATTATTCCATGCAGCCATGTTTTGTTTGCAGGTTTAGGTATAAATTCAGAAATTTCATTCAACCTCCAATTTATTTTACTCGCAATCAATTCAGAGTATGCCACTAATAGTTTCTGTGTGCATGTCAAAGGATAAAAATGAGGAGCTATAACAGACCGATGAATAAATGCACCGTTAGGTTTAAATTGAGGTTTGAAGGATAAAGGCAAGTCATGGATACTCCAACAACAAAAAAACAAACAAACCAAAATAGAGTTCGAGTGGCTGAAACCGTCAGATAAATTTAACAAACATGAAATTCTGTGCATGCAAACCAAAACTGAATCAAACCGAGAGTTAAAAAAATGAGAATATCACATGTGTGATATTGTTCAGGGTTGTTTTGGCTATTGTGTTTCAGTTGCAATTTCATCTTGGAGTTGCAGCTATTATAATTTCAACGACTGATGACTGATTTAGGTTTAGAATGGATTTTCCACATGAATTTGCAGGCTAGTTTTATTTTACAAATAAAAAAAAGTTTTAGCAAATGGATAAAATGAATACAAATTAAAGATGAAATCAATTAAGCATGTTGCAAAAAATTAATTATTCATTCCTGAAAAATTTAGAAATCATCCTACTTTCTGATCCTCGCGATCGCATGAATCCCAGAGGAGAGCATACTTATTTTGGTGAAAGTAAAAATTGAAAATAAAATCCTACCTACTCTATGCTAATTGGGATTTAGAAAACAGTTACATGTAGTTAAATATCCAGTGTAGCCATTCATGTAACAACAAAAATAATATGTTCAATGTTAATTTTGAAAATATAAGATGAGGATAAACATAAGTGTGTGAAATTAGTTGCTGTGACTGTGAATTAACTAGAAAAAAGAAAAACTAAATTGTTCTAACCTCCTACTCGCTTGAAACCATCGTTCGATAAGGATTTCGTAGGCATAGTTTTCACTCCTTAGATCATGCTACAACTCCTCATGTTCCTCCTTGATCTCCTGTTCGTATCATTTTTCTCCATCAAATGTGCAGGATTCCTCGAATGTTGATTCCTTGTTTGTTGTTGGAGGAGTAATTAAGCTCTCAGCTGCTATCAGGATCACCTCTTTGTGAGAAGAGGAGATACCTACTTTTGCAAGGATTTGAGTGAGACATTCCAAGATTAAACTCATTGTTAAATCATTTTGAAAAATGGATTCTTACAACACCCAAATCTAAATGAAAAATTTAAATAAAAAGTCCTGTTGAAACAAATTAAAAAAACACTCTGTATAAAAAAAACAATTACTCTTCACAGTTGCGAAAAAAAACACACTTGCTGAAATTGAAATTCACAATTGCAGAATTGAAACACTCTTTGTAGAAATTGAAATTCACTCTATGCAGAAATTGAAATTCACACTCTAGTGTACGCTTGCAGAATATTAACCAAACTAATCTTCAATCCATCATGCTTCCTCGACAACGATGCCAAAATGTTAGGTAGAAATATTGTCGTTTAATTTCGTTGTAGTATTTTCCCAACCATTTAATTTGTCAATCCAAGGTTCATAGGCTTACGAAGCACATGCAAAGTATATGCAGGACTGAAGAGAAATTAAGCTAATCTAATCCCCCTTTGCTAGTTTCTAATTTCTAATCTAATCCCCCATTAAGCTGAAACACACAACTCCTAATCTAATGTTGGAAGCTGAAACACACAGCTAAAAGTAAATTGCATAAAATAAAGACAACATATGAAGAACAATGAGACAATGCATGTGAGCTCACATTAACAACAAATAAATCTTAATTTACATCATAAGAATCAATGCACTAATACAAAATGAGAAATTAATGACTAAAAAAATGACTAAAATCAGGCTATAAATGACTATTTTTGAGTCAGCGACTAATAGTAGTTATTTTCCACTATCTTATAGCTATTCGTATTTCACTTAGTCATTAATATCTTGACTTATTAGTCATTGATAGTCAATGATTTATTCATTGATTTAGTCACAGATTTAGTCATTGATAGTCAATTATTTAGTCATTGATTTAGTCACGGATTTAGTCATTGATTTAGTCACTGATTTAGTCACTTATTACAACAATTAATAACCAAATATACGACTAAATAAACTACTAGATGATAACATATTAATGACTAAGATAAATACGACTAAGATACATAAAATTAATTACTAATAGTCATATATATGTGAATTTAGTCATTTTTGTAGTCACAAATTTATGATAGGGAATGAAGGAATCGAACCACCAACCCCTTGCCTATAATTAGGTAGGAGCTCTACCATTGAGCTAGCACCCTTTAAGAAGTTGTTATTGCTTGACAATGATGATATTCAAACAAATTTATGATAGTTAGCAATCTACAAACTAAGTAATTATTACTAATACAACTTACCAGTAACTAGTATCTATGACAAACTAATTTCTTGAGAGATATGTACAATTTTCCCTATCTGAAATATCCATTCATGTTACCAGAGAGAACGAAATACCTCTGTGATGGATGTGATACCAATTAAGTCAACCAATTTACAGAATATCTCTTTGGATTTACTGTTTCAAATAATAAAAATCCCATGTCACAATGGCTACCTCCATGGGTAGACAATTACACAACTCCATCATTTTGATGACTACCCACAACTTTAGAAAAGGCAAGAAAAACCAATGATAAAATGTGAAAGTGAGTTTCCAATAAATCATCTTACTAGAGTAACCCAGGAATGTAAAAAAATTACCAGGAAAATCCATTTTATAGAAAATAGTATTCAACCTATCAACAAAAAAAAATCCAACCTTCCATTTATACATTTGCTAGAGAACATCTGGCTCACAAACAACTTTAGAATCATCTATGCTGCCACCTTATTCAAGTTTTTTCAAAGCTGACTTGACAGCCTGGGGAAAACATTTAAAGGTAGTTATAAAAAATTTGAAGGTATAATGCATTTAATCAGAAAATATTGATACTTACCACCCATATGGACAGTATTGCTATGTTCAAAGTATAAATAGACATACCTCAAATGATCCCTCAACCTTTCCTTGAGTAATAGTTTTATCCACAGTATTCATGCTGTAATTCTTATGTGTCAAGGCACTTGGTGCTTTGCACACACATCATATAAACT
This sequence comes from Pseudotsuga menziesii, assembly GCA_001517045.1. NCBI lineage: Eukaryota > Viridiplantae > Streptophyta > Pinopsida > Pinales > Pinaceae > Pseudotsuga > Pseudotsuga menziesii. The sequence goes on along the minus strand of LPNX010412798.1, from coordinate 56,194 downwards.
AATGCCAGCTGTTGATCTCTTAATTATAGCCAAGACCCTATATCACAAAATGCAATCTTGCTAAGTACCACTATAAATATTTAATTTAATAAAGGCACTTTGCACAACAAAACAATTCACACAAATAATAGCTAGAAATAAAGACTAAATAAATGCCCAGAACAATCCATAAAATCCACTAAGTCAATAATAGTAAGGCCAGTCATCATTCAAATTCATTCATTCCACTTCAGTTCATTGAGAGGCAAGATATTAAAAAAAAAACTAAGAATAACTAATTAGTTTAGTATGAACTCCATAAGCCAAGACACAATAAATCCCCCCTTTTCTTGGAGAGTTAAGGTACTATTTGTATGAATAAATGAATTGGTTGCAGTTCAGATGTGGATTCAAAATATTGAAATTTGCATCCGAATTTTTGTCTCGTTGTGACATAAGTATTTTTCTCCTCCTCACTAAGGAAAAAAAGGGTTGAAATTCTGCATGACGCACTGATCCACCTTGGTAGGAGAGACTTCTCAGCCACTTAGATTATGATCCCGCTGAAGACTAGTAAGCATTAGTGTTGTATATTACACATTCCATTAGTGTGATTCATTATACCAAATACGTAACATTATAGAAAGACCCTATCAGTAGAGAGCAAACTAAGCTTTTTGTATGATTACAGCTCTAATGAAAGTAATTAAATGGTTATAATACTATGCATATTAGCCTAATAAAACACATCATGCATATTCAACTCTTACTTATGACATGATCTTGTATGCTTATGATATTATAATATTGTAACATAGGGAATCATACTAACCTGGAACTTAATGATACTAATACATATGGATTCAATGCTTGTATAACTGGGCTTTATGTGCTTACCTGATATGGTGTTCATATTATGTTTATAAACAAGGTATCACTAGGATTGAGTGTGTTGATGTATTTGTAACTTCAGAATATATTCATCCATATTTCTTATGTACTATAACCTGATGTTTATTCCTGGATGTATTTGAGTCCTGTCACACCCCGATGTTTATTTCGGGAAGTTTCTATAATGTAAACAAGCCATGTCAAGTCAGTGTGGGTAACCCTCCTATTTGTCAAGGGTTAAAGTCCCCACAATTGTGGAGCCCTAGGGTTATTAGACTATCCTAAAGAATTCAACCCTAGGTGAGTCATTGTAATTCGGGGCAATAGTCCCCACCATTGTGTTAAGGATAAACCTCCTTGTTGGTTGGAGGAGGAAAATTCCCCACAAGTTGTGGGGCACTAGGGTTATTAGACACTCCTAGAGATGTCAGCTCTAGTAAGTAATTGTTAAGTGAGACCGACATGTTGGAGTGGGTTTCAAGTGAACAAAAGAATATAAATAGAGAGTGATTCTCTCTATTTAACATACACACACTCACTCATTGGGGCGCATGACTGAGAGAGGAGAAGCTCTATCAGTGTGTGAGAGAGAGAGAGACAGAAGCTGTGGAGATCATCTTTATGTTTTCGGGTTTTACTGTTGCCATTGGTGCTCATTCTATCTATGAGGAAGTTGAGGGGTTTTCTCCTTAATGGTTTCCCCAAGGAAAATTCTTTGTGTCTCTTGTCTCTTGTGTTTTATTGCTGTGCATGTTATTCTCTTAGTTAAAAGATCCTAAGATCATAATGTTAGCTTAGTATGATAAAAATATAACATGGAATCAAAGATAACCTAAGAACAAGACATTGTGTATCTGCAAAAGCTAGGGCTTGTTAATTTTTGGGTCTCTCTCCACAATCCATCAGAAAAAGTATGCTAGGCTGACTCTCCATTGAAGGGTGTATCTTTCTGTCGAAGCGGAATTCGATTCTGAGCATTTTCATTTTTTGGTGTAGGAAATTAGGGATTCTTACAAAAGAGGAATTTTTGAGTGAGCCCATCATAGGATATCTCTCTGCATCAAAATCAAAGTTTAGAGACCTGGTTTAATTTTTTTGGTTGGGTGAAACTTCAGGAAAGTCAAACCCTAGTTTGACCTCGAGCTAGAAAAACCCTAAATACTAAAACTGCTAAATTTTGGTACATTCACTATATCCCAAGATTGGAGATGGCTCAAGAGCTGAAAATTGTAGAGGCCGAAGATAAAATTGTGATTTCACTGTGTCCACAATTCAGCCTCAGATTCTCTATATTCTGGGAGATATGATCCCTCCAAGTTAGGGTTCCATACTCTTCCAGAATTCATCCCTAAATAGGACACCTAGGGAGAATTTCTATATCTTGGGATAAAAATGTCCAAATGAAATTTCTGAAACTTTTCTAGAAAGGGCACAGAATGTACTTTTTTTGGTCCAAGTTTTAGACTCAGAAGGTGAATCAGTGACACGTGGAAGTCCGTACAACTTCGTTGTTCTGAACAGTCCTGTAACAGGTCACCTTGGGAAAATGATCATAAATAAAAATTGGTGAAACCAATTCTGATTAAACCTATGGTGTTGGAACATGTACATACGAGGATACCGTAGTGAGAAATTTTAGACACAGGGGAGTAGTAATTTTGGAGATACCCTAGAAATAGTAAGAGATATTTCTGCAGAAGAAATTGGAAAACTAGGGCTTCCTGTTCCGGGAGCTTCCCTCCACTATTTTAAGAAAAGGAGTACATTGGACATCTCAACTTGAAGAGATATATATTTCTATCCAATCAGATCTAAAATATTCCAAGTTTTGAAAATTAGGGTTTCTCTGACAAACCCTAGATCAACCAGCTCTGGAACCAGGATGGACATCTCAAATCAATAAGATCTAATATTTTGCTATTTTCATTTGAGGTTCTCATTTCAAAGTGATCTATCACATGAGCTTGATGATAAGCTTGGTGAAGTTGAAAACTTCCAAGCATGGAAGCATATGATCTCCCTAAAGAAAATGAATTGGACACCTAGACAAGTAGAGAGGTTCCAGTTCCAGAGGGAGATGAGGCTAGAAGCCTTCCACAAGAAGAGCTTGGTCAAGGCCAAGAAGATCATTGTTGATTCAATCACGGATCAACTTGTACCACAAGTGTCTTCCCTAAAGACAACGAAGATGTTTGATTTATTGAACAAGCTATTTGAACGGAGGAACATGAATCAGAAGATGGCTTTGAGAAAACAGTTGAAGAATGTGAAGATCAAGGATGCAGAACAACTTCAAGCGGTAGAAGAAGAAATGGAGAATGCAGAAGTAATTGATATCCAGCTTGAGTGGCCTCCCAGTATCATGAATTCATTCATGTGAGGAATGTGTGCCAGAAGGAAGTGATTACTTTCAGCAGACTTTGGGAAGAAGAAGAAGCTCGACTCATAAGAAGAGAAGAGAAGATGGGAGCAATTGAAGATCAGGCTCTCACCATCCAAAGAAGATCCCTCAAGCGATGAGGAATATGAAGGACTCAACTCTTAAACAAACTCTTATCCAACTTAGCATTTGGATAAGAAATGATGAATAAAGAAGACGATGAAGCTGAAGGCTCAAGAAGGAGTCTACCCATGAAACAAATAAAGATAAGTATTCAATTGTCATTTAATGATATTGTTTTGTTATGCATTTGTTTATATTCAGTTGATGTATTATGCATGATAGGATGTTTGCATTAATTACAATATACTACTAATATGCATGTGATGGGTAAGTAGCTCATGGTGCTATACAACTCTCCATTGCTACTTATCTAGAATGAAACCTCTTTGCTGACATATTGGATTAGTGCAAAATCTCAATGTTGTCTTGGTAGAGATGGAAGGCATGTAGAAAGTTTTAGTCAGATATGGATGGATGTTGTATTGGATAAAGTAGTCGCATGATCATATATTTATGCATAAGAACTTGCCATTTTGAATATCTCTTATGAAATGTTTCTAACCATACAAATGCATTTTACTTGTAGGAAAGATCGCGTACATAATCTCCTATAAGCAAAGAAGGATAAGACTTGTTCCAAAGAACAAGTGACGACAGTTCAAGATGAAGAATAAATATGACGAATGCAATGACATCATTAATAAAGAACCTTCCAGCTATGAAGAAGTAACCAAGAAGAAAGGGAATACCAGTTCAAGAAAAATGATGTCTAGGATGCAGTATTAAGACCTGAAGAGAAGTTCATAGTTCCATCATGTAGTAGATGGAAACATCATGGGATAACACATACATAATGAGCTTGATGAATATCTGAACCTATGCTACAAGGTTGATAGAGGATGACAAGCTCACGTATGGCTACAAGAAGAAATTTTGAAAAATTTCAAGATAGAGGATCTTGGTATCCAATGATCCTAGATGGATACATAGAATATTAGTAGCAGAGGAAGCTACTTGTCACTCCAGTACAGAATGTTTTAGTGCATAGAGTACGAAATATAGAGGGAGTGTGATGCTCAGCTTTAGAGGGAGTGACTATAGAATATCGTGAGGTTCAACATGGTATGATAGGATGGATAGATTATTGATGACTCTAGGATTTATTGAGAGTAAAGTGGATTCCAACCTTTGCTTCAAGATTGAAGACAAAATATCAGTGATGCTCCTGTTATGTGTCGATGCACTACGTTCTAGGCATGGAGGTGTGGACAAGGGAAGTATGCAGTAGAGATCCTGAAGAGGTTCAGGATGATGGACTGTAGGGACATGGCCACACCTATGGCATTAAAATTGAATTTGTTGAGTGATGCTTCATTAGAAGTGGTTAATGCTACGATGTATCATCAGATGATTGGTTCCTTGATGTACCTAACGAATACGAGACCAGATATTTGCTTTGTTATGAACACATTGAGACATGTTTACTTGACGGTTGCAAAGCATGCAGTGAGGTACCTGAAGGGTACAGTTGATTATGGGCTCAAGTATGAGGCAAATAAAAATATTATGTGGATTCATATTGGCCAGGAAGTTCCATTGATAGGAAGAGCACTTTGAGGTGCTACTTTAGTATGGGATCAAGTGTGATCTCTTGGTTTGGCAGGATGGAGTCCTGCATGGCACTGAGTACAGCTGAGGCAAAAGATGTTGCCACTTGCTATTTGGGAGGTAGTATGTTTCTTTTGAAAACTACTATTTGATTTTGTTGACCTAACTTGCATTTGTTGTATGATGCAGAGAGGAGCAGTGATCCAGATCAAGATCTCTTGAAAGAAAGATTTTTAGCATAGCTGATAAGATAGGTTTCCCTCGGATGTAATCGGTCCTGGTGAAGCTCGTAGGTCATCCTTGGACGTAATCATCCCTGGTGTGATTCTATGCTAGAAATGACCAAAGTGAAGTTTGAGTACTTCAGGGAGAAGCTTGGTGTTCTTGAGATTGAGGTTCCCTCCAAGGGGAAATCATGAGACTGAGAGCCATTTTGACATGGTGATAGGATTAGGTTCCTTCCATGGAAAGATGTAAGGGCTAAGCCATTCTGTCATGGTGAGAGGATTTGGTTCCTTCCATGTCAGATATGAGTGCTAAGCTATTCTGATGTGACTGTAGGATTGGTCCCTACATGATCATATGTAAGGGCTATATGCCATTCTGGGAATGGATGTGCTTGGTCAGTTACCAGGAAAACTTAGTCTAGGACTGAGAAGCCATTCTGGTGTGAGAGAGGGATGTGTTCCCACTTGATCAGATGTAAGGGCTGTACCATTTTGTCATGGCTAAAGGATTAGGCTCCTCCCATGTTAGATGTGAGTGTTGGCCATTCTGACGAGTAGGTCAAATGTAAGGGCAACTGTCATTCTCCGGGAGAATGGAGGCACCTGGTCAATTACCAGGTAGCTTATTCTGGGACTAGGGGCCATTCTAATGCGATGGTAGGATTAGTTCCTCCATGATCAGATGTGAGGCATGCCCTTCCAATGTGGTGCTTTCGAGCATGGTTGGATATAAGTGTAGATCCCTTTCGATGCGGTGTTTTCGAGCATGGTCTATTGTAAGTGCTGACCCTTTTTGATGTGGTGCTTTTGATCATGGTCAACTATAAGTGCTGTGCCTTTCTAATGTAGTGTCTTCAGACATGGTTGGTTGTAAATGCAGAGCCTTTCTGATGCGGTGTGCTTGCACATGGTCGGATATAAGTGCTGAGCCATTCTGGCGTGATGTGTTTACACATGGTCAGATGTGAGTGCTAGGCCTTTCTGACAAGATGAGGTTAGATGTGAGTGCTGGGAGTTCCTTTCTGACAAGATGAGGTCAGATGTAAAATCTGGGTGGGCCATTCAGACTTAAGTGTTAGATATAAGCGTTTATGAAGACCTACATGAAGGGTAGGCCTACAGGATTGACTCTGTACAACTTCCTGTGACGAGAAGAATGAAGAAGATAGCACCATTTGATTGAGATAGCAGAAGTAGTAATGATGATGATGATTTAGTGATGATCCAGCTTCGATGATGATCTAGATCAAGTGATGATCCAGACTTGATGATCATCTAATAGTGACGATCCCGATCAAGTGATGATCCAGACTTGATGATGATCTCTATCAAGTGATGATCCAGACTTGATGATGATCCAGTAGTGATGATCCCGATCAAGTGATGATCTAGACTTGATGATGATCCAGTAGTGACGATCTCGATCAAGTGATGATCCAGACTTGATGGTGATCCAGTAGTGATGATCTAGACTTGATGATGATCTAGATCAAGTTATGATCTAGACTTGATGATGATCCAGTAGTGATGATCTAGATCGAGTGATGATCTAGATCCAGTGATGATGATCTAGATCCAGTGATGATCCAGATCCATATGAAGATGAATTGAAGATGATGAGAACTCGATGATGATCTAGATGATACAGAGAAGAAGACTTGTGCTAATAAATTGTGTCAAGAGAATACCTTACTAGTTAAGAGGGAGTGTTGATGTATTTGTAACTTCAGAATGTATTCATCTGTATTTCTTATGTATTGTAACCCGATGTTTATTCTAGGATGTATTTGAGTCCTGTCATACCCCGATGTTTATTCTGGGAATTTTCTTTAACGAAAACAAGTCATTTCAAGTCATTGTGGGTAAGCCTCTTATTTGTCAAGGGTTAAAGTCCCCACAGTTGTGGGGCCCTAGGGTTATTAGACTATCCTAAAGAATTCAACCCTAGGTGAGTCATTATAAGTTGGGGCAATAGTCCCCACAATTGTGTTAAGGATAAACCTCCTTGTTGGTTGGAGGAGGCAAAGTCCCCACAAGTTGTGGGGAAATAGGGTTATTAGACACTCCTAGAGATGTCAGCTCTAGTAAGTAATTGTTAAGTGAGGCTGACATGTTGGAGTGGGTTTCAAGTGAACGAAAGAATATAAATAGAGAGTGAGTCTCTCTATTTAACATACACACACACGCTCATTGGGGTGCATGAGTGAGAGAGGAGAAGCTCTCTCAGTGTGAGAGAGAGAGAGACATAAGCTATGGAGATAATATTTATGGTTTTGGGTTTTACAGTTGCCATTGGTGTTCATTCTATCTCTGAGGAAGTTGTGGGGTTTTCTCCTTAATGGTTTCCTCGAGGAAAATTCTTTGTCTCTTGTCTCTTGTGTTTTATTGATTTGCATGTTATTCTCTCAGTTAAAAGATCCTAAGATCATAATGTTATCTTAGTATGATAAAAATCTAATAGAGTGTACATACCCTATGCTTAGAACAGCTTGGAGTTAGATGTTACGTCTAGTGATCACATGGAACTCAACTAGTAAGATGAAATAGCTCTTACTTGGATAGCATAAGTATAGCTAACCTGTTGACATGAGAACTATGTTTTTTCATTACAAGTATATGTAAAATCAACACTATCAACCTTTAACACAACTAGCACTTAAAATAGCTTAGACAAAAAGTAATAGTCCTTTTACACACTAGTTATCGAATATTTCTACATAAATAGTACATTGTTTACAACTCCATATCAGTATGATTACACTTATTTCCTATACTTATGACTATGATTACTAGTATGTTTATTACTAAGAGTCTTAAGCTATAGTGATAACCTAATAAATCCCATTACATTACGTGAAACATAGTGGTTGTGTTATCCTTAGACGTTATGTTTATAATAGGTATTAGATTAATATTACTACTAGTTAAGAACGATCATTATGAATACACTTGTTTCATTATTCCAATATAAGAGATGAGGTAAGCTACTTAATCTCTATAACTACATCTAACCTATCTTATGTAATTACAATGATTGTTTACAGTGAATCCATGGTAATTACACTATATCGAGCTAGTATCATATGAGTTCAATATCAGATCGAGTAGAATGAATACCATAAGTAATACAACTTATACACTGCTTGATTCCATAGTAATATCGAACACTATATTAGTAGAGATCCTGGGTATAGCTTATGTATTGTTAGAATAGATATTAAACCCCATTATTATTGATAATGCTAGGGATTACATCCCATACTAATAACTCATCTTACTACTATGGGATTTTAACTAGTTACATATCACTATTGATTACCTATGTCATTTGAGCTACAACCTGTACACCATATTTCTTATATTCCCCTTGGTCAACCAGCAATCAATATTAGGTAGTGATTAAAAGTAGAGTATACTCTACCAATGTGATTTCTAAACAATAGTCGTTCATAGTCGTCTCTTCAATGCAATTTCTAAAGATGTTCATTCGAATAAGCCAAAATGGTGAGAGATTTTCTACTGTATTTTCAAGGCTTTACCAATACACAAAAGGAATTTTGTTTGCTATTTATGCAATAATTTAAGTTTGCCTAATTCATCTTGTTATGTCTACGGAACAAGTATCTATGTGCTTGATGGTCCAAGTTGTCCTTGATGTGGGAATCATTGTTTTGTATGCTTCAGTAATGGCATGAGGAACTTGCAGTTAAGGGAATTTAATTGATGAAAGAACTATTTTCTATTTTTTCCCGAGTCATGTTGCTGTGGAAAGAAACATGTGTTTCTCTTTTCTTCTTTGTTATAGAAATACTTTTACAGAAATTAAAAAAATCATTATCGTCTTGCTGAGAATTTGTATCCTATTGTAGCTAAAAACATTGTCTTGTGATTAATTATATAGGAGTTCCCAGCTCCTTCAAGGTTTTAGATCATTTGGAGACATGTATAATGCTCAATCCTTTCTTGTTGGCTTGAGCTTTCCACCTACTAGTCTCGGTTTCCTAGGTACAAATGGAGAAGTCCCATTGGGTCTTTTCTAAGGCTCAACAGATTCACAAAAGGCACAACAGATGCTACAATAGTTAAGAAAACAATCCTTAATAAAACTGGATTGCATAGTTTTCAATTGTAACATTTATCATTCAGGCGCTATGATGGCACCAGTAGGCTTGTCAGAAAATTTTCAAGCATCACCAGGACTAATGCACTATAATTCAGCCCCTGGTTGATTCCTTGCATCCCTAGAAGATGATGGTAATGTCATTCTGCCTCATGTTCCTATTGCTGGACCTAACAATGCTTTGTCCCGAATCCTTTCAAATGATTCTTCACGTACAACAGAATCCAATTCTGGAGCGATGGAGCATAATGACTCTAGCCAATCTAACAAAACGGAACCAGAAAAGCACTTAGAAGAACACAACAGTTATTCTAGAATGGTTGTTCATAACTCTTCCCATCAAAAAAGAAGTTCAAGCAATATCGAAGAGGAGGATTTGAGCAAGCAAAATAGTGTTGCTTCGATTCTTGAAAATGGAATGAAGGCATCCCAAAACAGCTTTTACAACTCTCAGATGTCAAATATGTGCCAAGCACAAGGTCCCCATTCTAGTGAACAACTTATTAACAACATGTTTAAATAGACTCCAGTTCTCTATACCGCTATTGATTCATCAAGCGAAAGAGAGGGTAAAATACCGCTCTCAGTGACCAAGAGTATCCTTATTCGACACAGCAGCTCCCCTGCAAAGGCTTTGTCTCGGATAAATTATGATGGAAAATGAATTCCTGAAAAATGGTAAGAAATATACCTATATATCTATACTAATACTGTTTGTTTTGTCTCTCAATGCAAGATATAAGAGTTTTGTTTTTTAATGTCTCAACCAAGCAATAATTTTCCAGGTTATCTGGAAGGAGTCATGACAAGTAGTAACATGGGTATGAGCACACTTGCTTCAAAGAATAATTCATGTGGCAATGGGATTGCCCCAAACAGGGTCATTCAGCAAATGAATTTTTCACAACAAAGTAGTTTTCCTACTAGGATGTTGACTCAGCTTTCCATGGATATGGAATTGCCATATATTGTTGACAACCTCAACATGAATATGGGTCACCCTTCTGGGGAATCATTTACTAGGTGTAGTTCAGATTCTACAAGATTAGGCAACATAGGTCAAGTCCAAGGATATATTTCAAGTTTATCAACTAGATGTTGGGAGGATGGAACAATGTTTTCTGGGAACTATGAAGGCATATAAATTGGTACACATTTCTCAACAAGGAAGCGAGGAAGAGATATATATGAGAAAATGATTCTTGCTCTAAATATTCTAGAAAAACTAGTAATATTTCCATCCTTTAGAGTCCAAAATCCTGTTCTTTCAAATGATTTGTTGAATTTAGTTCTTGTAATAGATTATCATTGTCACTATTCACACCAATTCTGAATTTTAGTTTTCTATGTTAGGAAGGAGAGTCTAGAAGGTATGTTGCATTAGCATTATCAAATCACCATTTTGGCTTATTCGAATAAACATCTTTAGAAATTGCCTTGGAGAAAATTCTGGAAGAATTTGTTCCTTCCAGGATTAGAGCAAAGCGAGGCTATGCAACACAACCCAGAAGTACTGCAGAGAGGGTTAGAACTTAGTACTGAAGGTTGCTTTTGGAAAATGTTATTTTCTTGGAAATGTTTTAGTATTTGATAACTCTCAAACACCATTCAAATTTCAATTATGGCTTAGTCAAAATGGGTATAGAGTCTGGACATCTCATCTTACCATTATTACAATTGCATAGTTGGACATCACAAGCTTGTAAGGACCTAAAACTTGCCTACGAAGGTTATTTCATCCTTTTAGTTTCCAGATGTAAATCCCATGTCCTTATTTAGTGAATTTTCATTTTCATTCATCCTTCATAACCATTTTTATCCACATTATTTTCCCATGTTATACAGTGCAATGTGGTTGTGGTCAACAAGAACAGAGTAGGCTGAATTACAATGACGTTGTTGAAAACCAAGTGACTTTCAAACTCTTTGAGGTCTTAAGTGCTCCAACTAGCAGATAGTGACTCATTCGATGCCTAAAATTGATTTTTTTTCTGAGACAATTTAGCATCCTATTTTCGTTTCTTTTATTCCTCGAAGGATAGGTATTCAATCACAGTTAAAACAATATTTTTCCCATTGCCAGCGAACTAGAAATTTATTATCCACCAATCCTTTGAATTAAAAGACAAATACTTGACAATTCATAACTCTATTGAAATAAGCTTGGAATAACATGTAAGAACTATTGCACAATTTCGAGCACACCTAGCATGACAAGTTATCTTGGAAATGAGAAAAGAGATGAAATAATGTGCACTGCACACTAGTTGAATTCCACTTCATGGAGAAATTAAACATGGGCCATAATACATATAGAGATGATGAGTGCTCATATGTAACTTGCCACTTCAAGGGTAATCATATTTTAGTACATCCTAAGGCCTTAAATACTTTATACCTGAGAAAACTGGGAATTGGAAATCTTGTATCCACAAACTCAGTCTCCCTGAATCAAACTCAATCCAATTAAATGTTGGTCTTGCATGATGAGAACCAAATTTTTTGTGATTGTAAGAAATGGGATAAAATCTATGTTGTTGTGCATCCCCACACTAGCGTCTTGGACGTCCCTTGAAGAACCTTAGATGTGGTGTCATAAGGGAATTCCATACCACAAAAAAATGAGATGTGGTGCCCATGGGGGACACTATCCCATAAATGAGTAGGTTTGTGTTTCCTGAGCATCTTTTTTTCCATTAGCTGGTAGAAAACAAAGAAAAATAGACCGAAAAGGTGGGGCCTCCTCCATAATCCCTAACATCATTTTACAGTCACAAAACCACCCCCATCCATGTCATTTCTATCTCATCACTAAATAAGGAGAGAATTCCATCCAGCAATGAAAGGACAGCCCAACAGTTTCCATAACAGTAGTGTAGGGTTTAACTCTTGACAGTCCACCAGTTAAGGGAGAGAAGGCAGTAATAGTCTAGTAGTAAGGGAAAAGTCCAGCATTGAAGGAGGTATATGTCTTTTCCTTGACTCTTTTAATTTCTAGATTAGGCCTTAGAATAATTTCTAAGTTCTTTGTTTCAATTTTCAGATTTATCATTTCTCCATTCTATTTCTCAAACTAGGATGGCATCATCAAATCCTCACTACCCAGAATGGAAATCAGCTAATGTCAATTTAAAAAAGGACATTCATAGATCCATGACCTTTTCCACCATGATCAAACCCGAAGATCCATCACAGAAACAGTGACAATAACATAATGGTGACTGGGATGGTACAAACAAACATTAACCTACATCTTCTTTTATAATGAAACCTTCAAACAAGCTCTCCAATAAACTACTATACATTAAATGAATACCACTAACTTTCCCTAAAAAGAGTGAGAATACAGATGTGCTTGCAATGACCCAAAATTTAAGAGCAAATAATAAACTTTGCCTTCATTTGCAAGGGGAGTGCAGGGGATGAAAAACACACCATTGCTTAGTTTTTCTTTGTCCTGCTCACTTCTAGGAGACCTAAGTGAAAATAAAATAACTCCTAATATAGACCCAAAATATATTGTAGAGAAAGAACTCTGTAACATGGTCAAGGAACTCCATACAATTTCAAGTTTTGCAAAGACATACAATTTGAAATGGCTATAGTTAAAAATCAAAGTATTTTTTGGTCTACAAATGTGTATAGTCCTCCCCCATGAATATCCAACTAAGAGGATATCTACATAATTAAAGAAAAAAATCCTAATATAATTGAGGTAAAATTGATATTCATACTCCATATGATCTTGAAAAGAAAGATATCCCCAAAATCATTTGTTCACATGCACACTTGGAATAATTTTCACAACACAGTTACAGTCTAACAAGAATGTCCTCTAAATAAAGAAGTAAAGCAAGAAACCCTAACATAATTCAGATACAATTGATACTCATACTCTATGATAATCTTGAAAAAAAGATATTTCCAAAAGTAGTTGCTCACATGGACACTTTGGTTAGTTTTCACAACATAGTTAAGAGTCTAACAAGAATGTCCTATATTCCTTGCCTTGTTTGAATTGTATATGTTGACAACAGACATCAACTCAAAATTTATGTTGATCACTTCATTACAATCAATTAAGTCATCAATATATATTATTATCTGGGAAATATATAGAAGTGTATATTTTCTAGTGCCCCAACTATTATAAGATTAGAAGAAAAATACTATAACTTGTTTAAGACAACAAAAAGATCCTTCTGTGCATTCATTTTACACAAGATGTATGGAACTATCTCTCATGGAGCTGAATAAAAAGCACATGCAAAGAGGGAGAACTCAAATTAAGAACATTCAAGCTAATAACCTAAACAACATAACAAATATCCCTTCAGTTGCAGTTCGCATGCCAAACACTATGCCCCAGGACTTGTGCTACCTAGATAGTACATAAAAAGGAAAATAAACCAAGAGACATCCATCAAATCTAAGAGAATGAAAGTACAACCTATACAAGAAAACTATATACTAGCTTCTCTAGAATCACTATACAAAAATCATGGATGGTAAGAGAAATGCTACCTGAGCACATTATTCAGCAAACCCCAAGGGGCTGTATAGCATTTGACATAACATGATTTATTTGTTCCCAATATACCTTGAAACATACACATTTGCATCTTGTTGTTATAACAGTAACCAAATCACCTACATGTAACCAAATTTTTAACAGTAACCAAGTCAAATTTTTAACAGTAACCAATTCACCTACATGTACTCAAATTTTTAACAGCAAAAAAGTCACCTACATGTCATGTTGCATCATAGCTTGTTACCTAGATGACTCAGTGAATGGAAGTGGACCCACATGTGCTATACAGAGAGTAGTAATCTTGTTAATTTTTGTGATTGAAGTTTGAGTCCTCCTCGACAAAAAGTTTTAAGTCTTTGAAGTTTGTACTAAATAAGGGAAACTGATTTTCATGTTAAGGGTGGTTGTGAGAAAAGATAAATGAAATAATAATTTAAAAAAAGGGTCACTAAAAGACCGGCCTTAGAATTAGTACATTGTGTTAGGGTTTTTTTAAGTTATATATATATTTTTTTATTTCATGTTTTTCCAATAGTAAGCATGTTAGGGTTATTGCAGATTGGTTAGGGTATTTGCATTTTTTTGTGTCCATTTAGATTGAAGTTGGAGGTAACATATTGTATTTTATTTTTATTTTTTAAATTTAAATTACATGGCTCCAAGGTGATGAAGGATGACCCTATATATGCCCAATATTGCACATTTCTATTGAAAGGAAAAGTTCCATGCAACTACTTTAGTAAGATAATTAACATGGGGGATACATAGCCTCAATTACAACTTGGGGCATGTTTCAAACATCAAACATAAAATGGAAGCATCCATGTTTGTTAGATTTTTATCATTCAAGCTAGAATTATCTTAGGATCTTATCTGAGAGAATAGCATGCACAACAATAAACACAAGAGACAAGAGACACAAAGAATTTTCCTTAGGGAAACCATAAAGGATAAAACCCCGCAACTTCCTCAGAGATAGAATGAGCACCAATGGCAATAGTAAAAACCAAAAACATAAATATGATATCCAACAGCTTGTTCTATCTCTCTGACTTGATAGAGCTTCTCCTCTCTCACTCATGTGCCCCAATGAGTTAGTGTGTGTGTGATAAATAGAGAGGCTCACTCTCTATTTATATTCTTTCGTTGAATTAATGTCCACTTTAACATGTCGGCCCCACTTAATAATTACTTACTAGAGCCGACATCTCTAGGAGACTCTAATAACCCTAGTGCCTCACAACTATGGGGACTTTGCCCTCCAATCAACAAGGAGGGTTAACCTTGACAAAAATGTCAGGACTATTGCACCGACTTACAATGGAGGGTTAACCTCAATGAGTTTACATGACTTGTTTAGTTTATTGAATCTCCTGATTAGAACATCGGGGCATTCCATGACTCCATTACATTATAGATACTTCCCGAAATAAACATTGGGGTACAATACATAAAATATACAAGTGAATACATTTCGAAGTTACAAATACATCAACACTCCCTCTTAACTAGGAAGGTATTCTCTCGACACAATTTATCAGCACATGTCTTCTTCTTTGTATCATCTGGATCATCGTCAAGTCATATTCGCCTTCAAGTCATCTTCATCTTCAATTCATCTTCATTGTCAATTCATCTTCATCGTCAAGTCATATTCATTGTCAAGTCATCTTCATCGTCAAGTCCTATTCATTGTCAAGTAATCTTCATCAAGTCTGTATCATCAATGGATCTGGATCATCACTGGATCATCAATTCTAGATCATCACTTGATATATATCCTCACTATTGGATCATCATCAAGTCTGCATCATCACTTGATCTAGATCCTCACTGCTGGATCATCAGCAAGTCAAGATCATCACTTGATCTAGATCGTCACTGTTGGATCATCATCAAGTCTGGATCATCACTTGATCTGGATCGGCACTGCTGGATCATCACTTGATGTAGATCATCATCAAAGTTGGATCATCATTGAATCATCATCATCCTTACTTCTTCTGCTATCTCTTCATTCTTCTCATCATAGGAAGTTCTATAGAGCCGGCTCTTTTTCATGCTAGTTGTAGGCCTAACCTCCATGTAGGTCTTCTTTAGCACTTATATCTGACCCTAAGTTAGAATGGCCCACCCAACACTTACGTCTGACCTGATATTGTCAGAAAGGCATGCCCAACACTCACATTTAACCTCATGTTGTAAGAAAGTCCCAACACTCACATCTAACCATGTGTAAACACATCGTGCCAGAATGGCTCAAAACTTATATCCGACCATGTGCGAACACACCGCATCGAAAGGGCTCTGCACTTAGATCCAACCATGTGTGAACACACCACATTGGAATGGATCTACACTTACATCCAACCATGTGTGAACACATCGCATCGAAAGGGCTCTACACTTACATCCGACCATGTGAGAACACACCGCATTGGAAGGGCTCTCAGCCCCAGATTGAGTATTCTTGATAACTGACCAGGTGCCTCCATTCTCCCAAAGAATGGCATCTCAGCACCAAGTTGAGTATTCCTGGCAACTAACTAGGTGCCTCCATTCCAAGAATGGCATTCCAAACTTATATCTGATCATGTAGGAACCAATCCTATAGTCACATCAGAATGGTTCAACACTCAAATCTAACATGGAAGGAACCAATTCTCTCACCATGATAGAATTTCTTAGCCCTTACATCTGACCATGGAAGGAACCTAATCCTCTCAGCGTGTCAGAATGGCTCACGGACTCATCACTTCCCCTTGGAGGGAACCTTGATCTGGAGAACACCAAGCTTCTCCCTGAAGTACTCAAACTTCACTTTGGCCATTTCTAGCATAGAATCACATCAGGGATGATTACATTCAAGGATAACCTGCGAGCTTTGCAAGGACTGATTACATCCGAGGGAAACCTATAGGTCTGTTTACATCTGAGCAACCTACGAGCTTCGCTAGGATTTATGCTCAGACAACATGTCTCACTGACTATGCTAGAACTCCCTCTTTTGAGAGATCTCAATCTGGATCACATACTGGAGCTTCACTGCTCCTCTCTATATCATACCAAAATGCAAGTCAGATCAAGCAAATCAAATAGTAGTTTTCAAAAAAAACATACTACCTCCTAAATAGCAAGCGGCAACATCTTTTTCCTTAGATGTACTCAGCGCCATGCGGGACTCCATCATGCCAAACCAAGAGATCACACTTGATCCCATACTGAAGTAGCACCTCAAAGTGCTCTTCCTATCAATGGAACTGCCTGCCCAATACGAATCCTCATAACCCTCTAGCTTAATCTTCTGATTGGACTCATACTTGAACCCATAATCAACTATACACTTTAGGTACCTCACTGCATGCTCTGCAACCATCACGTGAACATGTCTCAATGTGTTCACAGCAAAGAAAATATTTGGTCTCGTATTTCTCAGGTACATCAAGGAATAAATCATCTGACGATACATCATGGCATCAACTGACTCTGATGAAGCAACTCTCAATAACTACAGTTTCCATGTTATAGGTGTTTCCATGGCCTTCTAGTCCATCATCTTGAACCTCTTCAGGATCTTGTTACCACCTAAGCTGTACTTAGTGGTTTTTTATCAAGTGAGCCTGATGAACTGGACAAGGATAACTTGTTCAGACTTCAGAAGACATTTGGAAGTACTTATGGGAAGTGCTTGTTGTACAATATCACATGTTCATACCCCATGGGGGAATTGTAATAAATGTTCTAGCATGATAGTGTCTGTAAAAGACTCGATCTCTTAGACATTATTTGTCAATCCAATCAGCCTAGGGTGTAATTTCCCTTGGTTATTATTGGTTGTTGAATAAACGACTGATAATTTCTGAGTTTTTCACTCCACACCTCCAAAGTTGGGGTGGTCGGCTTGGAATTTAGGCCTATTGATGTTATTAGAGTCTATGTGTCAATGTATAACCATGCTAGACATCATGGTCGAGTCATATGAACATGTCTAAGTCCCCCTAGGTTTTTTCAATTTTTCAATTTTTTAGTTTTTCAGTGTTTTTTATTAAAATTTATTTTTTCCAAAACTTAGGCTATTTTTTAATAGTTTAATTGGAAAAATTGATTTTGTAATAAAAGTGGGCCAAATAATCAGTTTCAATCATGTAGGTGCTCTTTTTCAAGCTAAGAGCACCATTTAAACCCATGGACCCACTATTTCCTAGTTTTGAGTGATTTTCCATCACTCCGGTCAGAAAGCCCCAAAAATCAATTATTGATTATTTTAATTAATAAATTGATAAATAATGGAGCGAATCCAAAATCATAGATCAGTGGATTCTCAGCCAATTTGATTGAAATCAGTCAGATCTGAGCCAGATTGACTGGATCTGACAAATCCTTGACTGAAGGAGGTGATCAAATCAGATCCAGAGTTAATCTTCAGCAATCTTTATGGGGAATTGCACCCTCTCTCTCCCCTCCACATGCGTGGGCTCTCCTGGGAGCTATGTGGACTAATCTGTTAGTTTATGGGTTGATGTGTCAGCTCAATCAAGCCCCCGGTTGACAAGCAGTCTTAGTTCAACTTCAGATCTGCATTGATTGACTCTCCATCAGTTGATTTGATCTATCTCCTTGGGATTTGTGCCCCCCTAGGTTGGATCTCCTGGTTTTTGTATAAAGCAAAGCACAAGCATCCTATTCCAAGCTAGTTAGAACTGGGATTGAGGTGCTGCTGCTATTGTACTGTTGTTATTGTTCATTTGAAATAAAGAGAATATTTGGAGGCAATACAATGTTATGCCATTGTATGTGTGGATGATCATTGCCATTTTTTACTCGGGTAACTTGTATCTATGTTCATAATTTGCTGATTGCTTGTGGATTCATTGCTAAGATTGATGATAAGCTTATTATAATCTTGATAGGAAAGGTGCTTTTCAATAAGTTTATTGGGCATCTCTTTCCTTTGATGCATGTTTAGAGATCTAGATTCAGCATGTTTTATAAGTTTATATGCATGTTATTCTGAATCTTTGTGTATGTACTAATTGGATCTCATAAGTATTTCGGCAAGTCCTTGATTTCAGCTGAGCTGCAGGTTCCTATACTGGAGAGGATTCTGATCTAGTTTGCTTCTTCACTCTCTCCAAAACTTTCCAAAGGCATAGTCCCTCAACATTCCACCTGAAAGCTCCACGGTGGATCTTCAAGGCTACCAGCATTTCTTTCCTCCTCTTCCTCCTTCAAAATCAATTTTCTTACCTGGTTACTTTGTTCACAGCTTTGATTTTGTTTAGATATATTATCTTAAAATTAAATTTAACATAGATCTATCTCCTCAAAGCCCATAATCTAGATCTTGTTCTTAAAAGGTTTCATAAGCATTCCAGATCTAGCTTTAGGGAAATCGTCCTTTTTGCATGGAATTTAAAGAGAATTTGTAGCTTGCATGCATTATATTTCTGTTTTCTGTTATAAAAGATAAATCTAGCAATCAGTGCACATCATATTGGCTGCCTAAAAGGCAATCCAAGATCCCAAGGAAAGCTTGCTTTCCTTGGTTTCCTTTTTTACCTTTTTTAACTAGTTTTAACTTAGCTTTCTTTGGTTAAAAGTAAGCTGACCCAAAGGTACTTTCAGAGTGATTTTGGGCATATTTTAGTATAATAAGCTTGTTTTTTTTCAGCAGGTCTAAAAGAAAAGAGGAGGAGCTGCTGCTCGAAAGTGATTTTTGGGCCTTCTGAATCCCCCCAGGGGTCTCCCTTTTTGACTGAAATATTTAATTTTTGCACTTTGTAAGCTCTTGGTTTCATTATGTATAAGAATCAAGAGGCATCATATCAATTTCCTGATATTGTAACCACTGGTAATAAAAATAATTCTGAATAGGCTCTTTCGAGCCCATTCCCCATCCCCCCTGGAGGGATTTGCATCCATATCATTTTTTGTTTTTCGTTCATCCTTTTTTTAATATAGCATAGTAATAATATGCAGGGTAGTATACTTTGATTTAAAATCAATTCCATATTCCATTTCTACTGGTTTCAAAGTAACTTTAATACTTACCCCACGAACCTCCTTTTGAGCCGAAAGGTGAAGAAAGGTTTGTGGTAGTCTAATTAGAAAATTGTGGTTTGCTTATCTTTTTATGTTTAATTTCCTATCATCATTTGCTTTAGTAACCATAATAAAATAAACCCCTCCTTGATTCCCCGATTGAGGTCAACTTGGACCGAAAGAGATTCCTGGAGAGTTTTCTTTTTAACAAGAACATCCATCTCAAAATTTACTAAAATTGACAAGACTCTGGTGTGTATGCTCTGCACTTGGCTGCGGTTCGTCTGATTAGTAAAGCTGTATCAAAAGAACTTGAGTGACTAGTATAATTAGGATTCACTCTCCCAAATTGACAAACCATCAGGTGAAAATCCAACACCCAGATCAAACCATTATAGTGGCAAAATACCCAAAGGAAGTGGGAACTTCTGAATAGTGACCTCGGGGTGCCGATCTCTGTCAGAACCTAATGGGTTGATATGAACAATAGCCCTAGTGTATAAATTCAGGCCTGCAGTAGATTAATTTCACCCACAACAATTAACAATTGATCATGCAAAATTATCAACAATGGAAACTGAAAATGGAGCTGTAACACAAAATTATATTAACTGAGTGTAAAATAGCCAACCCTCTAATAAAATAGGCTGCTCAATATATAGAATACATGAGCAAATCGAATGCATAAGGAAGCATCCAAATGTAGCATAAAGCAGGCTTACCCAAAATAGGCAAATCCCCCATAGGTGTAAAAAGCTGATCCCAAATCTATCAAGGACCCCACGAATTAGCAAGGGCACATAGGCAAGATAAAGAGTGGTCAAATGGCAGCTCATACATGCTTTTGCATGGAGGAAAGAGTGGAGGAGGAAGAGGCAACAAAGCTGATTCACCTCACCTAGTCTTGCTTTCCTATGTGCCTTAAAACACTGAAAAAGCAGGCAATAAAGCAGAAAAAGCAGAAGGGCACCTAGGAGGCCAGGAATAAAGAAGATTTGATTCCTAAGGCTTTCCTAAGCACTACATGAGTCAATAATGGCAAGTTTGACCTCTATGGATAGGCAATTAGCAACTTGTACATGGTGGGACTCATGGACTAGGCAAATAAGACAAAAATAAATGAATTAATGTCTAAGTGGGTAAATACTATGGGTTGATTATTCTAACACCC
>LPNX010412798.1:0-31684 GCA_001517045.1 Pseudotsuga menziesii | reverse complement strand
TAAAGCAGGCTTACCCAAAATAGGCAAATCCCCCATAGGTGTAAAAAGCTGATCCCAAATCTATCAAGGACCCCACGAATTAGCAAGGGCGCATAGGAAAACTAAAGAGTGGTAAAATGGCAGCTCATACATGCTTTTGCATGGAGGAAAGAGTGGAGGAGGAAGAGGCAACAAAGCTGATTCACCTCACCTAGTATTGCTTTCCTATGTGCCTTAAAACACTGAAAAAGCAGGCAATAAAGCATAAATAGCAGAAGGGCACCTAGGAGGCCAGGAATAAAGTGGATTTGATTCCTAAGGCTTTCCCAAGCGCTACATGAGTCAATAATGGCAAGTTTGACCTCTATGGATAGGCAATTAGCAACTTGTACATGGTGGGACTCATGGACTAGGCAAATAAGACAAAAATAAATGAATTAATGTCTAAGTGGGTAAATACTATGGGTTGATTATTCTAACACCTAGAGACTCCATTCAGCCCATATATTCCTTGTAGGTAGCCGTGAAGGTTTAGTTTTGGACATACTCCAAGTACTCTCGGGTATATCTAGAGTCCACCCCTTCCCTTAATTTTAATCAACTCATTTTTCACATTAACTTAAAACATACCAAGAGGCAATTGCAAAACATTCACTCCAAGCACATGCAATTACATTGATTTTATTTTGACTCCATTTTAAGCAACTAGTTAATTTCTTGCTATATATATATATATATATTGTGTCTCAGCATTGTTCTTTCATGCGCTCTTTTTGTATCTTGTCATCTATGGTTGTTTATGGTTAAATTTCAAACTCCTAAGTAATTCATTCAGTTTAACATCACCATACTAAGTAATTAGCCTTAGTAAATTAACAGGGTCTACCCCCCTTGGCTTTGTGAGGAGTTGTGCCTAAACGGAGGAGTCAAGAACAAGGTGATAGCCTTGACTCGAGAATTTCCCCCAAGGACACATCGAGTGGCTTGAAGATTTCAGCCACGTGACCTAGGTGTGTGAAAGGAGGCAACACTTTTTGGTGCCGTTGTCGGGGACAAATCTTTTTATTCCCGAGTACAACTTTTTTTTCCTTCCTTTTTGTTTTTGCTTTGTTTGATGAATGCCTAGAGTAGATATTTAATTTTCATCTAGCGACTACACTGACTTTTTTATAGTTTTCATTTTTACAAAGAAAAGCAAAAAATAATTTTTGTGAAAATATTTATAAATGCTTATTTTTCTGTTTCACATGGCGACTCCATTGAAGGGATAAAACCCTGTTATCTCATAAACTTGTGAAGTTTTGTCGTGTGTCGATGAGCCCATGCAACATGTTAAAACCTTTAAATCTCATCACTTGACAGCTCCACCTTTTCAGTACAAGGTTTAATCGTTATATCAAATGCATACTATTATTTTTTGATATGAATGAATTAAAGGAGAAATATGGTGCCCAGTTAACCGTAATGTTTCAGCCTATCAATTTCTCAAATATCCCAGGTTTTCCTAACTGTTGTAATGGTTTGGGGGCTGCATATAACTGGGTTCCGACATTTCATCGAAATTATGGTGATTCGGCCATCTAGCATGTCAAATCTTTCCTTCAGTTGATTGCTGACTCCAATATTCTTCATGAAGACAATATGATGGAAATGTTTGCTAGTACTTTTCGGGGTGAGGTCTATTGTTGGTTCTATCTGGGCCTTCCTAATAAATGTATAACTTCTTTTCCAAGCTTCCTTTGGATGTTTTTAGAGCAGTGGCATGATGGTAGGGGTAGCATCAATGGTTTAAAAAAGTTCCCTGAAAAGATCTATACATTCTACATATCTGGGACAGAGTATCACACGGAAACATATGATGGACCTTTTGCTATGATACAAAGTATTGAAGAATTGGAACCACTTCTTGAACATTTAAGTGAAGAGGAGGTTCATGATACTCCCATCAAAAAGTATCCTAGTAGTTATTTAAAAAAGGAAGCAATTAAGCATCTTTTTAAAGAATATGAGGTATCTCCCAATACACAGCAAGATTCTGAGGAAGGGAAAATCCAAGATGATCCTGTTGAAGAGCTTCAGGAGGAGCCCATGATGGAACACATTGTTGAAGACTCTCCTCATGTCACCATAGCTAAAGACATTGAAGATTTGGTGTATTCTCAAGTGTGTTGCAATGCTGATATCTTTCCAGAAAGCCCTCTAGAGAAATCCATTCAGCAACACATACCAAGTGATCCCATTGAATATGTCCAAAAGGTTTCCTTGATTGAATATCCTTTTCATGATATCATAATAGAAGCCTATAAAGAAACTTATGATAAGATCAGTATGGTGTGTGGTTACACTAGACCATGTTCTCCACATGTTAATGACGATTTGGAAATTTTTTTTCCATGTAACATTTTATCTAAAGAAGATTGTTATGAATACAAGGAAGACATGGATAGGAAGGAGCATGATGCCATGGATGAAGATTCCCCCACATATGACATGGATGGGAGTGATGACTATTGGAATTTCATACATAATCCAACTTGTGAAAATATTATGGAGAATCCCATCCATGATATGTCCAACAATGGGAGTGTCTATTCAAAAATCTGTGGAAGTCCAATCTATGATATGTCCATAGGGCGAGCATGCATCTGGATGCCTGGGAAAACCTTAGTATGGAAGAGGAGCATTCATAATTTTCATGTGATCATTCAGAGTCATACCATGTAGAGCCACAGAAGGGTATTAGTAATGAAGACATTAAGAAACAGTATTGTGAAAAGTCAGATGTGATGCAGTCAGTGGAATATCAATCTCAGGAATCTTTTTCACATATAGAGGTTCCTTATGATTTGGATCTACTTGGGGCTTGTGCAACAAGTTATCATTTGATAAGCCCCGGTGATCAGTATGATGATGTAGTCAGTCTACCTCATCATTCTGATTGGTATATCAGTCCTATCCAGTCATGGATATAAGCAACATGCACGAGCACATACAAGTTGGGGAAGAATTTTTATGACATTATTCATGCCTATGATCTCCCATCCATCCCTCCCATTCTGAATCATCACACAGGTTTGGAATTTCTGAATAAGGTATCCTTACTTTGGCTAGTAACCAAAGACAAGGAATTTTTTTTTATCTTAATAAAATGCTTAGGTGGTTACATTGGATTTCTGATTACACTTAACCCTTTTTATATCATGCTTAGAGTAGGAAAATAAGCTCCTTGAAAGAGAGCATTTACTTTCTGCATTTCTATTTTATACTTAGCTATAGAAAAACTTTGCTTCTTTTAGTTAGTTACATTTATTTTGTTTAAATAAATCAGCTTAATGGTTCATTTGGTTTTTTATAAAACTTGTGCTACTAAGGTTTTTCTTGTCAAGTTGAGATGTTTTTACAGGGTATATAAACCAGAGATTCTGGTGTTCTTGTATCCTCTCCTTTCCTTAAAGACTAAATCGAGCACACGTTCCACAGTTGAAGCCAGAATGTTACCACCTAAGTTGTACTTAGTGATTTTTTATCAAGTGAGCCTGATGAACTGGAAAAGGATAACTTGTTCGAACTTCAAAAGACCTTTGGAAGTACTTTTGGGAAGTGCTTGTTGTACTATATCACATGTTCATGCCCCATGGGGGAAATGTAATAAATGTTCTAGCATGATAGTGTCTGTAATAGACTCGGTCTCTTAGACTTTATTTGTCAATCCGATCAGCCCAGGGTGTTTTTTCCCTTGTTTATTATTGGTTGTTGAATAAACGACTGATAATTTCTAAGTTTTTCACTCCATACCTCCAAAGTTGGCGTGGTCGGCTTGGCATTTAGGCCTATTGAGGTTATTAGAGTCTATGTTTTAATGTATAAACATGCTAGACATCATGTTTGAGTCATATGAACATGTCTAAGTCCCCCTAGGTTTTTTCAATTTTTCAATTTTTTAGCTTTTTTAGTGTTTTTTATTAAAATTTAATTTTTCCAAAACTTAGGCTATTTTTTAATAGTTTAATTGGAAAAATTGATTTTGTAATAAATGTGGGCCAAATAATCAGTTTTAGTCATGTAGGTGCTCATTTTCAAGCTAAGAGCACCATGTAAACCCATGGACCCACTATTTCCTAGTTTTGAGTGATTTTCCATCACTCAGGTTAGAAAGCCCCATAAATCAATCATTGATTATTTTAATTAATAAATTGATGAATAATGGAGCAAATCCAAAATCATAGAACAGTGGATTCTTAGCCGATTTGATTGAAATCAGTCAGATCTGAACTAGATTGGCTAGATCTGACAAATCCTTAACTGAAGGAGGTGATCAAATCAGATCTAGAGTTGATCTTCAACAGTATTTATGGGGAATTGCACCCTCTCTTTCTCCTCCACATGTGTGGGCTCTCCTGGGAGCTCTGTGTACTGATGTGTCAATTTATGGGTTGATGTGTCAGCTCAATCAAGCCCCCAGTTGACAAGTAGGCTCAGTTCAGTTTCATATCTGCATTGATTGACTCTCCATCAGCTAATTTGATCTGTCTCCTTGGGATTTGTGCCCCCCCTGGGCTAGATCTCGTGGTTTTTGTATAAAACAAAGCACAAGCAGCCTCTTCCAAGCTAGTTAGAACTGGGATTGAAGTGCTGCTACTATTGTACTATTGTTATTGTTCATTTGAAATAAAGAGAAGCTTTGGAGGCAAGACAGTGGTTTTCCATTGTATGTGTGGATGATCATTGCCATTTTTTACTGAGGTAACCTGTCTCTATGTTCATAATTTGTTGATTGCTTGTGGATTCATTGCTAAGATTGATAATAAGCTTATTATAATATTGATAGGAAAGGTGCTTTTCAATAAGTTTCTTGTCCATATCTTTCCTTTGATGCATGTTTAGGGATCTAGATTCAACATGTTTTATAAGTTTATATGCATGTTATTTTGAATCTTTGTGTATGTGCTAATCGGAGCTCACAAGTATTTCACCAAGTCTTTGATTTCAGCTGAGCTGCAGGTTCCTAGATTGGAGAGGATGCTGATTTGGTTTGCTTCTTCACTGTCTTGAAAACCTTCCAAAGGCATAGTCCCTCGACATTCCACCTGAAAGCTCCACAGTGGATCTTTAAGGCTACCAGCATTTCTCTGCTCCTCTTCCTCCTTCAAAATCATTTTTTTTACTTTGTTACTTTGTTCACAGCTTTGATATTGTTTAGATATATTATCTTAAAAGTAAATTTAACATAGATCTATCTCCTCAAATCCCATAATCTAGATCTTTTTCTTAAAAGGTTTCATAAGCATTCTAGATCTAGCTTTAGGGAAATAATCGTTTTTGCATGGAATTTTAAAGAGAATTCGTAGCTTGCATGCATTAGATTCCTGTTTGCTGTTATAAAAGATAAATATAGAAATCAATGCACATCATATTGGCTGCCAAAAATGCAATCCAAGATCCCAAGGAAAGCTTGCTTTCCTTGGTTCCCTCTTTAACCTTTTTTAACTAGTTTTAACTTAGCTTTCTTTGGTTAAAAGTAAGCTGACCAAAAGGTACTTTCAGAGTGATTTTGGGCATATTTCAGTCTAATAAGCTTGATTTTTTTAAGAAATTCTAACAAAAAAGAGGATGATCTGCTGCTCGAGAGTGACTTTTGGGCCTTCTGAATCCCGCTAGTGGTCTCCCTTTTTGACTGAAATCTTTAATTTTTGCACTTTGTAAGCTCTTGGTTTCATTCTGTATAAGAATCAAGAGGCATCATATTAGTTTTCTGATATTGTAACCGCTGGTAATAAAATTAATTCTGAATAGGGTCTTTCGAGCCCATTCCCCATCCCCCCTGGGGGGATTTGCGTTTGTGCCATTTTTTTCTTTTCGTTCATCTTTTTTTTAATCTAGCGTAGTACTAATCTGTAGGGAAGTATACTTTGATTTAAAATGAATTATGTATTCCATTTATATTGGTTTCAAAGGAACTTTAATACTTACCCCACGAGCCTCCTTTTGAGCCGAAAGGTGAAGAAAGGTTTGCGGTAGTCTAATTAGAAAATCGTGGTTTGCTTATCTTTTTATGTTTCATTTTCTACCATCATTTGCTACCATCACTTGTTTCAGTAACCATAATAAAATAAACCCCTCCTTGATTCCCCGATTAAGGTCCACTTGGACTGAAAGAGGTTCCTGGAGGGTTTTCTTTTTCACAAGAACATTTATCTCAAAATTTACTAAAATTGACAAGACTCTGGTGTGTATGCTCTGCACTTGGCTACAGTTTGTTTGATCAGTCAAGTTGTATCAAAAGCACTTGAGTGAATAGTCTAATTAGTATTCACTCTCCCAAATTGACAAACCATCAGGTGAATATCCAACACCCAGATCAAACCATTACGGTGGAAAAATACCCAAAGGAAGCGAGAACTTCTAAAAATTGACCTCGGGGCACCGATCTCTATCACACCCTAACGAGTGTGTTATGACCAATAGATCTAGAGACTCCATTCAGCCCAAATATTCCTTGTGGGTAGCCGTGAAGGTTTAGTTTTGTACATACTCCAAGTACTCTCGGGTATATGTGGAGTCCACCCCTTCCCTTTATTTTAATCAACTCATATTTCACATTAACTTAAAACATACCAAGAGGCAATTGCAAAACATTCGCTCCAAGCACATGCAAGTACATTGATTTTCTTTTGACTCCATTTTAAGGAACTGGTTATTTTCTTGCTATATATATATATATATATATATATATATATATATTGTGTCTCAGCATTGTGCTTTCGTGCACTCTTTTTGTATCTTGTCATCTATGGTTGTTTATGGTTAAATTTCAAACTTCTAAGTAATTCATTCAGTTTAACATCACCATACTAAGTAATTAGCCTTAGTAACTTAATAGGGTCTACCCTCCTTGGCTTCGTTGGGAGTTGTGCCTAAACGGAGGAGTCAAGAACAAGGTGACAACCTTGACTCGAGACTTGCCCCCAAGGACACATCAAGTTGCTTGAATATTTCTGCCACGTGACCCGGGTGTGTGAAAGGTGGCAACACTTTTTGGCGCTGTTGCTGGGGACAAATCTTTTTATTCCCTAGTACGAATTTTGTTTTCTTCCTTTTTGTTTTTTCTTTGTTTGATGAATGCTTAGAGTAGATCTTTAATTTTCATCTGGCAACTGCACTGAGTTTTTTCTAGTTTTTATTTTTACAAAGAAAAGCAAAAAATAATTTTTGTGAAAATATTTATAAATGCTTGTTTTTCTGTTTCACATGGCAACTCCATTGAAGGGATAAAACCCCGTTATCTCTTAAAAAATTGTGAAGTTTTGTTGTGTGTAGATGAGCCCATGCGACATGCTAAAACCTTTAAAGCTCATCACTTGACAGCTCCACCTTTTCAGTACAAGGTTTAATCGTTATATCAAATGCATAATATTATTTTTTGATATGGATGAATTAAAGGATAAATATGGTGGCCAGTTAACCGTAATGTTTCATCCTATCGATTTCTCAAACATCCTGGGTTTTCCTAATTGTTGTAATGGTTTGGGGGATGCATATAACTGGCTTCTGACATTTCATGGAAATTATGGTGATTTGGCCATTTGGCATGTCAAATCTTTCCTCTAGTTGATTGCTGACTCCAATATTCTTCATGAAGACAATATGATGGAAATGTTTGCTAGTACTTTTCGGGGTAAGGCCTGTTGTTGGTTCTATCTGGGCCTTCCTAATAAATGTGTAACTTCTTTTCCAAGATTCCTTTGGATGTTTTTAGAGCAGTGGAATGATGGTAGGGGTAGTATGAATGGTTTAAAAAAGTTCCTTGAAAAGATCTGTACCTTCTACCTATCTGGCATAGAGTATCACACAGAAAAATATGATGGACCTTTTTCAATGATACAAAGTATTGAAGACTTGGCATCACTTCTTGAACATTTAAGTGAAGAGGAGGTTCATGATACTCCCATCAAAAAGTATCCTAGTAGTTATTTATAAAAAGGAGGAAATCAAGCATCTTTTTAAGGAATATGAGGTATCTCCCAATACACAGCAAGATTCTGAGGAAGGGAAAATCCAAGATGATCCTATTGAAGAGCTTCAAGAGGAGCCCATGATGGAACACATTGTTGAAGACTCTCCTCATGTCACCATAGCTGAAGACATTGAAGATTTGGTGTATTCTCAAGTGTGTTGCAATGCTAATATCTTTCCAGAAAGCCCTCTGGAGAAATCCACTAAGCAACACATACCAATTGATCCCATTCAATATGTCCAAAAGGTTTCCTTGATTGAAGATCATTTTCATGATATCATAATAGAAGCGTATAAAGAAACTTATGATAAGATCAGTATTATGTGTGGTGACACTAGACCTTGTTCTCCACATGTTGATGAAGATTTGGAAAGTTTATTGCCTTGTAACATTTTATCTAAAGAAGATTGTTATGAATACAAGGAAGACATGGATAGGTAGGAGCATGATGCCATGGATGAAGAGTCCCCCACATATGACATGGATGGGAGTGATGACTATTGGAATTTCATAGATAATCCAACTTGTCAAAATCATATGGAGAATCCCATCCATGATATGTCCAACAATGGGAGTGTCTATTCAAAAAAAATTGGAATTCCAATCCATAGTGGGGAGCACGGATCTGGATGCCTAGGAAAACCTTAGTATGGAAGAGGTGCATTCAGAATTTTCATGTGATCATTCAGAGTCATGCCATATAGAGCCGCACCAGGGTATCAGTAATGAAGACATTGAGAAACAATATTGTGAAAAGTCAGATGTGATGCAGTCAGTGGAATATCATTCTAAGGCATCTTTTTCACATATAGAGGTTCCTTATGATTTGGAGCTACTTGGGGCTTGTGCAACAAGTTATCATTTGATAAGCCCCGGTGATCAGTATGATGATGTAGTTAGTCTGCCTCATCATTCTGATTGGTATATCAGTCCTATCCAGTCATGGATATAAGCAACCTCAATGAGCACATACAAGTTGGGGAAGAATTTTTATGACATTATTCATGCCTATGATCTCCCATCCATCCCGCCCATTCTGAATCATCACGTAGGTTTGCAATTTCTGAATAAGGTATCCTTACTTTGGCTGGTAACCAAAGACAAGGAATTTTTTTTTATCTTAATAAAATGCTTAGGTGGTTACATTGGATTTCTGATTACACTTAACCCTTTTTATATCACGCTTAGAGTAGGAAAATAAGTTCCTTGAAAGAGAGCATTTACTTTCTGCATTTCTATTTTATACTTAGCTATAATAAAACTTTTCTTCTTTTAGTTAGTTACATTTTTTTTAAAAATAAATCAGCTTAATGGTTCATTTGGTTTTTTATAAAACTTGTGCTACTGAGGTTTTTCTTGTCAAGTTGAGATGTTTTTACAAGGTATATAAACAAGAGATTCTGGTGTTCTCATATCCTATCCTTGCCTTAAAGACCAGATCGAGCACACGTCCCATGGTTGAAGCCATAATGTTACCACCTTGTTAGAATAATCAACCCATAGTTTACTACCTTAGACATTAATTTAATTATTTTTGTCTTATTTGCCTAATTCATGTGTCCCACCTTATGTAAGTTGTCAATTACCTATCCATAGTGGTGCAACTTGCCTAATTTGACCCATGTAGCACTTGGGAAACCTCAAGGAATCAATTCTTCTTTATTCCCGGTCTCCTAGGCGCCCTTCTGCTTTTTCTGCTTTATTGCCTTCTTTTTCAGTGTTTTAAGGCAATAGGGAAAGTTTGACTAGGTGAGGTGAACTAGTTTTTTGTCCTCTTCATCCTCCACTATTTTCTCCTTGGAAAAGCATGTATGAGTTTTCATTCCATCACTCTTTAGCTTGCCTAAGCCATTTTTCTAATTCGTGAGCTCCATGACAGATTTGGGATCAGCTTTTTACACCTATGGGGGATTTGCTTAATTTTAGTAAGCCTGCTTTATGCTAGATTCGAATTGCTCCTCATGCATTTGAATCCCTGATGTATTTTATTTATTCAGCAACCTATTATGTTACAGGGTTGGCTATTGTACACTGATTTAATACAGTTTAGTGTTCAACTCCAATTTCAGTCTCTTTTGTGAGTGATTTTGCATGATCAATTGTTAATTGTTGTGAGTAAAATTAATCTATCATTGGGTTCAATTTCCACATGGTATCAGAGCCATTGTAGATCGATTTCTCTCCTTCAAAATTGTTTTGCAGGTTCGACATCAGTGACTGGGAGCCTTCTACTGACAGGCAGGCCAGATTTTCTAAGCTATCACTAGTGGAAAATGAGAGATTAGTGACCAGGAGACCAAAAGTTTTGGTCACCACAGTTTTTTTGAAGGGATAAATGACCAAAATTGATAAATTTAAATGAGATAACTAAAAAATACCAAGATAAATGACCACTTTTGGTCATGGGATAAAAACCAACTAAAAATGACCAAGATAAATGACCAAATTTGGTCACCGAATATCTAGACTAAATATGACCACATAACAATTGGTCATTTATTTGGTCATTTATAGTTGTCACTTCGGCAATAAAAAAAATTCCCAATTGTTTTTTCCTCTCAAATCAATTGTTTCACCCATTTTTGGACATGGGAAGCCAATGAGCAAAGGCAAATTCGTAGAAGCTAGATTCAGAGGGAGGAAGAAAAAATGAAGGAGGATATCCTGAAGAGTTCCCTCACATTGAAGGTAGCGGGTCTTCTGTTGCTTGCCATCGCATGCTTCTACTTGGGAAAACACTCCAGGTACAGATCGTTATTGGATTGATTTCCTCTTCATTTCAATCCCATATGGTTGCCCTTGCACACACGGAGGCTCCAACCTATGACATCTCTTCCCTAAACATCACAAAACCCACCCCCCTCTTCCTCCTCCATCACCACCATCACCAGCTTCCTTTGGCATAGTGGACAAGGATGGAGTAATGCAGGATCATTTCTTGGTGGGGCAGGATGACAACTTGGATGATTATGACACTGATAATGACACCTCTGTTTCTGAGATGGACATATTCGAGCAATCATTCAATGGATCTGAGAATGTGAAGGGGAGCATCGAGATCAGGGTGGACACCAAGGTTGAGAGATTCAAACTGTGCCCTAAGAATATGAGTGAGTATATACCCTGCCCGGACAATGTTGCTGCAATTTCCAAGCTCAAATCCATGGCGAGAGGGGAGAGGTTTGAACGTCTTTTCCCGAACAAAGCGAACCGGTTAAATTGACTTGTTCCCACTCCATCTAAGTACAACGCTCCCATTCCATGGCCCAGAAGCCGCGAATTGACATTTTCATGTTCAATTTTCTTATGATTTCAAAACGGGTTTCTGCACAAAATGGAGACCGGGGTTATCATTAGTTGTCAACAAAGGCTCCGCTGTAGTCTAGCTACGCTGGCATATTCATGGAACATCTTCTATTGTTGGATTTTAGATTAGGTCAGGGGATATCACTAGTTTTTTCTATTGCTCCCAATCACGAAAAGAATAACTCGCACTGGGCTTCAAACCTTTACTTACACTCCCCCGCTGATTTTGGGTCGTCTAAAGTTGGGACAATGTTTCTTTGTAACCTGATTACTGACAGCGTTCGGAGCAAAAAAAATCCATTCCACCAAGAAAACTTGGAATTTCAATATTCATAGGCAAAGCCTCTCATGGCCAAGGTCCTTGGTTCGGAAGAAGCAGCGTATTTGGACTCCAATTTCTTGCCGGGACATACACTATTATCCGAAACTCACTACCCAGTAGTAGAACCCCCCTGAAAGGCTAAATGGAAGACTTATTTTCAAGATCAGATCACTATGCTGGACTTTGTTTTCTTCAACTGACCGAGGTCCCACCCTTTCTTCCCTCTCATTTATAGTCCTCTCTCACGACACTTTCTTGCTGATAAGAAGCCACCTACATGGATGGTTGCGCCCCACTTCAACTTGACCATGATCCCCTCCGGGGGCCGAACACAAAGCTGACCTGTCATTGCGCAAATCATGGAAGAGAAAGACATGGTTTGGTAATGAGTGTTACCCTTGCAATTACCCCAAATAGGATTGAAGCTTCGAACCTGGAGCTTGGACATTGAGGATTGATTCGACAACACACATTGGCTTCTCGAAGAAACAAGGTCTTACCCTTTGCGCTACCGAGACTGTTAATGATGGAAGGATAATCAATAGGGTTTTAACAGATCCATCTAGCCACGATGAGGTTTGTTGTAACTTGTCTCCTCTTTTTTTTTGAATTAATAAATGCAAGATAAGATGAGATTATATAATTTAATTCATACCCTACAAATTTCAGAGATGTATTGTCATTTGTCCTATTGGTGAGGCATCCAAACTTATTATCTAGACACTAAATCTCCAATTGAGTGAATCTATCGTAATGTTCAGATATGTAAAACATCAAAGACTTATTTTCTGGATCCTAATGTTCAATTGAGCGAATCAATCATCATGTTTAGAGCTTGCTGGATATTTTTCATATGTTTGGAAAAAACAGTTGTGGGTATGAGATTCTAAATTGGTTGTAAGTATTCATTTTTCTTTGTCTCTGGATCTTTTTCATTTTTGAAATTCATGAAACAATTGGATGATTTTGCACATAGTCATAAGATCAAGCCAGAATGTGTGTATGGTCTAGATGGCAGATGCTAGTAAGTATAGTTCTCATGAAATCACTATACAATCCTACCGTGACTAGGTTTGTTTGTCCCCTCTTTCCTTTGAAGTAATAGAATTCTAAGATGTCATCTCATTTTCTATGTTGGCAAAGCTCCAAAAACTTATCGGCTGGATCCTAATCTCCAATTGAGTCGACCCATCACAATGCTCAGAGCTCATGGGCATCTGTCATATCCTTGATAAGACAATCGAGATCTGTGATTGTGAATTGGATGTAAGTACTAATGACACATCTTTCTTTCTGTCATTTGATCTTTTGCTTTGCATAAAATACATCTGACAATTTGATGTGTTTTCACAATAGACACTTTTCAGATAGAATATGTGCCCACTGCATATGTGACAGATCCTTATCAATATAGCGCAAGAGAACACCAGCACACAGAGAACTACGGGAGAGATATATAGTTGAAAACCACTTTGTCCTTTAATCCCCAAGAAGCCTAATACTATGAAAAATCAGATAGACCTTTGTAGGCTCAAATTCAAATCTCAAACTTGCAAACTTGTCCATATAGTATTGTAGAACAATATTGTTAACAAACAGGTAGACTGCATCATATCTTTTATGTGGCATGGTATGTTAGGTTAAGCTTGATTTGGTTAAAGAGTGATGGAGATAACCTTGATTTGGTCAAATGGGTTTATGGTTGGTGGTTTATGGGCCCATGGTTTTGGGAAACCCATGGTATTAGCATGTGAAGAAGCCTACTTAAAGGCTTGAGTAACTCATTCTATGCTGCTTGTTTGTGGTTGGTGTTGGTTGGATTGGCCAGGCCTTGGCCAGATTGGTCAAGGGTAATAGATCTATTGGTTGTTGTTTTTCCCTGTATAGGGTTTCTAGGGTGAAAATCTTCTTCATCGTGTGTGCTTGTTCTTTTGTGCATTATTTTTTCTAACAACTGGTATCGGGGAAAGGTTTGTTTGGACTCTCTCATGGGCATGGCTAAGGTTCCAGGGCTAGAGAATGTTGTGGAACGATGAATTCTTGTTGGTTTATTGCTGGAATGAGAGTAGTCTCATGATTCTGAGATGCAATGAAATGTCTTATTGGAGAAACATATCATTGTAGGCATAGTGGTGGAAGCAAAGAAGGCAGTGCCAAGAGCAGCAGCGTGCAATAGCATGTGGTTTGGATCTACACATTGTGGGGTGTATAGACTGTTGTTTCCTCCGTGGCCAACTTGGAGCTCACGATGCAAAACTACCAACCTCGTTTAAGTTTGAACCAAACAACATGTTCACCTTAGGAATTTGCTACACCACAGCTAAGTTTGGGACAAGTTGTGAGGTAGCAATCGAATGGTGGTAGAAAGATTACATGACAGTTGCTTGGCGTGGTACTTGAAAAGTCTACTCCAGAAAAGCTGCAAAAGCATGCTGTTGTTCCTTGTGCGCTTCATGGTAAATGCAGTCCATTGGTTGAAGCTTAAGCCAAAGATGGAAATGCATGATATGGATTGATGTGAAGCAATGACACATGGAAGATGCAGATGAAGAAGTAATGGATTCACTATATTGTAAGCATTTTTATAGAGTTATATTTAATCACAATGTAAATAGGCATATGGTTGTAAGAATCATTTAGGAATGCATACCCCTGGTTTATTGATTCACTGGTGTAAAGTATAGATATAGACTTAGGTGATAGGGGGGCATGTTGTATTCCTGAATCCTAAAAACCAGGTTAAAACTTTAAGGTGGGTTGGTGTTTACCCCAAGTCAAGTTTAAAGGGGGAATGCTAGGTTAATCTTGATTCACTTAAAGAGTGGTTGAGATAACCTTGATTTGGTCAAATGTGTTTGCCATTAGTGGTTTATGAGCTCATGGTTTTCGGTAACCTGTGGTATTTGCCCCTGGTATTAGCATGTGATGAAGCCTACTTAAAGGCTTGAGTAAATCCATTGTATGCCTTGTGTGGGGCCAGTGTTGGCTGGATTGGCCATGCCTTGGCTGAATTGGTCAAGGATAATGGATTTCTTGTTTGCTGGTTTTCCTTGTAAAGTGTTTCCAGGGTAAAAAGATTCTTTATTGTGTGTGCTTGCTTCTTTTGTGTGTTATTATGTCTAACATGGTAGAAGAATTTAGACCAAGAAATTTCAAATCATAAACTAATAATTATCACAAATAAAATAATGATGAACTAAAATATAATGGCATGCTTACATATATGGAAAACATGTCAATTTTAGTCAATGCACATAGCAAATAAGAACCGACATACCAAAACTTACAAGTCATTCAATGGCCATCAGACCCAAGAGAGCATTAATAGCATTGCCTTAAAGGGAAAAATATGCAATGATAATAACACATCAAGCAGTGAATTTCAATGGATGTTAAGTCATTAATGTTGTTAATGAAGAGACACAACAAGATGTTTTACCTCTTTAGAATCCGTCTTATGATTTCCTATATAAATACCACAAAGCATTTACAGTTCATCCAAATCCAATTGAGTATCGACTTATTATCAAATAGTTGGTTATTGAGGACCACCTGATCCATATACCTGTTTGTGTGGAACTGGAATGCATTCTGATGGCCACTATGAAATCGTGAAGTTACCATTCATTGCTTTAAGGATGCCATCTCCATACTCATTATTAAGTCCTTCTCATGATTCGTGTCATCCTTACACACATTTCTACAGAGGCCTCTATATCGTTTGTATATTTATGAGGTCTATTGTATTCTGACCAGATTGAATTTGTGGTCCTCAACTATGAATGATTTATCTTGTGTAAGCGGCTAACTTTATTTTATTTTTATTATTGATATTCATTCTAACATTTTCACTGTTTGCTCATTTATAACATTGCAGTTCTACTACAATAATGTCCCACATACTCGTTTGGTGGAAGATAAAGGTGGTCAAAATTAGATTGTATTAGATAAAGATAAATTCAAATTTCCAGGAGGTGGAACCCAATTCATACATGGGGAAGATCATTACATAGATCATATTGCTCAGGTTCTTGGAAATGGTGCTTGGTTTTCTTATTGTCATTAGGGGTTCTAGCTAATGCCATTCATAACTAGATGCATTGTGGTGTTATTTGTTGTTGCTAGGCCCTGAAGATTTTTTATTTTTATTTGGTTGTGCAGATGGTTCCTGATGTGGCTTGGGGTGTTCATACCAGGGTTGTTTTGGATGTGGGATGTGGTGTAGCAATTTTTGGTGCCTTTTTGCTTTCTCGAAATGTATCAACACTTTCCATAGCTCCAAAAGATGTTCATAAAAATCAGATCCAATTTGCTCTTGAACGTGCTGTTCCTGCTATGGTGGCAGCTTTTGCAACATGTCGCCTCTTGTATCCCAATCAGGCTTTTGAGATGATTCATTGTTCCCATTATCGAATTGAATGGACTCATGGTGGTATAGTTTTAACTCTATTTCAGATTCCTAAACTATGAGATTATATCTAGTGCACTTTATATGAAATTAATAGAAATATGAACAAGGGTTTTTATTATTTGTTAGGTACAAAGATACATATAGCATAATTTTTAGAGGTCAAGCAGTGGAGAAGAGTTAGGTCTATGATTGAGTGGTGAAGGTTGTTGGTCTGTTCCATTAGACTCACTGGTTCCATTCTGAAGGAGCTATTTACCCCAGTTTCTGGCAGATGGATATGCGGTATGCCCTTTTGTGGATATGGGGTCGGGACCATTTTTCATCAGATAGATGATAGATTGGAAAATTCATGAATTTTTGTTGTTGTGAACAATGCTCCATATAATCCACATATAATCCACTGTTAAACATGGTCAACAACTTAATTCCCAGGGCTTTATGCATTCTAGGGTTTAAACCTGGGTCATCATTATGGGACCACCTTTGTCAACCACTAAATTCATAATTTCATTTTTCATGTTGAGTGCTTAGAAGAGCATACAGGTGCATGATGCCAGAAATAACTCATAGCATAGTAGATGGCAAAAAGGTTGGTAAAATATATGGGAGACTACAAATTGGAAGAAAACCTCGTCCACCTGGCATGGTGTCTTCTGGATCTCAAAACTTTGGACCTCCTCTGCCAATGCAAGTATGATCTGTGGCCTGTTGATGCTTTCTTGCTATTTATATATGTGCCATACTGATTGTTGTTGGTTTGGACATTTGTATACAATTTGTATTTAATGAGACATTTGACAAAGAAATTGATGAGTGATTGCAGTTTAGATCTGGAGTACCACAACAAACAGGTCAACAATTTATGCCTCAAAGTAGCCAACAGTTTCGGCCTATGACTCAAGGTATACCACCGACAAACATTGGAACTTCTCAATCTATTCAACCACAGCCTATGCAGTATCCACCACAAATGCAACATTTGCCTCCACGTCCAGGGCAACAACAACAAACTCTGCCTTCATCTCAGGCTCTTTCTATGACA
Organism: Pseudotsuga menziesii; assembly: GCA_001517045.1. Taxonomy (NCBI): domain Eukaryota; kingdom Viridiplantae; phylum Streptophyta; class Pinopsida; order Pinales; family Pinaceae; genus Pseudotsuga; species Pseudotsuga menziesii. The sequence goes on along the minus strand of LPNX010412798.1, from coordinate 14,610 downwards.
TATCTTCAATAGCCAAGGCCAATGACAAGTGGAGCTCCTCCATCTCAGCAGCCTCAGCAATCTCAACAGCCTCTTAGTATGCCACCTCCACCTGGTTTAGGTGGCATGGGATTTCCACCATCATCATCCTATACAGTACAATCTACTCTTATTTGTATGAGGCTTATTATAGCATGTAAATGTGTTTTCTGCTTTTCATTTTGAACAAGGTCTGTAGGGAGCATGTTATATTTTATCTTGACACTAGTATTTTATGTCCTCTAGTTTGCTCCATCTACATATGGTCAATCACAGAATTCATACAGTGTTAATCCACAATATCAAGCTGTTTCTCAGCCTCAACACATGCCGTCGGTGCACTCTGGAACTCAGCAATGGGGTTCTACAAATCAAAATAGTGTTCCTGTATCTTAAGGGATGCAGCCAGGACAACAATCTGCTGTTGGTTTTTCTTCAGCTCCTGTAAGATTTTTAAGCATATTAAATTTCTTCCACAGGTTCTATTGTAGAAATCTTTTAAAGCAATTCGGTTTTCTACATTTTATATGGAGCTGCTATAATTACTGTATCTGTTGTTGTCATAGTGGTCGATTGTTGAAACTGACTTTTCATTTCTTCTGTATTTAAAAGGGAGCTGTTGTACCAGCTAATAATTCCAACATACAAAGCTCTTCAGATTGGCAAGAACATACTGCTACAGATGGACGAAGGTATGAAGTAGCGGTAATTCGAAGGTGTTTTATAATTTTAATGTGTAACTGTTTAGTCAGAAGTGACAGAACAGGGTTGATCTTCTGAGTAGCAGAATGAGGGATGCATGTAGTTGTGATCTTGTGGTACCACTCAATGCTTACATGTTGAATTTCTATTTAGTTAATACCTTCAACTGAAATACTACAAGCAGTAGAATCATTTATTTAATGCATCTTTTGATCTTCTATAGATATCATTTCAACAAAAAGACACGACAGTCAAGTTGGGAGAAGCCTCTAGAATTGATGACACCAATTGAGGTAAGATAACCCTAGATTACTCTCACTGTATGCCATTATTTAGAGGATACAGATTCAGTATTTTTAAAGCTCCTTGACATTTCTAGAAGTTATCTCTTCCCTTTGTGGTAAATATTGTGGAGAATAGTTAATTAACTTTGCTTTATGTGGATTTTGTTTCCCAAATTTTTTGCTAATGACATTAAAAAATAGATGTGTTATGTTGTTTTCCACATCTTATTATGAGGTCTAAAGTTACATGGGGTGCTGCTTGAAGCGGCAACCACAGGGTTGACTATACACATAATTCTGAATTAGTTTACATAAATTCAAAAATTAAAACTAATATAAATTCCACTCATTGATTATTTTATGGTTGAAATATTTGTGCTATGGAACTCTTCCAAGTTTCAATGCTCTGGTCGTGTTTGAGCTGGTATGAAATAGTTAGATATTTTCCCGTGGGTCCTGTAATCCACGTCTTGTCAGGGATGAAGACTCTTTTATTGGGTGAAAATGTAAAGGATCTTCTTTCTGGGAACAATTCGATTGTTCTTTTTACTGGGTGGGAAAATGGAGGTCTTCTTGTTTGTAATGATTTTAAACTTCTGTGTATTTACTATTAATCAAATAATTGTCTTCTTATGTTGATGTATCTATGCGATGTACATTATATAGAAGGTATTACTCGATTAGAAAATCCTTATGGTGGGAGTTTGTTCCACACTAATAATTACTCTAATCTTCTCCTATTCTTTTATGTTTTTAATACCTCACTGTTGTTCGACATGCTTGATACACCGGGCAGATGCATCCACTGTTTGGAAAGAATTCACAACTCCAGAGGGGTGAAAGTGAGTAAATATATTTCTTTAATTAGACCATTGTTGAATTGATGTTTAAGTCGAATTGAAAGCTTTGCTATATTTATCTCAAATTCACATCTATTTTGTTTACACAGGTACTATTACAACAAGGTCACTAAACAGTCCAAGTGGACTATTCCAGATGAACTAAAGGTATTTACTATGACGCTTTTTTCTTTGAGTAGCCTTGCATTTTTGGTCTGTCAACTTTTTGTAATCTGTTTTAGTAAGCTCTTTTGTGGGATTTCTTTAGATAGCTCGAGAGCAGGCAGAAAAAGCAGCAGCTTCAGATGGAAACTCTAAAGGATCGCTATCCACAGCTGCATCACCAGTACCAATTGCTGTCACATCATCTCCATCTAAAGCATCTCCAAATCTATCTGCTCCCAGCATATCTATATCTGCTACAGTCTTAGCATCAACGGGGACTTTGACAGTTGATGCACCAATTATACCTCTTTTTCCCACAAACCTAGTTAGTGTTATGGATTCTTTGACACCAACTATTTCTACATCTGCTGGAGCTGTCTCATCTGCGATGACAACATCTGTTCTCACTAGTTCTCCCACAATTGGTGTTGTGCCATCAATCATTGCAGTTGCAATACCTCTTGCTAGTCCTGCTTCTTTAACACCAACTGTTGTGGCCCCCTCAACTAATGGAGTGCCTACAAGTGTAGCAGAAACTGCAAATGCTGCAACAGTGTAAGGAAGATATTAACTATAATATATCAAAGAGATGGTGGGGTTAGTTAATTGCCTCTTACCAATCTTCTGTTCTTTTTGTCATTTGTAGGTCAAATGCTGATAAAAGAAATGTTGCAGATTTAAAGGAAGGGGGAATTGATGAAGCTTCTGCACAGGATTTGGAGGTAAAACTTACATATATAAATCTCATTTAGATTGTTATTTACAAACATCTTTACATAAAAATGTTTTTATCCTTTTCTATTAATTCATTTTTAAGAGGGCTATTCCTTATTAGAAAAGCAGGATTTCCTCCGACATCATAATGTTATGATGTATGAACTTTTTATTTACTTTCAAAAACAAGGTCATCCTTGATTGCTTCCCTGTTCCTATTTCTCCTGTAAAATATTGTCATACTTAATACAGAATTTAATTGGCACTAGCTTAGGACCTAGCCGTAGCTTCTTCAATTTCCCTCCCAATTTAGGCAAGGTCTCTAGTTCAGCCTAGACCATCAGATTGAATGTATATTTCTAAGGGGATAGGACTTTGCACATTCCTTGGTTGGTAAGTCATCTATGAGATAATGTCTCTTTTAATACTAGAAGGTAGCTGTATACTTCACTGACCAGGTGGAATTTGTCTGATTATATGAGTGTCATAATGGCCAATGGCTAGATACTTGGGCATAACCAGTCCTGTAGACTGGCCTTGGTCAACAAATGGCTGATTTAAATCCCCTTAGATCTGTGATCCAGATCCAACCGCTGATTTGTGTTCTTTATTCAACTTTTGGTAAAATAATATATATTCATATACATTTGTGTAAACTAAACCATTATAGACAAACAATGCAAAAGTTCTCATGTGTATAGCAAGCTAGGCTTAATATGTGAAAATAGCCGAGTGCAACACACATGTTAGATTCTGAACCTAAACATTGAGGCTCTAAATGTTAATATTTCACCTACAAACTAGATTCACTTAGGTAGGGATTTTGTCAAACACTTTGCCGAACTCTGATTTCTTTCTCTAGTAAAACTTCAATAGTAATGCATTTAAAGTTTAAACCAAAGATATTCAACTGTATTTTATGACCATAAATACAAATGACTAAGAGCTTTGTAGCAGAAATAAAATGAACAGTAAACACACATTCAACCACACATTTGACACAGATTTTCTGGGAAATGCCCCTGGAAAAACCCCAAAGTGAAAACCAGTCACAAAAGAGGAATTTTATCAAGAATCAGCTACAACAAAATTTCTGAATGTTACAGCAATACAAAACATCATTAAATACACTTTGAAAATTGTGCCCACTACATAGAAATCTGAGCCCACTGTTGTACTGCCTCCCTGCAACTGTATGGCCAGTGATATGCCCTACTAACTATCCCAATACCTCAATCTGTGTGCCCAAGAAACTCCACTCTGCTGTGTGGTCGATTTCTGTGCTGCACAGATAGCAATTAATGTTACAACTTTTTTGCTCTATGGCCCAGAAGTGAATAACAAAGTATGGCATGTGTTTTCTAAGCCAAAGAATCTTGAATTTCGTGCCAAGGATGGAAATCGCTGCTTGGTTCTGGTGCCAATGCCCCCCACTCCTTCACTTGTTGCAACCTATGTTGCACTGGCTTTGGGAACATGGGCACGGGGGGAATAGTTCCTGGGACTACTATAGTGCACTTCCAATTTTCCAGGGGATGACAGGTTGGTGATGGCATATATATATACACACACCCACACCCACATACACACACAAGATTTTACAAGTTAGAATTCACCATAAACATTTGTAGTTGCGTGTATATTATACAGTATTTTACACATCCCTTACACTTGCTAGTTCTGAAAAACCTCAGGTAAATAAGAAAAGGGCTGAGTGACCATTATTGGCTTTTGAATGTGAGAAAAATGTAGTTTAGCTTTAGGAAACTTAAGTTTAATTTTTTTCAATCCGCATTAAGGTCGATGAAGGGATGGCAGGTACCGGTTTTTTTGTTGAAATGGGTCCTTTTGCAACATAGGCTGCAACCTATTCTTTCTTCATTTCTCTCCAAGATCTCCAAAACTTTCTCTCTCGAATGTGTCTACACTCTCCTAGAATTCTTCTTTTATTAATTGAGAGAATGAGTTTTTCATTTCATCTTCCAAGTGAATTTGTCTCTTTTGGTTTTGATTATCAATCTGAAATAGCTTTATCAAGGCTGCCCACATGTCAAAGGCATTCATCTTACTGGTCAAATGAGGTATCAGGTGGTTTCTCACTGCATCAAGAAAAATACATTTAGCTTTCACATTCTCCTTGTTATATTTAACCATTAGATCAGGATCCTTGGGAATTGTGACCACTTCCTTGGTTATATCCCATAACTCAAATTCCTCCTACAACAAAGTGACCCTCTCCTTTCATTGGATGAAGTTCAATGCACCTTCAGGCCTGTTCCCAAACTGTAATACAAAAGTCATAGACATTCTCGCAGACCAACCAAAAATGAGGCCAAATTTGCTAGGTCACAAGAAATCTCAACAAATCTCTTGCTGCCCTTTGTGTGTTATCTTCTGGTAGACTGGTTATCACTGTTTAAAATCAGAGCCCCAGCTCTGCTACCATGTTAAGATTTCACCTACAATGAAACATCAACAGTAATGCATTTAAACCAAAGACATTCAACCGTATTTAATGAGCAGAAATATAATTGACTAAGAACTTGCAGTAGAAATAAAATGAACAGTAGACACACATTTGACACAGAAATTCTGGGCAATCTGGAAAAACCCTGAAGGGAAAACCAGACACGAGTAATTTTATTAAGATTCAGTCACAAAAATTTTAGAATGTTACAACAATACAGAACAGCATTAAATAATACATACACCTGAAAATTGTGCCCACTACATAGAAATCCAAGCCCACTGCTGTACAGCCTTCCTGCAACTGTACGGCTAGTGTACAGCCTTTTAACTGTCCCAATGCTTCGGTATGCATGCCCAACAAACTCTGCTGTTGTATTGTCGATTTCCGTACTGTATGCACATCAATTAATGCTTTATGGCCTGTATCTCTTTTGCTCTACAACCCAGCAGTAAATAACAAAGTATGGCCTGTGTTTTCTAAGCCAAAGCTTTGCCTTGATTTTCATGCAAATGCAGGAAATTGCTCCTCTTTGGTTCTAGTGCCAATGACCCACTCCTTCACTTGCTGCAACCTATTCTTTCTTCTCTCTACAAGCTCTCCAAAACTTTCTCTCTCGAATGTGTCTAAACTTTCCTAGAATTTTCTTTTTATTAATTGAGAGAATGACTACGCCACTTCATTTTCCAAGTGTCTGTCTCTTCATTTCCAAGTCAAAGGATGAGCTAAATTTCACTTAATCAATTTAAAAATTGTTCACTTACCAATTAAATAAAAATTCACTTTAACTTTATAAAACTAAATAATGTGTAAGAAAGTAACTTAGGTCTTTTCTACATGCCTAGGCACCAATCCTATATAGAAATGCTTCTGAGCTATAAAATCTAACACTAAATAGCCTCTAGAGCCCAAAAATATACATATTAATAATATATTAGTCTACACTCTAGACTTTACAATCTAATTACATAACATTATTCAAATCTTCATCCTCTGTGTTTTGATCCCGTGGCAGTGCAAGTGGCCCAAGTCCATCCAAGTTAACTTGTTAAGTCTTTGTTTGCAAATGTAGCTGGCTGACTTTCCACAACCCATTTTTGAGATATCCTCCAAGACATTCCAGTGGTGTTCACACCCAGAAGCATTGCTTTTCTGGCACAAGATTTGTAGTGCAAACGTTTTCAATTCACGGCACTGACCACTAAACTGCTTTCACCAATAGTGTTGAATGAATCCTTTTTACTGCAATTGCCAAGACTTCATGAGATCACAATTTGTTCATTGATGAATGTGAATGGAGTGGGATGAATAGAAGGGTGGTGTCCTTAATTATATGTAAACTGGGTTTAGGATTTACTTTTTTGTTTTTATGTTTTCAAGGGGTATTTGTGCTGGTATGGAACTGGTTGGTGTGGACTAATTTGACTACTTCCCTAAGGAACCTCGTAGATTTGGTCAAATCAAGTTCAGCAGTTTGTTTACTGCAATTGCCAAGACTTCATGAGATCACAATATGTCCATTGATGAATGTGAATGGAGTGGTATGAATAGAAGGGTGGTGTCTTTAATTAGATGCAAACTGGGTTTAGGATTTACTTTTTTGTTTTTATGTTTTCAAGGGATATTTGTGCTGGTATGGAACTGGTTGGTGTGGACTGATTTGACTGCTTCTTTAAGGAACCTCGTGGATTTGGTCAAATCCACTTCAGCAGTTTGTTTCCAAATGGAATCCTCCCAAACCGGTTAGAACTGGCTGGTTCTGATAACACTGGTCCACTGAGCAATACACTGCTTTCAGTCAATTAGCAAAAGTTTGCTTGCAAAAAAATTATGAAGATTCCAATCTTCTAATGGTTGGACACATGATTGATTGTTACTGGCATGATATAATTTAGCGAGTAGATCATCTTCCAATAATCTGTAATCCATTTATGTAGGATACTTTGATTTTATGATATTCTTCCCTTTATTGTTAAGAAGCATATATATATGTTTGGTTTGTTGTGGTAACTAAAGGGGTGTGTTCTTTTATAGAATTTTTTGTATTGCAATTTGATATGATTTTATTCCAAAGTGGCTAGGTTGTATGGGTGTGGTTCATGTATGAATGTCGTTGTGTTGATATGGCATGTCACTAGAATATATATGTATATATAGATAAAATTCATGAAATTTTTTGAGTGAATATAAAGTGAATTTTCCAGAGTCCAGAGTCCAAGAAAGAAAAACTCATGAATTTTTTTGATTATATATAGATATAGAGGGTAAAATATGATGGTTGTTGGCTTGATGCCTGAACTATGTCATGAACACTTTGAGGCTGACAAGTTAAAAAGAACTTTTTATAATTTTCGTTTGTTTATATACAAATATATGTTTGAAACAAGGACAAGGTAGGCATGTAGGAAATTGGGAATGTTGATGCTATTTGATGGGTTTTGATTATACTGGTGGTTGAGTATAACATCACAATAGTTCGATGGGGTTCTAAATCATTCATCAGTTTCCATAGTTGTCATGTCATTCACTAACCACATGACATATAGGGGTGAACTCCTTCACAGATTGCACTATGTATGCAGGTTTCTACCTATGCAGTCGAGCATAATTGTTTTGTGGATTCGTTGATTATCTTTCCTATTGAAATCCATTTCCTGGTTTAGAGCTGAGTTTTACTTTTCTTAGGTACTAAATAGTTGTATATTTATCCATTCAAGTTTAATTTTAACCAATTCTTAAATTGAATTTGTTAGATTAGATTTTATTATTTTGCACATGATCTTGGTTATTGTTGTTAGCTGTTGAACAAGATAAATAATTTGCTTCATTGTTTTTCTACTTTACAAGTGATATTTTTTTATTGGATTTTGCAGGAGTGAGTTTAACTTATAAGTGGGCCATTGAGTATGAAGAGCCTGCTATTGAAGATTTGCCATTCAGTATGAAGAGCCTGCTATTGAAGATTTGCCATTCAGTATGAAGAACCCGATATTAAGGCTTTCAAGCTGCTAAGTGTGGTTTTGAAGCTGCTGACGTGGGATCTAAGTATGGTTTAGTGTTGAGTATGGTTTTGAAGCCGTTGACGTGGGATCTAAGTATGGTTTTGCAGCCAAGTGAAAGTATGATGGTTTAGCCATTGTAATATTTTGAAAAGTGATGATTTTCCTGTAAAGTTATATGGAAATTAATATGAGTATTTGAGAAAACTCATATTTATTGTAATACTTTTGACATCTCATATAATATAATTTGTGGTTTAAAACTTATATATTATATGGTTGTACTTTATGTTATGTATCAATGTTGTAATTATTAACTAATTAATGTGACATTATATGATTTACATGTGTAATAGATATTATTTACAAGTGTTATAATTAATTATAATGTGACATTGCATAATTCACAAGTATATTAGATGAGAATAAATGTATGATTTTTTTTAAAATTAAACATAATATCATATTAAAAATTTATATTGATTAATAATGGACACCATTCAAACTACTAAAATATAATGACCACACATAAAGCGACTAAAAATGACTAAATTAGTGACCAATAATTGAGAGATATGTGACCAAACAATAAGATATAAATGACAAAAAAAATGACCAAAATTCACATATCAATGACCAAAAAACAGTTTTGGTGGCTAATTTATGGTATTTTATTATGCGACCAAATTTGGTCATATTTTAGTTTGTCATGTGGTCATTAATTTGGTCATAAATTTGGTCATTAATTTGGTCATAAATGTGGTCATATAATTGGTCATTGATTCAAATACATGACCAAATCAATGCCCAAATATATGACCAAATTAATGACCAACCGACAAGCTATAAATGACCAAAATAAAAATGACCAATTTTGGTCGCGTAATAAAAGACCATAAATTAGCCACCAGTGATTGCCAAACCAAAAGTGGTCATTGATATGCGGATTTTGGTCATTTTTTTTGTCACTAATCTCTCATTTTTCACAATGGAGGGTTAACCTCAATGACTTTACATGACTTGTTTAGTTTATTGAATCTCCTAATTAGAACATCGGGGCATTCCATGACTCCATTACATTATAGATACTTCCCGGAATAAACATCAGGGTACAATACATAAGATATACAAGTGAATACATTTCAAAGTTACAAATACATCAATACTCCCTCTTAAATAGGGAGGTATTCTCTCGACACAATTTATCAGCACATGTCTTCTTCTTTGTATCATTTGGATCATCGTCAAGTCATATTCACCTTCAAGTCATCTTCATCTTCAAGTCATCTTCATCGTCAAGTCATATTCATTGTCAAGTCATCTTCATCGTCAAGTCCTATTCATTGTCAAGTCATCTTCATCAAGTCTGTATCATCAATGGATCTGGATCATCACTGGATCATCAATTATAGATCATCACTTGATCTAGATCCTCAATGTTGGATCATCATCAAGTCTGGATCATCACTTGATCTAGATCGTCACTGCTGGATCATCAGCAAGTCAAGATCATCACTTGATCTAGATCGTCACTGTTGGATCATCATCAAGTCTGGATCATCACTTGATCTAGATCGGCACTGCTGGATCATCATCAAGTCTGGATCATCACTTGATCTAGATCATCATCAAAGTTGGATCATCATTGAATCATCATCATCATTACTGCTTCTAATATCTCTTCATTCTTCTCGTCATAGGAAGTTATATAGAGCCAGCTCTTTTTCATGCTAGTTGTAGGCCTAGCCTCCATGTAGGTCTTCTTTAGCACTTATATCTGACCCTAAGTTAGAATGGCCCACCCAACACTTACATCTAACCTCATATTGTCAGAAAGGCATGCCCAACACTCACATTTGACCTCATGTTGTAAGAAAGGCCCAACACTCACATCTAACCATGTGTAAACACATCGTGCCAGAATGGCTCAGAACTTATATCCAACCATGTGTGAACACACCACATCGGACGGGCTTTGCACTTAGATCCAACCATGTGTGAACACACCACATTGGAATGGCTCTACATTTACATCCAACCATGTGCGAACACACCGCATCGAAAGGGCTCTACACTTACATTCGACCATGTGAGAACACACTGCATTGGAAGGGCTTTCAGTCCCAGATTGAGTATTCTTGGTAACTGACCAGGTGCCTCCATTCTCCCAAAGAATGGCATCTCAGCACCAAGCTGAGTATTCCTGGAAACTAACTAGGGGCCTCCATTCCAATAATGGCATTCTGCACTTATATCTGATCATGTAGGAACCAATCCTATAGTCACATCAGAATGGTTCAACACTCAAATATGACATGGAAGGAACCAATTCTCTCACCATGATAGAATTGCTTAGCCCTTACATCTGACCATGGAAGGAACCTAATCCTCTCAGCATGTCAGAATGGCTCACGGACTCATCATTTCCCCTTGGAAGGAACCTTGATCTAGAGAACACCAAGGTTCTCCCTGAAGTACTCAAACTTCACTTTGGCCATTTCTAGCATAGAATCACATCAGGGATGATTACATTCAAGGATAACCTGCGAGCTTTGCAAGGACTGATTACATCCGAGGGAAACCTATAGGTCTGTTTACATCTGAGCAACCTACGAGCTTCGCTAGGATTTATGCTCAAACAACCTGTCTCACTGACTATGCTAGAACTCCCTCTTTTGAGAGATCTCAATCTGGATCACATACTGGAGCTTCACTGCTCCTCTCTGTATCATACCAAAATGCAAGTCAGATCAAGCAAATCAAATAGTAGTTTTCAAAAGAAACATACTACCTCCTAAATAGCAAGTGGCAACATATTTTTCCTTAGCTGTACTCAGCGCCATGCAGGACTTCATCATGCCAAACCAAGAGATCACACTTGATCCCATACTGAAGTAGCACCTTGAAGTGCTCTTCCTATCAATGGCACTGCCTGCCCAATACGAATCCTCATAACCCTCCAGCTTAATCTTTTGATTTGACTCATACTTGAGCCCATAATCAACTATACACTTCAGGTACCTCACTGCATGCTCTGCAACCATCAGGTGAACATGTCTCAATGTGTTCACAGCAAAGCAAATATTTGGTCTCATATTTCTCAGGTACATCAAGGAATAAATCATCTGACGATACATCATGGCATCAACTGACTCTGATGAAGTAACTCTCAATAACTACAGTTTCCATGCCATAGGTGTTGTCTGGTCTTCTAGTCCATCATCTTGAACCTCTTCAGGATATTGTTACCACCTAAGCTGTACTTAGTGGTTTTTTATCAAGTGAGCCTGATGAACCAAACAAGGATAACTTGTTCAGACTTCAGAAGACATTTGGAAGTACTTCTGGGAAGTGCTTGTTGTACTATATCACATGTTCATACCCCATGGGGGAATTGTAATAAATGTTCTAGCATGATAGTGTCTGTAAAAGAATCAGTCTCTTAGACATTATTTGTCAATCCGATCAGCCTAGGGTGTAATTTCCCTTGGTTATTATTGGTTGTTGAATAAAGGACTGATAATTTCTGAGTTTTTCACTCCACAACTCCAAAGTTGGGGTGGTCGGCTTGGCATTTAGGCCTATTGAGGTTATTAGAGTCTATGTGTCAATGTATAACCATGCTAGACATCATGGTCGAGTCATATGAACATGTCTAAGTCCCCCTAGGTTTTTTCATTTTTTCAATTTTTTAGTTTTTCAGTGTTTTTTATTAAAAAAATTTTTTTCCAAAACTTAGGCTATTTTTTAATAGTTTAATTGGAAAAATTGATTTTGTAATAAAAGTGGGCCAAATAATCAGTTTCAGTCATGTAGGTGCTCATTTTCAAGCTAAGAGCACCATGTAAACCCATGGACCTACTATTTCCTAGTTTTGAGTGATTTTCCATCACTCCAGTCAGAAATCCCCAAAAATCAATTATTGATTATTTTAATTAATAAATTGATAAATAATGGAGCAAATCCAAAATCATAGATCAGTGGATTCTCAGCCAATTTGATTGAAATCAGTCAGATCTGAGCCAGATTGACTGGATCTGACAAATCCTTGACTGAAGGAGGCGATCAAATCAGATCCAGAGTTAATCTTTAGCAATATTTATGGGGAATTGCACCCTCTCTCTCTCCTCCACATGTGTGGGCTCTCCTGGGAGCTCTATAAACTGATCTGTCAGTTTATGGGTTGATGTGTCAGCTCAATGAAGCCCCCGGTTGACAAGCAGGCTTAGTTCAACTTCAAATCTGCATTGATTGACTCTCCATCAACTGATTTGATCTGTCTCCTTGGGATTTGCGCCCCCCTAGGTTGGATCTCCTGGTTTTTGTATAAACCAAAGCACAAACAACCTCTTCCAAGCTAGTTAGAACTGGGATTGAAGTGCTGCTGCTATTGTACTATTGTTATTGTTCATTTGAAATAAAGAGAAGCTTTGGAGGCAATACGATGTTATGCCATTGTATGTGTGGATGATCATTGCCATTTTTTACTCAGTTAACTTGTATCTATGTTCATAATTTGTTGATTGCTTGTGGATTCATTGCTAAGATTGATGATAAGCTTATTATAATCTTGATAGGAAAGGTTCTTTTCAATAATTTTTTTGGGCATCTCTTTCCTTTGATGCATGTTTAGAGATCTATATTCAGCATGTTTTATAAGTTTATATGCATGTTATTCTGAATCTCTGTGTATGTACTAATCGGATCTCACAAGTATTTCGGCAAGTCCTTGATTTCAGCTGAGCTGTAGGTTCCTATATTGGAGAGGATGCTGATCTATTTTGCTTCTTCACTCTCTCCAAAACCTTCCAAAGTCATAGTCCCTTGACATTCCACCTGAAAGCTCCACGGTGGATCTTCAAGGCTACCAGCATTTCTTTCCTCCTCTTCCTCCTTCAAAATCATTTTTTTTACCTGGTTACTTTGTTCACAGCTTTGATATTGTTTAGATCTATTATCTTAAAATTAAATTTAACATAGATCTATCTCCTTAAATCCCATAATCTAGATCTTGTTCTTAAAAGGTTTCATAAGCATTCTAGATCTAGCTCTAGGGAAATCGTCCTTTTTGCATGGAATTTAAAGAGAATTTCTAGCTTGCATGCATTATATTTCTGTTTGCTGTTATAAAAGATAAATCTAGCAATCAGTGCACATCATATTGGCTGCCTAAAAGGCAAGCCAAGATCCTAAGGAAAGCTTGCTTTCCTTGGTTTCCTTTTTTACCTTTTTTAACTAGTTTTAACTTAGCTTTCTTTGGTTAAAAGTAAGCTGACCCAAAGGTACTTTCAGAGTGATTTTCGTCATATTTTAGTATAATAAGATTTTTGTTTTTTAGCAGGTCTAAAAGAAAAGAGGAGCTGCTGCTCGAAAGTGATTTCTGGGCCTTCTGAATCCCCCCAGGGGTCTCCCTTTTTGACTGAAATATTTAATTTTTGCACTTTGTAAGCTCTTGGTTTCATTCTGTATAAGAATCAAGAGGCATCATATCAGTTTTCTGATATTGTAACCGCTGGTAATAAAAATAATTCTGAATAGGCTCTTTCGAGCCCATTCCCCATCCCCCCTGGAGGGATTTGCGTCCGTGTCATTTTTTGCTTTTCGTTCATCCTTTTTTTAATATAGCATAGTACTAATCTACAGGGTAGTATACTTTGATTTAAAATCAATTCCATATTCCATTTCTATTGGTTTCAAAGTAACTTTAATACTTACCCCACAAGCCTCCTTTTGAGCTGAAAGGTGAAGAAAGGTTCGTGGTAGTCTAATTAGAAAATTGTGGTTTGCTTATGTTTTTATGTTTCATTTCCTATCATCTTTTGTTTTAGTAACCATAATAAAATCAACCCCTCCTTGATTCCCCGATTGAGGTCAACTTGGACCGAAAGAGATTCCTGGAGGGTTTTCTTTTTAACAAGAACATCCATCTCAAAATTTACTAAAATTGACAAGACTCCGGTGTGTATGCTCTGCACTTGGCTGCGGTTCGTTTGATCAGTAAAGCTGTATCAAAATCACTTGAGTGACTAGTATAATTAGGATTCACTCTCCCAAATTGACAAACCATTAGGTGAAAATCCAACACCCAGATCAAACCATTACGGTGGCAAAATACCCAAAGGAAGTGGGAACTTCTGAATAGTGACCTCGGGGCGCCAATCTTTGTCAGACCCTAATGGGTTGTTATGAACAATAGCCCTAGAGACTCCATTCAGCCCACATATTCCTTGTAGGTAGCCGTGAAGGTTTAGTTTTGGACATACTCCAAGTACTCTCGGGTATATATGGAGTCCACCCCTTCACTTAATTTTAATCAACTCATATTTCACATTAACTTAAAACATACCAAGAGGCAATTGCAAAACATTCACTCCAAGCACATGCAATTACATTGATTTTATTTTGACTCCATTTTAAGCAAC
>LPNX010412795.1:120660-135165 GCA_001517045.1 Pseudotsuga menziesii | reverse complement strand
CTGTTAACGGCAAACCGGTTGCATGCGCGACAGACCTCTCATCTACCCTGAAACACAAATCTCCTAGCTCAACCTGATAGTCCCTTAAGGATACGGCGAATACCTGGGTAACTTCCGGGTTTGAAACCGAGAATTTCCGAAGGAACTGTAACCATCCTACCTCCCGGACTTTGTGCAACAAATCGGTATTCAATTCCAGCAAAGTCAGTTCATGGGGCTCGACTCGAACCACTGGGGCCATTCTTGTCAATACGCGAGCGAGGCAGTGGGCACAACAAACTTGCCACCAGAGGTTTAATGACAGAGACACGGATTGAGCACACTGAGAGTTAAATCCACAAACCAGTAAACCAGGCGACAGGCCAGCCATGTGAGAATTTATACAAAACCCTCGCGGGTTCAGTCTGAGCGACGCCATCAACATTCCGAATGGCACATACAACTGACGGCCGAAACGTTTAATCCCGCGATCATCGCTCTGGCTTCCCACTTAAATGACCAGGGTGGCAGGTTTGTACTTATGACAGGCGTTCCAATAATCTATCGCCACGACCAAGCTTATACACGAGCGTTAAAACGTGGAGGGAAGTGCGATGCAAGTAACATGATTGCATTCATCATTCTACAGCAAGGTGACTTGTGCCGAAGATTTCCTGAATTATGCGTTCATTCATATAAACCTGTCGGGAACGACTACCTGAAACAGCTTGGAACCTGTTCTAAGGATCCCGGACTGGGTCGTCTCCCCGTTGCGGGCTGAATCAGAACCGCCCGTCAACAACTAGATAGAATTTAACCATTAAAGACGAATGTGGATTCCACTCAATCCAAAGACGTCCCAAGCCACTCAAATTTTCTTGAAAATAACCAATTCACTCATACACACCCAAAACCATATATATATATATTGAAAACTTTAGAGAACCTCTACAGAATTTTCGAAAGACACCCAAATGAAAACTAAATATACTAGCTTGATTTTGACCATAAAAAATGAAACTTTTCCTAACAAGCTCATATAGTCTCTAACCCACTAAAATTCTCCAAAATAGTGTATATAGGGCCTCTAAACGTCCAAATGCATCAAAATGACCTACTTAACACTTCCAAATATCTTGTTATGATTAAATAGAAGGAAACTTAAGATGATATAACTTTTTATTGCATATTTTTACATGAGGAAACTAGTGATTGAATTTGGAAGAATACATGAGACAAATGCCGGATTTTTCATTAATTTGTGGAAAGTAAATCAATGGATTCTATAGAATCTTCAACATCAAAGAAATATCTATTGAAAAATAAGGTGAAGAAATACTCAAAAACCAATGATGTTGAAAGGTAATAATGTTACGCCAAATCCAAAATTTGACCCCAATTTGTACACAACCTATAATGCTGCATCCTCTATCAAAAGTACGAGATATACTTCACAATATACATAAACTACTCTTGGTGATCCCTACTTGGGAAATAACCTTCAATGAAACTCCAACAAGCTATGAAAACCACCATAAACTTTTATTTCTATAGCTTGGCACTCCAAACACCCATAGATGAAATAAAACAAGAAATATAAAAAGATATAAACCTCCATCATATGAATCTCACTCAACAAATATAAGTGATTCCTTGTCATGCAACCTTCAAATGAAGTTCATTTGAGAAATCTGAGTGATTTCTCCTCTCATTCTATCTAGGGTGGCATCTTTCACCACCAAAACTAGCTTTGTAGAAAAGGGCACATATACAAGATTGAGAAGCTCAATGGATCTCAAATATAAAAATTCAAATGACCAAAATCCCCTTCACTTGTCACTTAAAACTCTTTATAAATATTCATGGAGCATTTCCACCCCATTCTAGAATACCCTCACAAATATTTAATAAAATATTAATAAATATTATTTTTATGAGAGAATGACACCTTGAGACCCATTTAATTCCTTTCTAATGTTATTTGGAAAAAAAATAACTACCTTGGAAATTAGAATTTTACAACATTATCTTGATTTTGGGAGAGTTACACCCTCATGTGGGCCCACTCTACCCTCTAGTACCCTTGTCTAAATTTAGGACATGTAACATGTCATAAGGTGTCGTAAGATCACACATGGACTTGCAACATGTCATAAGTTGTCATAGTGACTAATTCTTGTCATAGATGTCATCGGTTTTATATTTTTATCCATGGGAGTTAGAACCCTTGAGATTCCTTTATGAGAGCATTCCTTCAACCTTGGATGGGATTTACACCACATAATTGGACTCATTCCACAACTAATGCTCCTTCCTTTTCAAAATTATCTCAAAACATTTATAAAATTCATTTTAGGAGATAATGATTCCTTTCTCCATGTATTTTTATGTGGAACTTGGAAGTTTCCATAGTGCCCCATGATCCCAATTCACCACTTTACTATTATTCTTTAATTTTTGCAAGTTACTTTAGACCATTTCCTCCCTATTCTAATAAGGCGGTCCATATAAAAATATTTGGGGACATTACAATCCTCCCCGCTCAATATTTGTTTTCCTAAAACAAGTTAAATTTGGCCGTGACACATGTTCTCCTTCCCCAAGATTTTATGAATAGATAATTTTTATACCTCATTGCTTCATGAATAGGTTGGAATCTCAATTTAACCAATTCACCAATTCTATATCACACAATTTGAACCACAATAAGGATGAAAATGATATCATGGTTCCAAACAAATCAAAAGGAGGTGAAGTATACTTTGCATAGTGTATTGTACTTTAAAGTGTTGACATAGGAGGTATCCCAACCATTTTTACCAAAAGGAGTAACTATACACACCAACCACTCAATCAAATCCACAATAAATTTATCTACTAAAAATATCATCATATTAAATCCAAAGATGACTTGACCTCCACGTCTGCTACTGAAAATATGCCTAGCACTATAACTCCAAGATCCTGAACTAATATCATAAAGGTACCACCATGGTGTACCTGTGCTACTCTTATCATAAAAATCCTAATGGAATAAGTTTTCTGCACCATCGTCTCCTAGATCTCCAAATTGAAAAATCCATGAAAGTGAATGAACTACCATGGATAGTAGCATGCATAGGAATCAAAGTGAAATATACCATATTGATACCATACTATAATTTTTATACATGAAATGATGTATGGAATGATCACTAGTCATAACTTTTAGGTCATGAAATCCTATCATTCCCTCAAGAGATCTCTCCATGTCCTCTATTATCTTATCCACAACCCAGCTAAATCAATTGAGTCCAAGAATTATCCTAGATTCCCAAATGAGATGGTGAAATCAAGAGTTCCTACTGAATCAACATATGCACTACAAAGTTTCATGATAAGGAGCCTCTTATAGTATACCAGGAAACCAAAGAGTAAAACACTGCACTCATCTACCATAAGGTCTCCTAGCTAGGAAACTAGGCCATTTCTCCACATGGATAGGATCCTGAAAAAGTTTTGTATCTCTACCTTAGGTGCTAGATGATAAACTATTGAACCAAGGAATATGATGATCCCCTTGTGTAGTGTCTACCCCTTTGATCATAATTGTCATAAAAACCAATGCATCACTATGTAGGATGATAGGATCCCACAAACATATTAGAAGTTTATCACTCCCAATGTTTATTTGAACCTATGCGAGCCTCTCTAAAAGAACATTAATCTCCTCTTGTATGACCTGCACACTGGAACTATGGAACACATCAATGTCACCAATGTTGGTAGATATTGCAACAAATATAATCTACAACATTTTCTATCCTTTACTATATGGTGGTGATATCTAATTGAAAGAAATACATGTAACAATTTAAAAGTTTCCATACTATTTCAAACATTTTTCCAAGAATAGAGAGGGGATAAAGGGAGGAAAATACCTCTTGATTCTATCCACTTATAGAATATCCCCTTAGTGACTAACTCTCAAAATACATAACTATTTCTCTACTTCCACACCACTAGAGAGGGCTCCTCTAAAATGAGGAGAGAGCCCTCTTATTTATACATGAATTCAAGATAAACTATTGATAATTATAATCCACTTTCCTCTCAACTTATCCCTCCAAATTATCCAACATACCCACTTTTCTCTCAACTTATCCCTTCAAATTCTCCAACAAATATGGGATGAGATATTCTCTCCATATTTCCATAATCCTCTCCTTGAAATTAGCTTCGATCATTTCCTTCAAATCTTGAAAAGATGGAGAAAACATTCAGGAAGCTTTTGAATACTCCTTCGTTGAAAGCTTCAAATATCCCTACATTACAAAGTTCACATAAATATTTGATATATATATGAAAAATATATTAATTTCTAATATTTAATCAAGAATTCTCTTAAAAATACTTAAAACAAATAATTTTGAAAATAGTAATATAAACTCATATGTATTATGAAAGTGGTGGATATTAATGGTTTCACAGAAGGATAACATAGGAATAAGGTAACAAATGATATATGAAATATGAATAAAATGTGGTATTTTTGCGACCCAATGAAGAGTCCCCATTTGAATCATTTAGACCTTCTCTTCAGTGAGAGAATCTATGAACGAATCTAGTGATGGAATCCTCCAATTTCGAACTGCAAGCTTAGTAGTATGGAATGTTGACACAAAGCTGAGTATTCCAAACCTAGATTTGATAGGATGGAGAGGATTAACTAATCTTCTTCCTTCTAAATACCATAGTGATTGATAAAAATCACTAGTGACTTAAACTTGGTGATGAATTCCTCAATGGTTTCGAATTCACTTGGTCTCAATGAGATCAAGTCATTCTCCAATTTATGTCCTCTAAGTTGATCTTTCTTTCTAAAGAATGATTCATGTTTGATCCACACTTCATTAGGGATTTTTAATCCATCAAGATGGAAAAGAAGTTTCAGAGAGAGAGAGAGAGAGAGAGAGAGAGAGAGAGAGAGAGAGAGCAATCCATAAGCTTCATCATTCTCATTATACCACCTTACTTTCTCAACAACTGCATTATGATCAATTTATATGGCCACGGTAACTCTCTAGAGACCTATGTTGTGCAACAATATCTCAATATTGGATTTCCATTCACGATAATTGAAGGAATTCAAGGTTACTATCTTATATAGATCCATGCCTTGGTGTTTCTCAACTAGTGAGAGAAATGAATACCAACACAAAACTAGAAAGAAAATTTATGTAACACAAATCAACCTCTACTTCTACAATGAGCCACCCATAAAAATTTGTATACACAAAATTATTCCTTTATGGAAGCAGTGTTCATATGTGACATCAAATCTCTCAATTTGTTCTAAATGTTGGTCTTCATGTTGCGGGAGAAATAAAAATATGTTTTCAAATTGTCACTCTTAAGGGTGTTAGTTTGATTGTTAACAACTAGTCCTATGCAACAACTCATGTGAAATTCATGTACCCTAATATGTATGATGAATACATCATACAAGAACCATAGTTGCTTCTATTCCTGTTCAAAAGACTAAATACTGAATGGTATGCTCTATCCCCAATGTGCACCAATACCTGTCATAGATCTATCCATTGAATCCATGGATGAATATGCTCCTCTACTAGTTGGTCCATAAATATAATGCTCATATAAATTGTCCATGACTAAGCCTCTCTTCGATAGGGGGAGATCATGATCCTCCTAATGAAAAAATTACTTGGTCAATATTCTCCATGTCAATCCTCTCCTCAAGCACCTACAAATATGTATGCTCATCATGCTCAATCCTAACATGAGGCCCCTCAAGCAGGTCATGAATTTAATAATCGATGTACAAATTGTTGTGGAAAGGTTAAGTGGAATATTAGAATCTTCCCAACTTGATATGAATATGCTCCACCTCCTTGGTCTCATCTTAAGAAAACTTGAGAGTAAGGTCCTTGTCCATAAACACCTGCAAGTAATCTAATTTAATTCTCTCCAATTCCTTCTCAACAATTCAAAATTGGTCACTAGTGACCCATATTGAACATCCTTTATTTCTCTCCTCAATCTAATTCCTCCACATAAGGTCTCTAACAAATTTAAGAGCACAATATTTACTTTTCAATTCTTGTAACATCATCTCTTTTGTGATTAAGAGGTTGTTAAGCCCTTACTAATGACACATTACACCATATAGTGTGGCACATTAACCCCTATATTGTGGGTAATTACATATTAGTTATGTAGGCTTGGGGTCTAATAGTGGGTTTATTAGTTGTACAATAGTATCTCCTATATATAGGAAGGAGATATTCTCATTTTAGCACCATATCATCTTATCTTGTCTTGTACATTGTGTAAGGAGGTTCCTCCATAAAAGAGGATTTATATTTATCTATTCTATTCATATTTTAGGTGTGGATTACTCTCTTGTTTTCTATTTCTTCTTTTTTTATGCTATATCAAGTATTTGGTTGCATAACATTTGGTATCAGAACCCTTCCCTTGGGACTAGCTGCTGCAAGAACAATCATCATGGAACTTTCACCACAACTTTTTTTCTACAAGGAAGCAAAGATTGAGGTTAAAACCCCACTTCCAAAACAGGCCTAAATATCTCGAGTAACATATTCATATCCTAATACGTACAGTTTCAGAGATAAGTTTGGAGGAATCTAGGGTTTCTTACTAGTCCTATAGCTAGTATAAAACAAGTGCTCTTGAGAAAAAGGTCATATCTAAGAAATCTTATATCCAAACAGAGTGAGACCAATTTCATATGAAACATTATATACCAAGGTATCTATGGTAGAAGTTTGAGATATAGACACAAAATAATGGACATGTGGCATACATTACAAATTCGCTCTTCTGGATAGGACAAAAATAAGAGGTTTTGGTATATTTGCAATAACTTTTTGTTGGCTCATCCAAATTAAGTCATACCTATGGAATTGGAAAGAGGACGGATCGAGGTACTACAGGATGAATTTTCATCCTCAGTGAGGTGTAAATTCATTTTTTTCCTCAGTTACAAGTCGGCCCTAAAATAGCCTCCTAATCAATGATTGAAAAAGGTACAAAATTTTGCATTTTAATAGATTTTAGTAGAAGGATATATTTGTGGTAAACCATAGGTGTGATATTGTTAAAAATTCCACCAAAAAGAAGTGGAAAGAATCACACTCCACTCAACCCCCCCGAGGGTTCATCCCCAACCTACGAGGAAATGGAAGACATTTATTTTAGAGTGTCCAAGTTGGAAGATATGATTAAATAAAATGTGAAAATTGATTACTTCGCTAAATTAGAAAAGAATATGGCTATTATAGAGGATCTCAAAGTGATGGCTAGTAAGGAATATCTCCAATACTTGAAGGAGTTTATCAAGGATATCAAACATAACTTTGTTCCTCAACTATCTACTCAAGAAGAGGATAAGGAGGGGTATGATGACTTATTCTAGTCACATTTGAATAAATTTGAAAAAAAATTAGAGAGTATGAATTTGGAGTCCTGAGAAGTTGATGATTCACAACAACTACTAAAGGAGAATGAATTGTATGCAAAACCCTCAAATTTTTTATTTGGGATAAAGGAGGTAGAGTATTTGGGTCATATTGTATCTCATAAAGGTGTCATGGTAGACCCTAAAAAAATTAAATCCATCATTGGATTGGCCAATTACAAAAACCCTAAAGAATCTTCGAGGACTCTTAAGTTTGACAGGGTACTACCACAAGTTTGTTAGGAACTATGGAAGAATAGCATATACTCTAACACCATTACTGAAGAAAGATGATATCTCTTGGACTCCAGATCCTTTCAACAAGTCAAAGAGGCCAAGTGTAAAGCTCTTGGTTTGGCGTCACCAGACTTCACAAAAAACTTTATTGTGGAATGTGATGCTTCAGTAAATGGAATTAGAGCTATACTAATGCAAGGACACCCTATTTCCTTTAGTAGTCATCCAATCCAGCAAAAAAACTTAAAAAATCCCATTTATTAGAAGGAAATGTTTGCAATAATACATTCCTTGAAGCAAAGGCGCCCCTACCTTATAGGGAGACATTTCAAGGTTAAAACTGATCATGATACCCTTAAATACTTCTTGGAACAAAGGATATCTTCAGAAGAGAAACAAAAATGGGTAACAAAGATGTTGGGATATGAGTTTGAAATACTTTACAAAAAGAGGAAGCAGAATGTTGTCACAGATGCACTCTCTAAGAAATATGGGTATATTGAAGCATCACTCTATGCTATTTCGATCATCCAAACAGATTGGATAGCTGAAGAAAATGACGAATAGAAAAATGCCAAAAAAATATGGACATTTATTCAAAAGATGCAACAGGATTCCAGTTCCTCTAATACTTTTAGGTGGAAATATGACTTGAAATGGTACAAGGATCTCTTATATATTGGTAATATTTCTCAGCTCAAGCAAAAGGTACTTTCTGAATTCCACGCTTCATTGCTAGGAGGGCACTCAGTTTTCTTAAAAACCTACCACGGGGTGAAGAAAGATTTTTTTTAGGATGGTCTTAAAACTGATGTTCAAAAATTTGTGGCAGAATGTTTGGTTTTCCAACAAAATAAAGGTGGACAGAGGTCTCGATGTATTTTATCACAGCTTTACCAAACTTTGAAGGAAAGAGTGTCATCATGGTGGTTGTTGATAGACTTACTAAATATGCACACTTCTGTGCACTATCTCACCCCTTCAAAGCAAGCACGATCACGAATTATTTTATGGAGATAGTACAAAAACTACATGGTAATCCAAATATTATAGTAAGTTTCAGCGATCCCATTTTCACTGGAAATTTTTGGACCAAATTATTTTCTTGTTTGGGTACTCAACTGGATCATATCTCATCTTATCACCCTTAATCTAATGGACAGACAGAGATAGTAAAAAAAAAATTGCAAGGGTATATTCAATGTTTTGCAGCTCATAAACAAACAAAATGGGTCAAATGGTTACCATTGGAAGAATGGTGGTATAATAATTCCTTCCATACATCATCAAAAATTACCCCATTTATGGCACTATATGGCTACCATCCACCATCCATCACATATTCAGTAAGAGACTCTAAGTTTCAAGTAGTGGAAGACCACATGCAGCATCAACAACAAGTTCTTCAACTCTTAAAGGACAACTTGAATCTGGCACAAAATTGAATGAAACAACAAGCAGATCAACACCGTAGTGAACATAGATTTAATGTTGGGGATTGGGTTTTTTTAAGACTACAACCATACAAACATATGTCCCTGAAGAACACCAAGAAGGATAATAAATTATCACCTAAATAATACAGTCCCTACAAGGTGTTACAAAATATTGGTAGTGTGGCCTACAAATCGGGACTACCTGCATCTTTTCGAGTCCATCCAGTTTTCTATGTTTCTTGTTTAAAGAAGTTAATTGGTGACAATATACCAGTTCAAACAATGTTACCAGAACTTGATGGGGAAGGAAAATTCATCTTGGAGCTTGAAGAAACTTTTGAAATATGAACTAGACAGCTTCGAAATCTATCAATTTCAGAGTATCTCATTAAATGGAAGAACTTACCCACAGAATATTCAACATGGGAAGATGAGTCCTTTATACAGCAACATACATAACTATTTCAGCGTTGAGGACAACAATTTTTGAAGGGGAGGGGTAGGTTAATCCCTTATTGATGATACATTACACCATATAGTGTGGCACATTACCTGCTATATTGTGAGGCATTACATATTAGTTACGTAGGCTTGGGGCGTCATAGTGGGTTTATTAGTTGTATACTAGTTTCTCCTATATATAGGAAAGAGATATTCTCATTTTAGCATCATATCATCTTGTCTTGTCTTGTACATTGTGTAAGGAGGTTCCTCCCTCGAAGAAGATTGATATTTATCTATTATATTCATCTTTTAGGCGTGTATTACTCTCTTATTTTCTATTTCTGCTCTTTTTATGCTCTATATGGGATTTGGTTGCATAAAAAAGTTGGATCTCTAAGTCATGAAATGTCATCCTTCCAACACTGTGCATTCTATTACCTAAGATATCATCCAAATCATGTGGCTTGATCTTGAAATATCTCATTGCCCATGGTTTTTGTTTTGTTTATATTTTCTAATGGATGGTATACCAAATCATAATGTGCATGGCATGAAAACACAACAAAAAATATATCTTTAACACCAAAATTGTTAGTACCATCACTAACATATTTTACAAGGATTTCATATTTACATGAAATGGATTTTCTATCATGGTTTTGCGAGGAAATATGACCACTATAAAATTAATATTTGTTAACATACCTTGCTGTCTCAATTTCATGTATTGTTGCTAGGCCATATTCTATGCACCATTCTTGTGTATAACTAGGAAAAGAATCTACCTCTTGTCCCCCATTTGCATTTGAAGGAAGAATATTAATAGTGTATTCACCACCCTTTGAACTAGTTTCATTACATGAAATTTTGGATGCTCTATTTTCAAACATATTGAACATCCTCTTCCCAATTTGTGATCTAGAGCATTCTGGTAGCAATGATTTACATTGTTGAAAGCTATGCTCTAACTCTTGTTGTGTCTTATCAAAGTGCTTCAATGACTTCTCATGGTGTTTCATTAAACTTTCTCACTCAAGATTCTCCTCTTTAATTGGCAAGGTAGAAAAGAAAGTGGGTAACATTCTTCCATCTACAAATCCATCCATGGGTGACAATTTCTACTTTTGAAATTCTGATCTTCAAGTTTTCTTCGTTATAACTCTTCCATTCCCATAGCCATCAAGGAGCATCCTCCAATACCCCTGTAATATCGCCAATCTAAAAATCAAATATATTAGCTCCAACTTTTTCCATAGAGAGTCTAATGGTTTTCAACTTCCTTCAAACAATTCATACAAGGATTCTTCATATATCATTCTCATGTGCCAAATGCGAGAAATGGGTATGTCAACTTCCATAACAATAGAATATACATTTGATTTATGATTTATATAATATGTGAACATTAGTTAATGTACTTAGGTACCACTATTATGTTCTCAAACATATATGATATAAATTTTGAAAGTTGTTTATTAAAATCTTGTTCAAGACTTCTGTCAAATTTAGATTGTATTCAATTCCCTTACTATCAATTAGGAAGCACCCGATGTACTAGATGAAGAAACCATATAATGATGATTTGATGTCCCAATATAAAATAGTACAATGGATGAAATTTTAGATTAAATAAATATGAATAAACTCCCAATCACCAACTCAAACCAATGATGACTAGATTGAGTTTAACCATGGAGATAATTGTGTATTCTAGTCAATCAAAACACCTCCCAAGCTAATTGAATTTGCTTGGATAGAACCAATTCAACTCATACAAGCCCAAAACTAGTTATATATCTCAACGCAATGTTAGAATATTATGAACATACGAACTAATATCATAGCGAAATATAAAATATGGAAAGCATTAGTAGTGTATCCTTCTATCTAACAAGCAACATAAAGCATGAAATAAAATTAGAGAAAAGAGAACAACAAGAGAACATGGAGATACGTGGTTCACCCAATATGGTCTACATCCATTGGATGCGTTGCATCTTGCATTATTTTGAAAATAGATCTCCAAGATTACACAGAATCCTCACATATGCCTCACATCAAGTTCCATCACCCAATCATGTCATAGTCATGTGTGTACAAATGACATAGACAACATGTAATGTGTGATGAACTACAATCAACACATACCCAAAAGGGTCTCCATCACCTCTCTTATATACCAAGAGATTTGGATTACAATACATCTCATGAGACTTGTGGGGAAAATAAATTTTCATCTCTTTATATAGACAATGTTTACAAATGATATAATTACAATGATGCATGTGGGAAAAATCTATTTTATAATATTAGAGTTATTTTATGCCTTGTAATGATATTTTACCAATCTACAAGATAATTCATCACTACATATTTTAACACGAAAAGCTTCAAAGAACGTTGATGGTAGTTTTGGAAGAAACCCAAATCAAAAGGAGGGAGATTAACTTGATTTTGACCAAAAAAAGAAAACTTTTCCTAAGCGTTGAAAAATCCTCTAGCCTACTCGAATTCTCCCAAAAAGTGTAAACATGGACTCTACACATCCAAATGCATCAAAATGACATAGTCACCACTTCCAAACAACTTATTATGATAGTTAAATAAAAGGAATCTTAAGCTTATATAACCCTTTTAATGCATATTTTTACGTGAGGAAACTAGTCAATGAATTTGGAACAACACATGAAGTAAAAGTTGGATTTTGTCATTAATTCACGGAGAGTATGAGTGACTACATCAATGGATGCTATAGAAGCTACAAAATGAAAGAAATATCTACTGAAAAAGAAAAGAAAGAACTACCCAAAAATGAACAATTTAGAAAGGGAAGATTGTTGCTCCAAAAGTGAGATTTGCTTCCCTAGTGCTCCCTCTAAACCCTGAATTTGACCCCAATATGCAACATACCATCCACTGGTGTGCCTTCTATCAAAAATATGAGATGCACTTCTCATTATAGATCTACTACTTTTGGTATGCCCTCCTCAAGCAAGAACCTTCAACACAACTCCAACTTTCTCAAAACCACCATAAACGTTTGTTGCTACAACTTGGCACTCTAATTTAAAACATGAAGATGAAATACAACCAGAAATAGAACAAGATCTACAACTCCATTAGATAAATACAACTTGATAAATATGAGTGATTCCTCCTGATATTTCCTGCACAAGAAGTTCAATTGATAAATTTGAGTGATTTCTCCTCTCATGCTAGCTAGGGTGGAATCTTTCACCACCAAAACTAGTTATGGAGCAAGGGGCACATATCCCAACCTTGAGAAGCTCAATGGCCCTCCAATATTAAAACTCAAACGACCAAAAACCCCTTCACTTATGTCTTCACTCTTTTCATAAATCTTCATTGACCATTTCCCACACTTTCTAGATTTCTCTGAGAAATACTTAAAAAATATTAATAAATTTTACTTTTATGAGAGAAGGACATCTTGAGACCCACTTACATCTTCTCTAATGTTATTTGGAAAAACAATAACTTCATCTACCTTGCAAGTTCGAATTTTAGAGGATTAGATTGATTTTGGGGGAGATACATCCTCATGTGGGACCACTCTAACCTCTAGCACCCTCGTGTAAATTTAGGACCTGCAACATGTCATATGGTGTCATAAGTTGTCATAGGACCTCCTTCTTGCCATGGATGTCATATATTTTTTATTTTTAGCCCAAAGAGTTACAACCCTTGAGATGCCTTCATGAGAGCATTCCTTCCACCATGGATAGGAATTACATCACATATTTGGACTCATTCCACCACTAATGTGCCCTCCTTGTCCAAATTCTCTCAAAACACTAATAAAATTGATCTATAGGAGATAATGATTCCTTGCTCCATAAAGTTTTCCCTAGACCTTGGTTTTGTGATAGTACCTAATGATTCCTTGCTCCATAAAGTTTTCCCTAGACCTTGGTTTTGTGATAGTACCTTATAACCCTTTATTTTTTCCAAGTGACTTTAAACCATTAACTTTCTAGCCTAATAAAGTGGGAGAGAGAAAAATATTTAGAAACATTACAAAAACTTTTAAAAAATTATTCTATGATGATGGAATCATTTCTCTAAAGCTCTTTCTTCTAAATATTTTCACTTTAACCTTGAATTTTTCAAGTTAAATGTCCTTATATGATGGGTTATGGTTAATAACTTTTAACAAGATAAAACATTATACTCTATTATAAATATTTGAAGGGGATGAATATTTGATATATATATCTCTTTAATATTCTATTTTTACATATATTTCAATTGGTTAATTGAGGTTACATAGAGTGGTTAGGTTCAAATCTAATTTTGTGATATTTGCTCTTTAAAATCAGAATTTTACTATATAATTGTTGACTAAATTTATCTAATTATGATTATACTTTAATTCTCCTAAATAAAACTATATTTTAGACGACGGCAACAACAAATATATATATATATATATTAATAATAAATAAAGATGATGGACTATCATTTTCCCATTTCCTAATCTGTGAATTAAGTTCCAAAAAAACCAAAAAGAAACTCTATTTTAAACATTAAAAAAAACTAAAAATTAAAACAATAATAAATGAAGCTGAAGCTGATATATTATAATTTTCAATCCATTTCCTAATATTTTGCGTCGGCGAGTGAAAATTACCACGCCGATACCCGTCTATCAATAAAACATATTTATAGATACATACAACTAACCCCGGCTTTTTATGTGTAAACCGTGTTTTCCTTTTCTTTCCCATCTACTGAAAATAATAAAATCATATATAAACACGAGTAAACCAGCCATAGAGATTCGATTGGTTGACTCCTTATTTTCTTTTGGACGATTTTCTGCAGCGAAAGTAAGAAAATGAAAGCCTCTGCAAATGGAAGCAATTCTAACGTGCCGAATGATATTAGCGATCTTGCAAAAGAAAT
>LPNX010412795.1:98355-120510 GCA_001517045.1 Pseudotsuga menziesii | reverse complement strand
GATCCATATTCTTCTTCAATTGTGTTTTTTTTTATCACAATTTAGCATCACTCATGATTGGTTAGTTAATTAGTTTGTGCTGTAATTAATCAAGTCTGTGTTCTATCCTAAATTAAGAGGTGTAATTAATTATTTCTTGGGTTTTATCATAAATTAACATTACTTTTATATTTTGTGGTGTTTAAATTGTAATATTAGCATTAACATTTCTAGTGTTAAGAAGTTATTAATGTTGATTAATATAAATTATTAATGTTTATTTTTAAGATTTTTAGTATTGTGAAATAATTAAAGATAATTTTTTCTAATTTATTAGAATCAGAAAATAGTAATAAAAACGATATGATTTGAAATTTAATTATTGGATTGAGAATATTTTTATTGATCTTATTCTTGATGGATATCAATATGGTTATAAAGTTTTTGAGGAAAATGCATATGTCTCTTGAATCCTTTGATATGATTAAGGGAGGAAACCTCTACCATGTTCCTTAAGAGAAGTTTTTTTTGGAGTGCAAGGACTAAAAAATATGGTTATCACACATGTCCTCATAACAATATTCGTATCTTCTATGTGTTGGAATTTACTTCACTATAAGGTTTGATTAATAGCTATAGATATACTAGACCTTGACCTAGTTATGAAAATAAAGCTAGGCCTTCGCATAAATCAAGCTTATAGGCATGTAGGAAAAATAATGATGTGTTCAGCCAATAGAAAATGAATTTAGAGAGGATTTTTTCCCTTATAATAAAGATGTAGCAGAGAATTAGAGGACATATATCTCTTTATATGTGTTTGAGGAATAGATATAATTAAAAGATGAAACCCACACCTTAGAGAATAAAGGAAACATATAGGAATATTGGTATTAACAAGTATACTTGAAACACCAAATAATACCTTTTAAGTATATCTTTAGCTTAATATTGGGAGTATTAATCTTACAAACGGGTTTTAAGCACTATATATCGGTTTCAATGTCCTTCACATTTTTTTGGGGGGGGGAGGGCATTTCTTAACCCCAAATAAAAGATTTTGGCCATCCAATTCCAAAAGAAACACCTCGAACCACTACAATTGACCTATTCCATCAATCATTTCCCTCTAAATGAAGAAATCAATGCCATTATTAGGTTTTTTGCACTATAAATAGGTCTCAATTTTTTTATAATGTGTTAGGAAGAAACTTGGGCCCACAGGGGCTTCACTTGTTGGCCAATATCCTATCACGTTAGTTCATATTGTGGGTTTTAAAATTATCAAAAATCGAACCAATATATTGTAGGTATTGGGGGGATGAGGGGTTTAAGGTGGGGGTGGGTAGGGTGGTTTATAAGGATTGAGGTATAAAAAGAGGTGGGGAGGAGGTTTTAAGTATTGGGAGGGGGTTTCAACAAAAATATTTTGGGTCAATATCTCTCAAAATTAAGGGTATTCTTTAATATCCTACGATCGCACATGGTATGTGAGAGGTTCACTAAGTGAAGTCCCCATGCTTGGGCCATTGGCCCTAAGGCAATATTTAAGAGAAACCCATTAACTACCATTGTTATCATTGGCATCTAGGTGTTTATATAATTGGAATTAGGTATGGGCCTTAGAGCCCTAGACATAGTCATAGGAGGAATCACAAGACTTAGGACCTAAAGGAAGGATTTACGGATCTCGGGCCAAGAGCACTAAATCAAGTATTCAGATATGAGATCATGTCATTTTTAGGAGATTGTTATGGGTGGAAATATGTAGTTTTGTGCACTAAGGATGGGTCATGAACCATGGTTGGGAAAAAAATTGAGAAAATTGTAACCTAAGCTAATATTTGTTTATGTAATGTGAAATGATCAAAGCCATGAACCATGTAATACACCCTTTAAAGTGGATATTTATGGTAAAAGTTGCATATGGGAATAATGACATATTTTTACATAGTGGAATAGATCTTGAGGTATTGACAAGAGTGGAACGAAGAAAGAAAGATCCTTATGTAGATATACTACGGCGTTGGGAAAAACATTCTAGGGAAAATACCATGTCTATGGCCCTAAAGAATACATTGGTTGATATAGTTTCATGAACAATGCCTAGAAGCACCATGCATGACTTTAGTGTGGTATCCATAGCACTACATATCTAAATCACGTGGCCTTAGTACCTTGGACATGGTTAATGCATGAGACCTAAATCTTGGAACATAAAGGAATATTATAGGAATACAAGGGTAAGAACCTTTCCTCAACCAAACATGCATGGCCTCGTGAGAGTATTACTAGACTATGACTGTGGATGATAGTTACATTAGATGGTTCATAGTAGTATGTGAATTTTTTTGGGCCTTAGGAATGATGTTTTGGGGAAGAAGACAATGCTTTTGAATATAAGGAGATCATTGAGGCACCCAAATCCATGAACAATGAATTAATACACCATGCACTACTTTGTAGATGTATCCATGGAACTATGTATCTAGATGTTGGGGCCTTGGGAAGTTCAACATGGTTAGTGTAGGGGACATGAACGTGGGGATCTAAACAATATTATATCCATCAATGGCTAATATTTTTTCTCCACCAAACACCTATCGAATCCTAAGGGTATCATTGGCCCATGATTGAGGATGCCAGTACCATTAGGTGGTTTTGACTACTATGTATGTTCCTTAGATCCTTGTGAATGATGTTATATTTAATAAGACAATGTATCTTAAACTAAACAAACTATTTAATCATCTATTCCAATGGACAATGCCTCAAAGCACCATGAATGACTTCACATGGGTATGCATAGTGTTATGTATCTACTTCTTGAAGACTTGTAGGCATGGACATGGTCGAGGGTGGAGATTAGAACATGATCTTGTAAAGAAATATTTTATCCATATATGTATGGGACAGTAGCGTGAAACAACCACATAATTCCTTCCAATAGTATCATTGGCCTATAATTGATTATTTTGATTCCATTAGGTTGTTTTTAGTAGTACATATGTGCCTCAATTCCTAGGGAATGCTGGTCTAGGTTAAAAGACAATTCCTTAGGCCCTAAAGAAATTAATGAATCTAGATCCATGAAAAATATCTAATCATCATGCCTGACCTTGAATAGATCTTTGTCAAACTATGTATCCATGCCTCGGGGACTTAGTGGCTTATACATGGTTAGTGGAGGAGATTTGAACCTATCTACAAAAAATAATCTTACATCCTTGCAATCCTAAGAAAATCCCCCCCACGAACCACACATGGCCTCTTGAACGTACAATTAGCCTATAATTTAAGATATTAGTGTGGTTATGTGGTTTTGAGCAGTATGTGGCATGTATGAGGGTGTTCGGAAATATGCTCTAGTAAACAAGACCATGAATTTGTCCCTAAAGATACTATTGAGGCATCTAGAGCCATGAAAAATTCATTAGAGAACCACACATAACCTTTCAATGATTTGCATGGTGCTTTGTATTTAGGTCATACCGCCTTGGTTCCTTTAACATGGTTAATTGAAGAGACCTAAACCTTGATCCCTGATTTTCTTTTGTAGCCATCCAACAGAAAGAAGGTTAGCTACACCAACCCCACATGCCATCCCAATGCTATGATTATCCTATGACTCAGTATGGTGGTTTCATTAGGTGGTTTTGTCATATGTGTACATGTTTCGAGTACCTCGGAATGAAATAATAAAGAAAAAGAAAATGGCTTTGTCCCTAAAGAAACCATTGCTGAAATCTACGAAATGACAAGTTCCTCAATGAACAATGGATGATTTTATAGGGGTACCATTTCACTATGTATCCAAGTGTTGGGGACTTAATACAATCAACATGGTCATGAGAAGATACCTAAATCTCAATACATAAAGGAATAATCTAGTCACTTGAGGAAAATAAGGTTTCCTTTAACAAACACACATGGACTTATAAGGGTATAAGTAACCTATGATTGAATACATTAATTCCATTATATGGTTTTGAGAAGTATGTGTATCTTAGGGACTGGTGAAAGGTGTTGTAGGGAAGATGGCCATTCCCTTATACCTAAATAAATAATTTACTAGTAGACCCATGAAAATATCTAGGAAGTGCAACATATGACTTTGTAGGGGTATCCAATGCACTATGTGTCTAGGTATTGTGGCGTTGGTCCCTTTAACATGGCAACTTGAGGAGACATTATCCTAGGGAACTAAAGGAATATTTTAGATATGCATAGATAAGAACGTTACCTCCACCAAACAATATAGATGGAATCCCAAGGGTAGAGGTAAAAAACATCACACTAAAAATTCCAAAAATTGTCCAAAAAATATATAAATCCTTATGAATGTGAATCAACCAGCATTTTATGGTTGGAAATATAGGAATTGGTGAGATTGATCAATCTTTCTACACTTCAAGAAAATTCTGGATCCATAAATTTTCTTTGTAAGGATACCATTTCCTATGATTGAGTGCCATTAGTTGTTTTTTTAGCGTAATGCACGTGTCTTGATGCATTGGAAATAACATTTAACGTAATAACACCGTGCCTTTGGCCCTAAAGAAACCATTTATACATCTCAACCCATTAGCAATGAAATAAATATACATACATGACTTCAAAGGGTATCCATGAGTACATTATGTATCAAATAAATGGGACTTGGTCGGGACATGATCACGTGCGAATCCCTGAACCTTTTCTCCAAAAGAATTGTTATATCCATTAACTGATAAGAAGGTTTCGTCCACCATTGAAACATGTCATCGTGAAGGTATCATTAGCTTATGATTACGACTTCAATTCTATTAAGTGGTATTGAGTAGTATATACATGTCTCGGCTTTAGGAAATATATCGTAAAGAAGAAGACCATGTGTTTGGAAAAAAAAGGGAGGTAACAAAAATGGTTGTCTCAGGTGGTTCCTGCAATTATTTTGTTATGGACTATGTTGTCTGATTGATGGTCGTTTTTGTATGCAAATCTTCACAATGGCTTCTATTGTAACTGCTAATTGGTGTTGAAATTCTTCCCAATTTCGGAGTGCTTTATGGATGTCAATGGTCAAGGTTGTGAGGCTCGACAAGTTCGACATTTTCTGTTTTATCGACATGTACACAATATTACTCATGTCAGGGCCTAAAAATTGTGCTTTCTCCTCTGCAGTGTCTAATAATCTCTTCATGTGTTGGAGAATCTTGTCGAGGTTGTCCAATCTAGGATTGGCTTGAGTTATCCATTGGTGTGCTTGTTTCTCAAGTTTGTCTAGCTTTGTTGTTTCTAATATCAGTTAGTCTTGAATTGTTTTGGCCATTGCTTCTGTGTCTCCTCACTAGCTCTAGAGTGATTTAATGTGCTCGCGGGTATTCCTTAGTGGTTGAAACACCTGGCCATAATAGATGACCCAACTTCTTAGGACTTCCTCCATGATAATAGATTCCTCAAAATGTTATTTCAGTACTTTGTGAGCTTTTGAGAACGCTATCAATTGATTTCTTAACAATATAGAGGTATGTTCCATCCGTTATTCCTTCTTTTCCTGTAGCTGTGTTTGAAGACTAGACACGGCATTTTCAAAGAGTCGGTATTCATGTTCCAACTGTTTGTCGGTGTCGACTACCTCTGGTACTTGAGTGATTGTTTGTGCGAGATCTCTGCATTTCGTTAGGAAATCGACTTGTTCTGTTTTAAGTTTTTTAATTTGTGTCTGTCTTCTTTCTTTCCTTACTCTAGATTCTTTGTTGAGGGCCTCCAACAGTTGGTCCAAGTCTTCATCCCTAATTTTATGTGTATCCATTGTTGTGGTCGACCCTAGATGGGCCAGGTGGATGCCTGATGTTATTTACTATTGTTCCTCTCTTTTTTCTTTTTTCTCTTTTCTTTCTTTTCTTTTTCATTGAGATTGTTGTCTATTTTGTGCATCATCTGCTCATGTCAGCAATGGTTTTGTCTGTTGTTTTTTATGTTTTTCTTTTGTTCTACTGCTTGGTAGGTCGGATTTTATCAACTGTGTTTCAGAAAGGGGATTAGTGGATGGTTGCGCCGGGAGGCGCTTTACAGCCCAGTATGGGGGAGATCTTGTAACGTTACGTAATGTTCTTCAAGTTGGCTAAAATAATATTGCCAATTATGAGGGAGATGTTGTAACATTATGTAAAGTTCTTCATGCATGTAACGTGTTCCTCATCATAAATGTCGGCTATAAATATTATTGCTTATTATAAAGGAGATGTTGTAAGATGTTGTAAAGTTATTTTTTTTACTTCTACTTAATAATAAAAAATACATAAAAATTTATAAAATAATAATGTGCAGCAACAGTAAAAAGATCCGCAACAGATACATAATTCAACCCATCAACGAAGTATCTGAATTGAAAGTTATAAGTATTTTCCTCTAGTTGTTTGATCTCACACCATGTGATTCTCGAATTCCATATAATTTGGATTGGAAGGGAATCATATTCACTGTTGTTGAGTTCAGTATTATGATTCAACAATAACTAAGTTGAATGCTAAATAATTAAAACAATCAAACGTGTTCTTAATGATTTGGTCATGTTTATGAAGAGCCTGTTCTGTTGTGCCAATTATAATTATAACCCCTGTCTCTGGTCATTGTTCATTTTTGCGAAAGAATGCTGAGGCATTTATTTCAGACCTTCAAGCTTTTTGGTTTTGTAGATAACCGCTGTGTATTTTTTTAACTCATATCAGACAACGATTTTGTTTTTCGTGATTAACTTATGTGGTGCACATTATCGACGCTCTCCCTCTCCTTGCAATCGAGATAGAGAGATACCGGGTAAAAAATCTCGATCCTGAAAGTTGTGGTAGAGATATACCGCTATATTGGGGTAGATCTTTAGTGTTTGTCGGATTCTATCTTCAACTTTCATAACCTCACGTCAATGAAGTGGGGGTCCAATCGGTGGGGGAAGGTGGTTTTCACTCAGCCCACCAGGGGTCAATTCCCACCGAGACATGGCCCGCTGTGATAAGGCTCAAAGGATAGGCGCCCCCTGGATAGGCTACCGCCCCCCTGGATAGGCTACCGCCCATACGGGGATTGGAGTCGGGACTTCTCGGTCCTTGCTGAGTCACAAGTTGCTGGTATATCCTGGCACGGGGATTGGAGTCGGGACTTCTCGGTCCTTGCTGAGTCACAAGTTGCTGGTATATCCTGGCTTGCGGGCTGCCGGTCTATACCTTAGGGATTATAGTGGCAGCAGCGGATTTGAACCTGGGCCTGGTCCAGGCAAGTTTGACAAGTTACCGATTCCCCTTGAGCTAAAAAAAACCTTTCATAACCTCACTGTCCGGCGTGTGGAAAACGATCACCTCTTCAATTCCAGTTAACTTCCACATCAAGCCAGCCGTATCTAGGAGATCCCAAATAAATCTTACGCAGAAAGATTTTTAAACAAGATTGTGCTAGCGTGTCTATCAACATGTCTTTACTCCAAGTGATGTCTACCGTGGTTGGTTATAATCTACTGTCAGTTTTAATGGAAAACAATTAATGTGTGGAGTTAAACGTGGAATTGGGTTGAGATGTAATTGGTTGGTGGCTCACTTTTATGAGAAAAAGAAACATGCTTTAAACTCATTAAAATAATTTTACAACGAATTTCTAACCGAGATTGGAATACTACATGCCATGGACACAAATATTACGAATTTTAATGGAATTTTAATGTTGCATATGTGAATATTCAATGGTGGAAAAAGTTGGATATATATATATATTTTGAAATATATTAAATATAAATTTTAATTGAAATATTAATTGAACACTAATATTATTATTTATTTTAAATTTAAATTTAAATTTAAATTTAAATATTAATTTAAAGTTATGATTATTATTTTATTTAGATTCTAATTTAAAATATAAGTTCTTTATAGTCATAGATTTTAGTGTATTAATACCAAGAATTCCTTGGGGTATAGTGGTAAGGGTGTTGAGATAATGGGCATGAGGTTCAAGGTTCAGTATTCCCAAGTCAAAACAATAAAAAATTAAAAATTTAATCAGCTCCTTGAGTGCAATACCTAAGAAGAGGCTTGCAGCTCGAGAGATTTGATCCCTCTCGACGCTTGATAGAGCCTAGGATTTGGATCTAGGATGGTTTAGTAATTTCAAGTGGCGTGGAAGATGGAACTGAGGTTGAGGGACGTGTAGGCAACAGAAGGCGCTCTGAATTTGATGGGAGGTTTGGAATGACATCCGTCGGCATAGGAATCTCGACTACTGGTGGTCAGTCAACAGGTTGATTAGGCTCAACATAATCGATGAGGTCGGCCATTTCTTGATTTATTGCTAATGTTTCAATCTGGTCATTTGCATCAAGTTCAGCTGATATGGCTCCTTCATTTGCTTCATTTATCAGTAGTAAGGGATTTTGAGTGGATGGTATGAATGATTAAATGTGTGCTACGACAAATTGAGATGTTTTGTCAAGCTTTATTTGAAATGTGGATTTAATAACTCCGACAATCTAGGGTTTTGGTGCAAACTTTTGTAGCTAGTTAGGGTGTTGGGTGACTGCAAGAACTTGTCGTGAGGGCCTGAATTGACAATTGGATTTGTTTTGTTCAGTTGTTGGATAGAAGAGAAGAGATTAGGGAGTTGGTTGATAAAATCTTGAAGGTATTTGTCTTTATCAAATTCTTGTTTGAGTTTTTCGGATAATGCTTGCATGCAAGGGAACGTTGGGGGAACAAAGATCGAGTTTGGTACTTCTTCATGGACTGTCTGGGTTGGGCATGGAGGTGGTGGAGTGGTGTTTAAATCAACAGACTCAACTTTAGGATGGGTGGCTACTCTTACCTTCTTTTCTTTTGACTACTTTGTTTCTTCTTCCATGAATCTTTTGGACTATTCTTCGACGGATACATTATTCTTAGAAACATCGTCCAATATTTCAGCAACTCCAACATGTAACTCATCCTCATCATCAGAATCCTCTAGGAGAATGAGTCTGTGTTTCCCTTTTCCTTTGACTAGAGTACTTTTCTTTTCTCATTAGAGGAAATTTCAACTCAAAATGGGCCTCCTAAAAAAAATTAGTACAATAATAGTTAAAATAATAAAATAATATTTATTAATTTTGGAGGAAGAAAAGAAAAAAACTATTTTTTTTGTTTCTATTTTCGACATATCTCCCCGTGTTTTTACTCAAATTTCGATTGGGAGAGCTCATTGGAAGCAGAATTAAATTCCGCATCCAACGAGTATCCACTCGGCATACTTTTGACGGACCCCGCTACACCAAAAACATGAAATACCTGAAAAAATGTGGCGATGACATTATCATCACATTTTTTCAGGTATTTCTTATTTTTGGGGTAGCGGGGTCCATAAAAATTATGTCGAGTGGGTACTCGTTGGATGCGGAATTAAATTCCGCATCCAACAAGCCCTTCTGATCGAAATTTGAGTAAAAACACGAGGAGATACGTTGAAAATACAAACAAAAAAATAGTTTTTTTTTATGATACCTATCCCCAAGTTTATATTAAAAAAGTGTTTAAGACCTATACAGTATTTCAAATTTAAAGCAATTTCATTGGCTAACACATGATGACATCGAATTTGAGTTAAAGTTAAAAGGCCCATGTTGAGTTGAATTTTCCTCTAATGCAGGATTTAGATATTCCCAGATCTAGTTGTTAGATGTATCTTTTCATCATAGCATACTTTGGTTTGTTGGAATGAGTTTCTTCATCTGTTTGCTCATCCTTCTCCTCCTGTTGTTGTGTTAGTTTAAGGGCTTGTTGTGTCGGTGGTACTATAACTATTTTAAGAGTGTTTAGCTCTTCTGCTTAGGTGTCTTCTAAGATAAAAGTGTTGATATGAAGATGTACTTCATAATATTCCTCTTTCTCGCAGTCAGTTAAGGGATCGACAATCGATTGATCAGTTTTCTTTTCAAGCATTGGTATGGATATCTTGGTGTTTGATTGTTGAGCTAACTCTGCGAAGATATCCTTGATTGATGGATAATAATCGAGAGGTTTATCCTTCCCTACAGCTCCCTACATGAATGAAACTATAGTGTTATCCAACTCTAACTAGATATGTGCTGTCGACGGAAAACATCTTCAAAAATTATGGGGTACCCTCCATCTAATCGTTTTGACCTTTGGATTTTGGAACTAGTTGTCTAATAAGAATTTGACCGCTTCTAGCTCATGAGAATTCAGATCCATTGAAAATGGCTTGAAATTCCAGATATGGAATCTTGCAGGTTCCAGGAACTATGGGTCTGTGATAGGTCATGTGTAGTACATTGTAATCCATATGATTAGAGATGGGAATCTGATTGTCGCGCCTTCCTGCTGACATTTTATGAATATATTCTTGACAAGATTAGCTAGGTATTAGGCCCAACAGTAAGTTTTTCCTCTCTCCACTATGTTGTCCAAGTCTTCCAACATGTCGAGGCTTAAATCACATCCATGTTGATCCTAGAATTGTTATCATTTTTGGCAATCAAATTACTCATTTAAACATATGTTTTATTATCTTTTTGTATATTTTATGTCACGCAGATCACTATTCATCTCAGGTATGTATGAATTTAAGGTTTATATGAAATCTATTTATTTTTATCATTTTTATGGTTTTATTAATTAAAAATGACATTATTAAATCCCATTTGATGTATTAATTAATTTGTATATTTGTTTGCATATTTTACAATATTTTTGGGACAAATTAATAAACATAACAGATTCAACCTACCTTGTGCACATCACGTCTAGGTCGACGTCCAGCTTGTCATCTAGCCCGCTGTGCGAAAATCATTCGTAGTTTTCTAGATGTTGAAACGTGTTGCTGTAGACTGTAGTATTGAAGTGTGCCACTAAACAGACACTTCGTTCTCCGTAGATTGACGCCCAACTTGTTGTCCAGCTTTTCATCCAGATCGCTCATCAGACTACGGGTTGTTGAGAATTAATTTCAGGTATTTAAAATGTGAAACAGCCTACAAACGTCATTCCATCCACATGTCTGGGTGATAGATCTCGTGTTCTAGATAATCGACAAGCTTGCATCCTCCTTTGTTGACACCTTTCCTACTGACCAAGCGTTGAGTGCTATATTTTCCCACGTTCTAGAAAAATCATCGTGCGGTCTCCTCTGTTCCCCATCAGTTCACGTTCACACTGAATAAATACCCTTGCACCACATCTAAAGACCTGTTGTGCTGAAAAAGGATCCTGTGTTCGCTATCTAGTGAAGAAGACCAGAACTGCGCTGAATAAGGGAAGATCTTATGCGTTGGCCTCCAATCTCTTATGTTCCTTTATAGTTGACTAAATTTAGAGAGCAGTCGACCACTAAAGGGTTGAATTTCTCATCTCTATAAACTATTGTATAAATCATCCTCTGTGTGAGAGCTCAGCTAGCTAAGAAGAATTAGTTCATAGTGTTATACGTTCATGCTTTGATTTGTTCTTAAGTACATTGTATTTCTATTCCATCGTTTGAATAAAGAGCTATATGATTCATTGTTGACGATTTCATTTGAGTAGAATTTATCAAGGCACCACCCTTGATTGCTGAGAGGGCCCCTCATCAACCAGAGGTTTCTTTTATTGTTATTTCTTTCATCTTTTCTATTGTAGCTAGTTTAATTTACAGTTTGTTTTATTATTTCTGTAATGCAATTTTATTTCTGAATTAGATAGTTAACTGCACGCTTAGTTTGCGTTCAGCTTTGTTTTCAGTCATTTCAATTCCAGTTTATTTTTTAGTTTATTTGCAAGTTAGATAGACTATATTGTTTTTTATCAAATTAAATAGAATCGGTTCTGTTTATTTCTAATTTGTCATAAGTTATTAATTATGCAATTTGAATTTTAGTTTAAATTAATATGCAATGATTTCTTCCTATTAATTTGTTTAAGTCTATTTCACTGTTAAATTTGCTTAATATGTAGGTTTACTTATTGCCTCTATGCATTAGATTTACATCTGCATGAATTCAACTAAAGATTAGCTCATTTAGGTTAGTTTTTATCATTTCAACTGTGCAGACTATCATTCAGACAACCTGTTCAATCTGTTATTCAGCCATCCCTTTTAGACCCACAGTTCAATCTATCATTCAGCCTACAGTTTCATTTTTAGTGTTTTTAATGTGTTTTGAGATTGTTTTCAATTCTGTTTCTTTAATGTTTGAAGTATGCTTTGACTGTAATAGTCATATAATAACAATTAAGTTAAATTTGGAGTGTTTTAGGTTATTTATTAAAGTTTTAGCATTTTCCTTACTTCTTTTCGTTTTGAATATGTGTTAAGTTGTTTATGTTTTTGTTTCTTGAATATTGTTTTTTATTTTGTTTTATGTTGTATTGTTTTGTGTTTATACCTTTTGGATTGATTTATCCGTTTGCATGTGAGATTCAGTATTATATGTGTTACCCTTAGTGTATTTTTAGGTTGTCTCTTTTACATTGTGTTATTGTTGAAAGAACTTGTAGGACAAAACCTAAAGATACTTCTTTTATTAAGTTTTCTACTTGCTTCTTTTATTAAGTTTTCTACATGCTTCTCTTATTAAGTTTTCTACTTGCTTATAAGTTAAGTATTCCTTGCACCCTAGTTTCCCATTTGAATAGTCAATTGTTGATTGTATTTCAATTTAAAGTTACAAAATAAATTATCAATTGTTAGTTTATTATTATGTGTCAGTTTAATTACCTTAATAATTGAATTCTTAGGAGTTTGACTTGGTTTTTCATTTTGAAATATCTTTCAATCTTTTAAAAAAAAATATATTTCCATGACACTATAAGAACTCCTCTACCTTCGCATATATTTTGTGTCTACTCTAATATTTCCAACCCCGGTTGATAATTAAAGATTAGGTGAATTAATTTAGACATTATTAAAACCAACACTTTTGGCGCCATTGTCGGGGAGTTGTTCTGTAAGGTAGAGTAGAATTATTTATGAATTTGAGCGATAGGTTGGTAGCGGGGGAGTGGTAAGATGAGAGGTAAGAACCTATGAATCTATTATAATAGGCGCCCCCAAATCCAACAATAGTAGTAGCA
This sequence comes from Pseudotsuga menziesii, assembly GCA_001517045.1. NCBI lineage: Eukaryota > Viridiplantae > Streptophyta > Pinopsida > Pinales > Pinaceae > Pseudotsuga > Pseudotsuga menziesii. The sequence continues at coordinate 107,464 of LPNX010412795.1, read as the reverse complement.
TAGGTTTTATTTAGTTTAAAGTTTTTTTCATGAGTAGAATTAGAGATCCTCTGGGTAGATTTGTTAAGACTGGAAAAATGATTGAATTCCCTACTAACTTCCATAGGGGACATAAGTCCCCAATTACTAACTCACCAAAAAGGTATCGAAAGACATTTGTCGGAACTAGTTATACACAGAAACCTAAGGAGACCCTCCCAGGGGATATTACTAGGGAAGACATAGAAGGAGAAGGAACCTTGTCGGAAGTTCCTAAGGACCCCATTCTTGAGGAAGTGGATCAGCCATTAGAAACCTCCAACTCTCCACTAGTTTTGAATCCAATTAACACAACTTTTTCACTAGTAGGAGATCTGAATTTTGTTGATTTTGTTGATCTTGCTCAAGTAAAATCTCTCCTTGGAACCTCAGTAGATCCAGTCATCTCGCAAATTGAAACTTCTACAGTAGAACCTATTATACCTCTAGGATTTAATAAAAACACGGTTGATCAGAGGAAGATCTCTCCCAAAAAAGAACATTGGGACGCTCCATTATCACCTTGAAAATATCCTCCTAAGTATATTTACGTTAAGAATCCAGCTTATATGGAGAGACAGGGAGAAAACAACGATCATGATGAAGTTATAAATAAAGAAGGAGAATGGGAGAATTGAATTGAGGTTACCTTCAGGTTCCCTATTTTAGACACAATGGAGGATGTAACTATGAAAAACATTCCTCCTTCCTACTTACCTAACTTTCTATGCAAAAAGTAACGAGGACCCGGACACATTCTTGTTCGAGTTCGATATCCTTAGTAGGATCTATAATGATCTACAATATGCTCACAAACTAAAACTCTTTCTCGCTACACTAAAAGATTCTGCCTTGAGATAGTTCATGGGATTAGGATAATTCACTATCAGGACTTGGGATGATATGAAAACTTCATTTTTGTGAAAATATCAAGAATATTGCAAACCCGAGGACTCTCAGAATGATACATTCAAGATACAACAACTTGAAGACAAGAGCATGGAGGATTATCTCAAAAGGTTCATTTATACATTACATAAGTCTAAATATAATGACCTCTGAGAAGATGCAGTACATACACTTTTCCTTAAGGGAATCTTCGAGGAATTATTAGAAAGTATTAATCTCATGGAAGCTGGCAATATTTCTCAAAAAACTTTTACACAAATCAGTGAGATGTGTAAAAATTATTCTAGGAGTAGGGGGGAAGTTACAAAAAATTTTAGAGATCCTTTTAGTAGAAATGTAGAAGGAAATGTTCCTAGTTCAGGTGGAGTTACAAGAGTAGAGTTAGGAAACCTGTTGGAAAATTTCAAAACTGATATCTTAGGAGCAATGGGTTCTTAACTAGATGCTTTACAAGCTAAGAAGAGGAAGTATGAAGAATGAGCAGCAATGAGTATATTTTATCCAAGATGTAGAACTAAACATCCCCAAAGGGAATGTCTATTAAACAACATATCTGTATGTCACATTTGTATAGAAGAGCATCCAACAGGTAACTATTGATCCTTTCATGGGTTGCAAGAAATCTATAAGAGTGGGGATGTAGCTGAAACATCTAGGAGGCCTCCTTGGAAACCTATAGACCAACCAACATATTCGAACTTTCCACCACAATCTCCACTCTATTATCCTCCGTATCAACAATGGAAGAATTCAAGTTGGCAGAAATGGCCACCTCAGTACCCTCCTCCTCAATTCCCACAAGAGCAATATTGGTCACAATGATGGAAAGGAAAACCATATCCTCAGCCACAACCTATCCTTGCACCTAATCATTCTTATCCTCATAATAAATAAATAAAATCCAGCAAATGTCTCCTGGATTTGTACCTCTAGTTCCCTTCATAACACAATGACCTCATCACTTTCAGAATGTAAATCCTCCTCGACCAACATTATTACCTGCACAACCGATACCTAACCCTAATAATAAACCAACTCAAGCTATTAAAAACATTGAGCTGCAAACTCTTCCATCGTACCTTATTTCGAATGTATCTGTACATGAAATTCAATTACGATTGGGAAGAGTTGTGAATAATAAACTCAAGTCAGCAATCATCAGTCATCATTCAGGAATCAAATGAAGAAGAAGAAGATTCAAGTGAACCCATGAATGATGCCATTTTGGAGGATGTGAACATTCCGAAGGTTCCAGCACACACCCATCGTCCACAAGAAACTATTCAAGAGAAAAGAGTCCCTCCATTTCCAGAGAGACTAGTAATAGAAAAGCATGTAGTTCATCCAGAGTATAAAATTTTGAATGAATTAAAGAATATATGTATTAAAATCCCTCTATTACAAGCTATCAAAGATATACCAATCTATAGTGAGGTAATAAAGGAGTTATGTATTGAACACCCAAGAAAGAAGAAAAGGACCCTCTTACAATTCATGTTATAGAATAAATGTCTGAATGTATGATAGGTCAGTCCTGGATTTCAAAATATACAAATATAGGAGTCCCACTAGTGACTGTAATTATAAACACCACCACCATATAGAATATATTAATCGACTTGGGATCCATCATTAACATGATGACCACCTCAATTTTAGAATATTTACAGTTGGGACAATTTCTTCAACCTACTCCTTCCATCCTAGAACTAGCAAACCGCACTACGATAAAACCTGATGGAGTCCGGGATGACATTGTTGTATCAGTAGCCTCATGGGAATACCATGTCAACTTTATGGTCATAGAATCCAAGGATCCTTCTAAAGGACATCCTATTATTTTTGGAATACCATGGTTAGCTACCACAAATGATTTTATAGGATGTAGGGATGGAGAGATGACTATTTCCAATGAGTTTTCCACACAAAGACTTATTTTGTACCCCCAGTACAACCAATAATTGAAAATTCATGGTGGTTGAATTGTTCTTTTGGGGATGAATAATTTGATGATCTCTTCCTTCCTAGTGACTTCTCTTGGGCACTTCAGGAGTAGACCACTGAGACTGTATTAAACTAGTTTGTTTCTTCGACAACCTATATAGATTTCCCTCAGTCTTTTGCTCAACTCAATCAAATTTTTGGAGATAAGTTTCAAGAGAATATGGATATTTCCATGTTTATAGAAACACCTTGTGTTTTTCACGATTGAAGAGCATATAGGACCATATACCATACCTTGTGAGGTTGGCCCTAAAATGTTTTTACATATAAACACAACATTAAGTGAAAACCAACAAGCACAATTGCTTAAAGTTATTAAGAAACAAGATGGAGCATTTACATGGGAACACACCGATATGAAGGGTATACACCATGATAGATGTATTCACCATATATATATGGATCCAATCATGTCACCTATAAGGAAGCCACAGAGGAGGAGGAATCCTGATCTAAAGGATATAGTAAAACAAGAATTACAAAAACTCCTCACTGTTGATTTCATCTATCCTATCTCTGACATTGAAATGGGTATCTCCTTTAGTAGTAGTCCCAAATAAATTCATAGGGAAATAGTGCATTTGTGTTGATTTTAGAGATGTAAACAAAGATTACTTTCCTTTACCCTTTATTGATCAAGTGTTATATACCCTGTCAAGTAAATAGTATTTTTCTTTTCTTGACAGATATAATGGTTACACTCAAAGATTACTTTCCTTTACCCTTTATTGATCAAGTGTTATATACCCTGTCAAGTAAATAGTATTTTTCTTTTCTTGACAGATATAATGGTTACAACCAGATTTTAATAGCACCTGATGATAAAGATAAGACCACTTTTACATGCCCTTTGGGAACATATGCTTATCGTGTTTTTCCATTTGGCTTATGTAACACACCTGCCACTTTCCAGTGAGCACTCTTAGGAATATTTTCTGATCTTATACATGACTGTGTGGAGGTATACATGGATGGATTTACGACGTATGGTAGTACTTTTTAAGAAGCTCTCGAAAACCTCGAGAAGGTATTGATCCGATGTCAAGAAACGAATTTATCCCTTAGTCTCGAAAAATGAAAATGTTACTGACAGAACGTATAGTTTTGGGACACCATGTTTCCTCCCAAGGGATTAAGGTATATCCTGCTAAGATCGAAGTAATTGTTGGCCTTCCCTCTCCCAAAACTCAGAAAGAGGTAAGAAACTTTCTTGGTCATGCAGGTTATTACTACCGTTTTATTGAAAATTTCACTAAAATAGCTGCACCAATGTTTAAGTTGCTTACAAAGGACGCAAAATTCTAGTGGAAAGAATGTTATCAAAATTATTTTGAAATATTAAAAGATAAACTATCGATGGGACCAATACTTAGGGGTCCGGATTGGTCTCTTCCTTTTCACATATCTACCGATTCCTATGATACGGCCATAGGAGGATTCCTCGGCCAAAAAGAAGGACAAGCACCTTATGCCATCTAATTTATTAGTAAGATTTTGACTCTTGCCGAACTTAATTATACTGTTATTGAAAAAATAATTTTTTGCAGTAGTTTATTCTATTAATAAGTTTTGTCATTACATCACAGGTTATGAAGGTTTTGTGCATACTGATCGCTCCACGATTATATTTCTAATGAATAAACCAATCAACAATGGTAGAGTGACCCAATGGCTTATTTTATTGCAAGAATTTAACATTACCGTCATTGACAGACTTGGTAAATAAAATCTCATAGCAGATTTCCTTTCCTGTATTTAACATGAAGACGGTACTAAACTAGTTGACGACACTTTTCCTGATGAACATCTATTTGTTGTATCTATTCAAACCCCTTGGTTCGCAAATATTGCCAATTATTTAGCAACTGGGAAAATACCAAACCATTTGTCTCCACATGAGAAACGTCGTATTATAGTTTAGAGTTATAATTATTCTTAGGTTGGTAATAATATCTTTCGCACTAGTTTAGATCCTATTATTCAACAATGCGTGCAGGAAGATGAAATGACAGACATCCTCCATGCATGGCATGATGGACCATGCGGAGGAAACTTTTATGATAAGAGGATGGCATACAAAGTATTACATTCTGGTTATTATTGGCCAAGCATTTTTAAGGATGCTACCAAATATGTTAAAGGATGCGATAGTTTCCAAAGAATTGGTAGACCTACGTCATCTAATCAAATGCCATTATAACCCCAAGTCATGATTGAACCTTTTGAGAAATGGGCTCTTGATTTTGTCGGACCAATTTCTCCCATGTCTCATAAAAAGAAATATATCCTAGTTTTTATGAACTATGTCACAAAATGGGTAGAAGCTAAAGCTTTATTTAGAGCCACAGAGAAATCAGTGGTAGAATTCATATATGAAGAAATATTGACCCAGTTTGGTGTGCCTAGAGAAATTGTTACAGAACAAGGTACTCAATTTACTTCTAAATTAATGAAAGAACTTACTACGAAATATGGTATCCAACATTGCAAGTCTTCACCTTATCATCCTTAGGATAATGGTCAGGTATAATAAACTAATAAAGTATTAGAAGCCATTTTAACTAAGTCCATTCACTTACATCATACAGATTGGGTAGATAGACTCCTCGAGGCTTTATGGGCCTATAGGATAACATGGAGAAACACTACTGGGCATACCTCCTATGAATTAGTGTCTGGCAAACAAGTCCTTTTACCTATTGAATTTCAATTTAAATCCTTTCGCATGGCTGCACAATTAGGCATGAATTTGGATGAAGCACAAAAACAATGAATATTACAGATTAATGAGTTACATGAAATTAGACAAGATGCACTCCAAAGAACGATGTTAATAAAGAATCAAGGAAAAACATGACATAATAAATTTATTAAGCAAAAGCAGTTTAATACTAGAGATTGGGAACTACTATTCAATTCACGTTTTAAAATTTTTAAAGGGAAATTAACTACCTGTTGGATGGGTCCATATGAAGTATTTACATCTTTTGACAATGGTTTAGTAAAAATTAAAACAATTGATGGCTTTGAAGTTTCCTTTGTAGTAAATGTACATAGACTCAGACTTTATCAATAGCCATAATCTAAATAGGATTTTATACAGAATGTTTTACAGCAAAATGAAAGGGCGCCCGCAAGAATATGCTACCCAAATATGATGCAATGGGAGTGCACGAGCGAAAAAAAAACAAGAGCGTGCACCCACCCTTGGAGGCGCAAACGCGTTCCTTCTTTGGCAATGATGAACCTCCACAATGGATTGCCAATGTGGACAATAGGACCGCGTGTGCACTCCTAATGACACACCCACACGCATATGTGGACACAAACACATCCCCGTGTTTTAAAAAAATAGTGAACAGTTTTGTTTTGTTCATAATCATCATTACATTGAGAATACTTGAAAATAAAATCAAAGCAAAGTTTCAACTAGACGTATCATCATCATCATCATCATTATTCCTCATCATCATCATTATCATCAACATATTCACCATCATCATCACAATCATCATCACCATCATCATCATCATCATCATCATCATCATTGTTCATTGTCATCGTCATCGTCGACATCATCATCCTCCTGCTCCTCCTCCTCCTCATCATCATCATCATAGTCATCATCCTCCTCATCTTCATAATCATCATCATCCTCATCCCCATCATCATCATTATAGTCATCATACTCATCATCATCATTGTCATAATCATCATCATCATTATCATCACCATCATATTCATCATCATCCTCATCATCATAATCATCATCATAATCATAATCATCATCATAGTCATACTATTCGTGATCATCATCAACATCATCATCATCATTGTCGTCATAGTCATCATCAGCGTCATCATCATTGTTCATCATCATCGTCATGGTCATCATCATCTTGGTCATCATCATCATCGTTGTCATCATCAACATCATCATTCTCATCATCGTAATCATCATCATCATCATCATCAACATAATCATCGTCATAATAGTCATAGACATAGTCATAGCGATCATCATCGTGATCATTATCATCATCGTTGTGATCATCATCATCATCATCATTGTGATCATCATCATCATCATCATCATCATCATCTTCACCATCATTGCTCGTCATCATCGTCATCACCATCATCATCCTCATCATCCTCATCATCATCATGATAGTCATCATACTCATCATCACCATTTTCATCCTCCTCCTCCTCCTCCTCATCATCATCATTGTTCCTCATCATCGTCATCATAATCATCATCCTCATCCTCATCCTCATCATCATCACCATCATTATTCATCATCATTGCCATCGTCGTCATCATCATCATCCTCATCGTCATCGTCATCATCATCATCCTCATCGTCATCATCATCATCATAGTCATCATCCTCATCATCATCATTTTCATCATCCTTATCATCATCATGACCATCATCATCATCATCATCATCATCATCATTATTCCTCATCATCGTCGTCATAATCATCATCCTCATCATCCTCCTCCTCCTCATCATCATTGTTGTCATCAACATCATCATCCTCATCATCATAATCATCATAATCATCGTCATCATAGTCATAGTCATTGTGATAATCATCATCATCATCATCATCATTGTTTCTCATCATTATCATCGTCATCAACATCCTCCTCCTCCTCCTCCTCATCATCATCATCACCATCATTGTTCATCATCATAGTCATCATCATCATCATCGTTGTCATCAACATCATCATCCTCATCATCGTAATCATCATAATCATCGTCATCATAGTCATAGTCATCGTGATCATCATCATCATCATCATTCTCATCCTCATTCTTATCATCATCACCATCATTGTTCATCATCATCATCATCGCCATCATTATCATCATCATCATAGTCATCATCCTCATCATCATCATTGTCATTGTCCTCCTCCCCCTCATCATCATTGTTCATCATCCTCATTCCATTGCAAATGCTTGTAAATAAAATCAAAGCAATGTTTCAACTAAACCTATCATCATCAGCATCATCATTGTTCCTCATCATTATCGTCATCATCATCGTTGTCATCATCATCATCACCACCATCATTGTTCATCATCATTGTCATTGTCGTCATCATCATCCTCATCCTCATCCTCGTCATCGTAATCATAGTCATCATCCTCATCATCCTCATCATCATCATTGTCATCATCCTTATCATCATCATCCCCATCATTGTTCATCGTCATCGCCATCATCATCATCCTCATCATCATCATCATAGTCATCATCCTCATCATCATCATTGTCATCCTCCTCCTCCTCCTCATCATTGTTCATCATCATCGTCATGGTCATCATCATCATTCCATTGAAAATGCTTGAAAATAAAGTCAAAGCAAAGTTTCAACTAAACCTTTCATCATCATCATCATTGTTCCTCATCATTGTCGTCATCATCATCATCCTCATCATCATCATTGTCACCATCATCGTCACCATCATCATCATCATCATCATCATCATCTTCATCCTCATCCTCATCATCATCATCATTGTCATCATCCTCATCCTCATCCTCATCATCATTGTCATCATCCTCATCATCACCATCATTGTTCATCATCGTCATCTTCATCATCATCATCGTTGTCATCATCATCATCTTAATCATCATCTTAATCATCATCCTCATCCTCATCCTCATCCTCGTCATCCTCATCACCGTCATCCTCCTCCTCCTCCTCCTCCTCCTCATCCTCATCATCATCATCATAGGCATCATCCTCATCGTCATCATTGTCATCATCATCATCATCATCATCACCATCATAGCCATCATCATCCTCATCATCATAATCATTGTCATCATAGTCATACTATTCGTGATCATCATCATCATCATCGTCATTGTCATCATCATCATCATCATCATAGTCATCATCATCGTCATCACCATTATTCATCATCATTGTCATGGTCATCATCATCATGGTCATCATTAACATCATTTCTTCTAAAGCTCATTTCTCTAAAGCTCTTTCTTCTAAATATTTTCACTTTAACCTTGAATTTTTCAAGTTAAATGTCCTTATATGATGGGTTATGGTTAATAACTTTTAACAAGATAAAACATTATACTCTATTATAAATATTTGAAGGGGATGAATATTTGATATATATATTTTTT
>LPNX010412795.1:31441-97743 GCA_001517045.1 Pseudotsuga menziesii | reverse complement strand
ATAAGTTGGAGCGGCAGGTTCTCAGATTCCCGACGGATTGTGCACCTCGTGGAGGCGGATTCCTCTTCCATAAAAATAAGATTCGATCAGTTCGATATTGACAGTCACTTCAAATATCAATATATTGACCTCCATGGGACTTATCCGGTGGCCGCTGCCTTCGCAGCTGTTGACTCTGGGCAGAGCATTATTATTCCCGATGAGCTCGTCGATAAAGATGATGGTGAAGGCGACGGAGTGGAATGTGCCGGTGGCCGCTGCCTTCGCAGCTGTTGACTCTGGGCAGAGCATTATTATTCCCGATGAGCTCGTCGATAAAGATGATGGTGACGGCGACGGAGTGGAATGTGCAATTTGTCATAATATGATATTCATTGGTGAGCCTGCCAAACAAATTCGCTGCGGACATATTTATCATAAACATTGCATCTTGGAATGGTTTTATTTTCGACTTCAATGCCCGCTATGCAGAGACGAGCTACACAGCTCTTCCTGAATATCTCCCTCTCCGCCTTTTGCCATCCGTAATAACAGTTAATATTTATATGAAAGGGTAAGATCCATATTCTTCTTCAATTGTGTTTTTTTTTATCACAATTTAGCATCACTCATGATTGGTTAGTTAATTAGTTTGTGCTGTAATTAATCAAGTCTGTGTTTTATCCTAAATTAAGAGGTGTAATTAATTATTTTTTGGGTTTTATCATAAATTAACATTACTTTTATATTTTGTGGTGTTTAAATTGTAATATTAGCATTAACATTTCTAGTGTTAAGAAGTTATTAATGTTGATTAATATAAATTATTAATGTTTATTTTTAAGATTTTTAGTATTGTGAAATAATTAAACATAACTTTTTTTAATTTATTACTATCGGAAAATAGTAATAAAAACTATATGATTTGAAATTTAATTATTGGACTGAGAATATTTTTATTGATCTTATTCTTGATAGATATCAATATCGTTATAAAGTTTTTGAGGAAAATGCATATGTCTCTTGAATCCTTTGATATGATTAAGGGAGGAAACCTCTACCATGTTCCCTAAAAGAAGTTTTTTGGAATGTAGGACTAATAAATATGGTTATCACACATGTGCTCATAACAATATTAGTATCTTCTATGTGTTAGAATTTACTTAATTATAAGGTTTGATGAATAGCTATAGATGTACTAGACCTTGACCTAGTTATGAAAATAAAGCTAGGCCTTCGCATAAATCAAGCTTATAGGCATGTCTGAAAAATAATGATGTGTTGAGCCAATAGAAAATGAATTTAGAGAGGATTTTTTCCCTTATAATAAAGATGTAGCATAGAATTAGAGGACATATACCTCGTTATATGTGTTTGAGGAATAGATATAATTAAAAGATGAAACCCACACCTTAGAGAATAAAGGAAACATATAGGAATATTGGTATTAACAAGTATACTTGAAACACCAAATAATACCTTTTAAGTATATATTTAGCTTAATATTGGGAGTATTAATCTTACAAACGGGTTTTAAGCACTATATATCAGTTTCAATGTCCTTGGGGGAGGGCATTTTTTAACCCCAAATAAAATATTTTGGCCATCCAATTCCAAAAGAAACACCTCGAACTAGTACAATTGACCTATTCCATGAATCATTTCGTTCTAAATGAAGAAATCAATGCCATTATTAGGTTTTTTGCAGTATAAACAGGTCTCAATTTTTTTTATAACGTGTTAGGAAGAAACTTGGGCCATTGGCCCTAAGGGAATCTTTAAGGGAAACCCATCAACTACCATTGTTATCATTGGCATCTAAGTGTTTATATAATTGACATTAGGTATGGGCCTTAGAACCCTAGACATAGTCATAGGAGGAATCGCAAGACTTAGGACCTAAAGGAAGGATTTACGGATCTCGAGCCAAGAGCACTAAATCAAGTATTCTGATATGAGATCATGTCATTTTCAAGAGGTCGTTATGGGTGGAAATATGTAGTTTTGTGCACTAAGGATGGGTCATGAACCATGGTTGGGAAAAAAATTGTGAGAATTGTAACCTAAGCTAATATTTGTTTATGTAATGTGAAATGATCAAAGCCATGAACCATGCAATACACCCTTTAATGTGGATATTTATGGTAAAAGTTGCATATGGGAATAATGACATATTTTTACATAGTGGAATAGATCTTTAGGTATTGAAAAGAGTGGAAAGAAGAAAGAAAGATCCTTATGTAGATATACTACGGCGTTGGGAATAACATTCTAGGGAAAATACCATGTCTATGGCCCTAAATAATACATTGGTTGATATAGTTTCATGAACAATGCCTAGAAGCACCATGCATGACTTTAGTGTGGTATCCATAGCGCTACATATCTAGGTCGCGTGGCCTTAGTACCTTGGACATGGTTAATGCATGAGACCTAAATCTTAGAACATAAAGGAATATTATAGGAATACAAGGGTAAGAACATTTCATCCACCAAACATGCATGGCCTTGTGAGAGTATTACTAGACTATGACTGTGGATGATAGTTACATTAGATGGTTCATAGTAGTATGAATGTCTTTGGGCCTTAGGAATGATGTTCTGGGGAAGAAGACAATGCTTTTGAATATAAGGAAATCATTGAGGCACCCAAATCCATGAACAATGAATTAATACACCATGCACTACTTTGTAGATGTATCCATGGCACTATCTATCTAGATGTTGGGGCCTTGGGAAGTTCAACATGGTTAGTTAGTGTAGGGGACATGAACGTGGGGATCTAAACAATATTCTATCCATCAATGGATAATATTTTTTCTCCACCAAACACCTATCGAATCCTAAGGGTATCATTGGCCTATGATTGAGGATGCCAGTACCATTAGGTGGTTTTGACTACTATGTATGTGCCTTAGATCCTTGTGAATGATGTTATATTTAATAAGACAATGTATTTGGAACTAAACAAACTATTTAATCATCTATTCCAATGAAAAATTCCTCAAAGCACCACGAATGACTTCACATGGGTATACATAGTGCTATGTATCTACTTCTTGAAGACTTAGATTAAACCATCGGTTCACACTCAGTTAACCACTTAACCAAAACCCTAATTGACTCACCAAACCCCAACTGAATTCGGAGTGCAATAAATGACTGTGTCTCAACTGAAGGAGATCAAACACATGTCATAGCAACCAACCATCAAGTGCTAGTGCTCCATGACTTCAATGAACCCCAAAGAGGTGAACTGAAGCTGAACTGACCATCAGAAGTTGGCGGAGGCGCCCTCTTGACTCCAGATCATTAAATAATAATACATAATCATTAAATAATATATTTAATGATAGGAGGCACCTTAACTGACTCGTTGAACTAATTGTAACCAACAGTTAGCAATTAGGTGCATTAATATCACTCAGATCACCCCCGGAGTGCTCCAGTTAGCCTCCTTGACTGTAGGTAGGCATGGGTGTGACTGGATGATGGCAATTAATGCTCCACTAATGTCAATTAATGTCAATTATACTTAGGATAGTGGTTTAACTAGGCCAATTTGACCAAAAAGAGTGTGTATGGTGGTGAATGTCTCCAACACCCCCCCTTAAGCTATACTCAAGAAGAGTTAGAAAACATAGATGCATAAAAATGCTAGGGCCACGACAGCTAAGGCCATAGGTCACCCTGTACAATAAAGTAACTGCTTAATATAACCAAGGAAATGGGGAAAACCTCATGGGAAAAATACCCCCCCTCAAACTAAGCAGTAAATCAAGAATTGGTTCTTTTATGCAGCAGCATCCTGAGACTGTGCATGTGAACCTATGAATCCAAAATAAATGAATATTTCTGGAGGAATCTTCCATTTTGGAAGAAGAACAATGTACTCAACTGAATCAGAAATATAAACAACTGCACAGTGAAAACTGGACCCATGTAGAGCAACTGAAATCATCTGAAGAGAGAGCAAAGGTTCTTGAGGATTCGAACCATGTGTGGAACACTAAAGAAACTGATATGTTGCAACCTTGAACAAAAAACCATGAGTGGTAAAATCAACCCCAATTTTTAGGAGCAAGTGTCCAAGCGGATGCAGAATGTCTTCCTCTTTACTAGTTCTGTGAGGAGATGAGCTTGTGAACAAAGGTAGATAATCCCTGAGACTCTGGAGAGTGAATGATTGAGCTCCATAATCTGATATAACTTCATAAATATCTAATGATTCACAAAATAAAATATCAGCAACCTCATAAGAGGAAACTAACACCAAATCCCCGGCAGCAAAATTGATGAAGAACTGCGGTACTTGATTTTTCACACCGGAATTAGTGAGAGCCGCTACAAGCATGACTGAAAGCTCTTGGATTTTAAAATATGAAGAAAATAATATCAGATTAGAATGTAAATCAGATACAAATAAGTTCACAACAGATCCAAAACTATGAAATGAAATCAAATCCCCAGCAGTAGTTTCAAAGGAGACTTGCGGTACTTGTTTCTTCAAACCATTGATGAGAACATCTACAAGCAGTACTGAAGGTTTATGAACCTGAAATTTTGAACCAAGAAATATCAAATTAGATCCAAATAATATCATATCAGATCCAATAAGTTTCATATCAGATCCAAAATTATGGTCAACCGAGACGGTGGATGCACAGTTGTCTTTTTCTTCAAAGTTTTGAATTTTGGTGCATGCAATACTGCAGGATTTTGTTGGAAGATATAGATCATGGGGAGAAAATGTGTCCCTCAAATAATCTAATATTTTTTCCAAAATATCCAATTTTTTACATATTTTCACACCAGCAGCAACATTAGAGGGAGAAAAATCAAATTTCTCTTCAATTTTGGAAGCAATTACTGGTAAATTTTGCACAGAATTCAAAGGAAAATCACCAGTGAATGTTTGCATGGAAGTGCAATAGTATTTTTCTTCAATATCATAGATTCGAATGTCTTCTTCTATTTCAGAAATATGAGGATATGAGATATCAGAGATCTCATGAGCTTCTGAAGCATCAGGAGAAGGATTCACTGCATGGAGACTTTCTTCAATTCGAACTGAATGTGTAGAAGATTCTGCTTCATCTTCATCTTGAACAACTTCATCAGAGAGAGTAGAGGTCGAGACTTTTGAGTAAATAACTCTTGTGGTGTTGGCTGTGATCTCCAAAGTACTATTATGATCCTCATTGTGCTTGCCAAAGGTTTTGTCCAATTTTTTCTAGACTTCCTTTGGGTATTCAGCAGAACCAATAAGGTACTGCAAGATACGAGAAAGGGCCAGACCTATTGCTCCAAAAGCTCTATCACCATCATTTAGCCAGTCATTCTCATTCTCATAAGACTCTTTTCCAAGTCCAATAGACACCTCATAAATACCTCGCCTCTTCAAAGATGCAATCATCTTCAACTTCCATTCTGAATAGCTTGTGAATGGGGTGAGAAGAGGGATTGATGAGTCCATTCGAAGTTGTACCTGTTAAAACCTACAAATAAAAACAACACCATAAGGTCGGACAACCTGCACATTTTAAGTTTTCATCACACCTAGCATAGTCAATCAAGCAAGCTTGATCAACAAGTTCTTTACTTGGGATATTGAGTGGTAAGCCTTGGCTTCTGGTGCAATGCTGGAATTTTGAGCTATTGCTCACTTTTCATGGAGAAATATGTCAAAAAGCTTGTTTTTGAGATATAGATATTCTTATCCGCCATATGCTCTGATACCATATTAATTCTTGCACATGATCTAGGAACTAAGAATCAATCTCATGAAATAATAATCAACAAATACTCATGAAATGGTGTTAATCGGAACCATAATGGTTTCCTCTGTGTATATTCAATAAACAATGAATGGTTACAATAACAATGTCAAGCAATCGCTTGAATCCATGAGGAATTCGAATACCTAAGGAGACAATTCGAATTCAGTGAGTGAGTCTAGCTTAACTGACTCTAAACCATTGATTCACACTGAGTTAACCACTTGACCAAAACCCTAATTGACTCGCCAAACCCTAACTGAAGTCGGAGTATAATAAATGACTGAATCTCAACTGAAGGAGATCAAACACATGTCTTAGCAACCAACCATCAAGTGCTAGTGCTCCATGACTTCAATGAACCCCAATGAGGTTAACTAAGGCTGAACTGACCAACAAAAGTTGGTGGAGAAGTTGGTGGAGGTGCCCTCTTGACTCCAGATCATTAAATAATAATTAAATAATATATTTAATGAGAGGAGGCGCCTTAACTGACTGGTTGAACTAATTGTAACCAACAGTTAGCAATTAGGTGCATTAATATCACTCAGATCACCCTTGGAGTGCTCCAGTTAGCCTCCTTGACTATAGGTAGCCGTGGGTGTGACTGGATGATGGAAATTAATGCTCCACTAATGTCAATTAATGTCAATTATACTTAGGATAGTGGTTTAACTAGGCCAATTTGACCAAAAAGAGTGTGTATGGTGGTAAATGTCTCCAATAAGAAGAAGACCATGTGTTTGGAAAAAAGGGGAGGTAACAAAAATGACTGTCTCAAGTGGTTCTTGCAATTATTTTGTTATGGACTATGTTGTCTGATTGATGGTCGTTCTTGTATGCAAATCTCCACAATGTCTTCTATTGTAACTGCTAATTGGTGTTGAAATTCTTCCCAGTTTTGGAGTGCCTTTTGGATGTCAATGGTCAAGGTTGTGAGGTTTGACAAGTTCAACATTTTCTGTTTTATTGACAGGTACACAATATTACTCATGTCGGGGCCTAAAAATTGTGCTTTCTCCTCTGCAGTTTCTAGTAATCTCTTCATGTGTGGGAGAATCTCGTTGAGGTTGTCCAATCTAGGATTGGCTTGAGTTATCCATTGGTGTGCTTGTTTCTCAAGTTTTTCCAGCTTTGTTGTTTCTAATATAAGTTAGTCTTGAATTGTTTTGGCCATTGCTTCTATGTCTCCTTGGTAGCTCTAGACTGATTTAATGTGCTCACGTGTATTCCTTAGTGGTTGAAACACCTGGCCATAATAGGTGACCCAACTTCTTAGGACTTCCTCCATGATAATAGATTCCTCAAAATGTTATTTCAGTACTTTGTGAGCTTCTGCGAACGCTATAAATTGATTTCTTAACAATATAGATGTCTATTCCATCCGTTATTCCTTCTTTTCTTATAGTTGTGTTTGAAGAATAGACATGGCATTTTCAAATAGTTAGTATTCATGTTCCAACTGTCTGTCGGTGTCGGCTACCTCTAGTACTTGAATGATTGTTTGTGCGAGATCTCTGCATTTTGTTAGGAAATCGACTTGTTCTGCTTTAAGTTTTTTAATTTGTGTCTATCTTGTTTCTTTCCTTACTCTTGATTCTTTGTTGAAGGCCTCCAACAGTTGGTCCAAGTCTTCATCCTTGATTTTATGTGTATCCATTGTTGTGGTCGACCCTAGATGGGCCAGGTGGATGGCCGATGTTATTTTCTATTGTTCCTCTCTTTTTTCTTTTTTCTCTCTTCTTTCTATTCTTTTTCATCGAGATTGTTGTCTATTTTGTGCATCATCTGCTCATGTCGGCAATGGTTCTATCTGTTGTTTTTTATGTTTTTTGTTTTGTTCTACTGCTTGGTAGGTCGGATTTTATCAACTATGTTTCAGAAAGGGGATTAGTGGATGGTTGCGCCGAGATGCGCTCTACAGCCTAGTATGGGGGAGATCTTGTAACGTTACGTAATGTTCTTCATGTTGGCTAAAATAATATTGCCAATTATGAGGAAGATGTTGTAACGTTATGTAAAGTTCCTCATGCATGTAACGTGTTCCTCATCATAAATGTCGGCTATAAATATTATTGCCAATTATGAAGGGGATGTTGTAAGATGTTGTAAAGTTATTTTTTTTACTTCTACTTAATAATAAAAAAGTACATAAAAATTTATAAAATAATAATGTGCAGCAACAGTAAAAAGATCCGCAACAAGATCCGCAACAGATAGATAATTCAACCCATCCATTGCTGCACGAAGTATCTGAATTGAAAGTTATAAGTATTGTCCTCTAGTTGTTTGATCTCACACCATGTGATTCTCGAATTCCATATAATTTGGATTGGAAGGGAATCATATTCACTGTTGTTGCGTTCAGTATTATGATTCAACAATAACTAAGTTGAATGCTAAATAATTAAAACAATCAAACGTGTTCATAATGATTTTACCGAATGATTTGACCTTGTTTATGAAGTGCCTGTTGTGCCAATTATAATTGTAACCCCCGTCTCTGGTCATTGTTCATTTTTGCGAAAGAATGCCGAGGCATTTATTTCAGACCTTCAAGCTTTTTGGTTTTGTAGATAACCGCTCTGCATTTTTTTAACTCATATGAGACAACGATTTTGTTTTTCGTTATTAACTTATGTGGTGCACATTATTGACGCTCTCCCTCTCCTTGCAGTCCAGATAGAGAGATACCGGGTAAAAACCTCGAACCTGAAAGTTGTGACCGGGTAAAAACCTCGAACCTGAAAGTTGTGGTAGAGATATACCGCTATATTGGGGTAGATCTTTAGTGTTTGTGTTAGCGTGTCTATCAACGTGTCTTTACTCCAAGTGATGTCTACCGTGGTTGGTTATAATCTACTGTCAGTTTTAAAGGAAAACAATTAATGTGTAGAGTTAAACGTGGAATTGGGTTGAGATGTAATTGGTTGGTGGCTCACTTTTATGAGAAAAAGAAACATGCTTTAAAGTCATTAACATAATTTTACAACGAATTTCTAACCGAGATTGGAATACTACATGCCATGGACACAAATATTACTCCAAATATTACGAATATTAATGTTGCATATGTGAATTTTCAATGGTGGAAAAAGTTGGATATATATATATATATTGAAATATATTAAATATAAATTTTAATTTAAATATTAATTTAACACTGATATTATTATTTATTTTAAATATAAATTTAAATATAAATATTAAATATTAAATTAACATTAATATTATTATTTATTTTAAATTTAAATTTAAATATTAATTTAACATTAATATTATTATTTAATTTATATTTTAATTTAAAATATAAGTTCTTTAGTCATAGATTTTAGTGTATTAATACTAAGAATTCCTTGGGTATAGTGGTAAGGGTGTTGGGATAATGAGCATGAGGTTCAAGGTTCGGTCCTCCCAAGTCAAAACAATAAAAAATTAGAAATTTAATTAGCTCGAGTGCAATACCTAAGAAGAGGTTTACACCTCGAGAGATTTGATCCCTCTCGGCGCTTGATAGAGCCTGGGATTTGGATCTAGGATGGTTTAGTAATTTCAAGTGGTGTGGAAGGTGGAACTGAGGGAGGTGTAGGCAATGGAAGGCGCTCTGAATTTGATGGGAGGTTTGGAATGACATCTGTCAACATATGATTCATTTGCATCAAGTTCACTTGATATGGCTCCTTCATTTGCTTCATTTATCAGTAATAAAGGATTTTGACTGGATGGTATGAATGATTAAATGTGTGCTACGACAAATTGAGATGTTTTCTCAAGATTTATTTGAAATGTGGATTTAATAATTCCGACAATCTAGGGTTTTGGTGCAAACTTTTGTAGCTAGTTAGTGTGTTGGGTGACTGCAAGAAGTTATCGTGAGGGCCTGAATCGAGAACTGGATTTTTTTTTTCAGTTGTTGGATAGAAGGGAAGAGATTAGGGAGTTGGTTGATAAAATCTTAAAGGTCTTTGTCTTTATCAAATTCTTGTTTGAGTTTTTCGGATAATGCTTGCATGTAAGGGAATGTTGGGGGAACAGAGATCGGGTTTGGTACTTCTTCGTGGACTGTCTGGGTTGGGCATGGAGGTGGTGGAGTCGTGTTTAAATCAACAGACTCAACTTTAGGATGGGTGGCTACTCTTACCTTCTTTTCTTTTGACTGCTTTGTTTCTTCTTCCATGAATATTTTGGACTATTCTTCGACAGATACATTATTCTTAGAAACATCGTCCAATATTTCAGCAGCTCTAGCATGTAACTCATCCTCATCATGAGATTCCTCTGGGAGAATGAGTCTATGTTTCACTTTTCCTTTGACTAGAGTACTTTTCTTTTTTCATTAGAGAAAATTTCAACTCAAAATGGGCCTCCTAAAAAAATTAATAAAATAATAGTTAAAATAATAAAATAGTATTTATTAATTTTGGAGGAAGAAAAGAAAAAACTACATTTTTGTTTCTATTTTTGACATATCTCCCCATGTTTTTACTCAAATTTCATTCAGGAGAGCACGTTGGATGCAGAATTAAATTCCGCATCCAACGAGATCTCCCAATCGAAATTTGAGTAAAAACAAGGGGAGATATGTCGAAAATACAAACAAAAAGTAGTTTTTTTATGATACCTATCCCCAAATTTATATTAAAAGTGTTTAAGACCTACACGGTATTTCAAATTTAAAGCAATTTCATTGGCTAACATATGATGACATGGAATTTGAGTTAAAGTTAAAAGGCCCATGTTGAGTTGAAATTTCCTCTAATGCGGGATTTGGATATTCCCCAATCTAGTTGTTAGATGTTTCTTTTCGTCATAGCATACTCTGGTTTGTTGGAATGAGTTTCTTCATCTGTTTGCTCATCCTCCTCCTCCTGTTGTTGTGTCAGTTTAAGGGCTTGTTGTATCGGTGGTACTATAAATATTTTAAGAGTGTTTACCTCTTCTGCTCGGGCGTCTTCTAAGCTAAAAGTGCTGATATGAAGATGTACTTCATAATATTCCTCTTTCTCGTGGTCAATTAAGGGATCGACAGTCGGTTGATCAGTTTTCTTTTCAAGCATTGGTATGGATATCTTGGTGTTTGATTGTCGAGCTAACTCTACGAAGATATCCTTGAATGATGGACAATAATTGAGAGGTTCAGCCTTCCCTACGGCTCCCTACATGAACCAGACTATAGTGTTATCCAACTCTAATTCGATATGGCCTGTCGACGGAAAAAATCTTTGGAAATTCTGGGGTACCCTCCATCTAGTCGTTTTGACCTTTGGATTTTGGAACCAGTTGTCTAATAAGAATTTGACTACTTCTAGTTCATGAGAATTTAGATCCATTGAAAATGGCTTGAAATTCCACATACGGAATCTTGCTGGTTCAAGGAACTATGGGTCTCTGATAGATCGTATGTAGTACATCATAATCCATATGATTAGAGATGGGAATCTGATTGTCGTTCCTTCCTGCTGACATTTTATGAATATATTCTTGACAAGATTAGCTAGGTATTGGCCCCAATAGTAATTTTTTCCTCTCTCCACTATGTTGTCCAAGTCTTCCAACATGTCGAGTCTTAAATCACATCCGTGTTGATCCTAGAATTATTATCATTTTTGGTAATTAAATTACTCATTTAAACATATGTTTTATTATCTTTTTGTATATTTTATGTCACGGAGATCACTGTTCATCTCAGGTATGTATGAATTTAAGGTTCATATGAAATCTATTTATTTTTATCATTTTTATGGTTTTATTAATTAAAAATGACATTATTAAAGCGCATTTGATGTATTAATTAATTTGTATATTTGTTTGTAGATTTTACAATATTTTTGGGACACATTAATAAATAGAACACATTCATCCTGCCTTGTGCATAGCACGTGCAGGTCGATGTCCAGCTTGTCATCCAGCCCGCTGCGCCAAAATCATTGGTAGTTTTCCAGATGTTGAAACGTGTTGCTGTAGACTGCAGTCCTAAATTGTGCCACCAAACAAACACTTCGTTCTCCCTAGATCGACGCCCAACGTATCCAACTCATAGCCCAACTTGTTGTTCAGCTTTCTATCCAAATCGCTCATCAGACTACGTGTTGTTGAGAATTAATTTCAGGTATTTAAAATGTGAAACATCCTACAAACATCCTTCCATCCACATGTCTGGGTGATAGATCTCGTGTTCTAGATAATTGGCAAGCTTGCATCCTCCTTTATTGACACCTTTCCTACTGACCATGCGTTGAGTTGCTATGTTTTCCCACGTTGTAGAAAAATCATTGTGTGGTCTCCTCTGTTCACCATTAGTTCATGTTTACACTGAAGAAAGACCTGTGCACCACATCTAAAGACCTGTTGTGCTGAAAAAGGATCCTGTGTTTGCTATCCAGTGAAGAAGACCATAACTGCGTTGAAGAAGGGAAGATCTTATGCATTGGCCTTCAATCTCTTATGTGCCTTTATAGTTGACTAAATTTAGAGAGTAGTCGACCACTAAAGGGTCGACTTTCTCATCTCTATAAACTGTTGTATAAATGAGCCTCTGTGTGAGAACTCAACTAACCAAGAAGAACTAGTTCACAGTGTTATCCGTTCATGCTTTCATTTGTTCTTAAGCACACTATATTTATGTTCCAATGTTTGAATAAAGAGCTGTATGTTTTGTTGTTGATGATTTCGTTTGAGTAGAAGTTATCGAGGAACCACCCTTGATTGTTGAGAGGGCCCCTCATCAACCAGAGGTTTCTTTTCTTGTTATTTCTTTCATCTTTTCTGTTGTAGCTAGTTTAATTTACAATTTGTTTTATTATTTTTGTAATGCAATTTTATTTTTGAATTAGATAGTTAACTGCGCGGTTAGTGTGCTTTCAGCTTTGTTTTTAGTCATTTCAATTCCACTTTATTGTTTAGTTTATTTGCAAGTTAGAGAGAATATAATGTTTTTTATCAAATTAAATAGATTCGGTTCTGTTTATTTCTAATTTTTCATAAGTTATTAATTATGCAATTTGAATTTTAGTTTATTAATATGCAATGATTTATTCCTATGAATTTGTTTATGTCTATTTCACTGTTAAATTTGCTTAATATGTAGGTTTACTTATTGCCTCTATGCATTAGATTTACATCTGCATGAATTCAACTTAAGATTAGCTCATTTAGGTTAGTTTTTATTATTTTAAATGTGCAGAATATCATTCGGACAACTTGTTCAATCTGTTATTCAACCACCCCTTTCAGACCCACAGTTCAGTCTGTCATTCAGCCTACAGTTTCGTTTTTAGTGTTTTTAATATGTTTTGAGATTGTTTTCAATTATGTTTCTTTAATGTTTGAAGTATGCTTTGACTGTAATAGTTAGATAATAACATTGAAGTTAAATTTAGAGTGTTTTAGGTTATTTATTAAACTTTTATCATTTTCCTTACTTCTTTTCGCTTTGAATATGTGTTAAGTTGTATATGTTTTTGTTTCTTGAATATTGTTTTTTATTTTGTTTTACTGTTGTATTGTTTTGTGTTTACGCCTTTTGGATTGATTTATCCGTTTGCATGTGAGATTCAGTATTATATGTGTTATCCTTAGTATGTTTTTAGGTTGTCTCTTTTACATTGTGTTATTGTTGAAAGAACTTGTAGGACAAAACCTAAATATACTTCTTTTATTAATTTTTTTACTTGTTTCTTTTATTAAGTTTTCTTTATTAAGTTTTCTACTTGCTTATAAGTTAAGTCTTCCTTGCACCCTAGTTTCCCATTTGAATAGTCAATTGTTGATTGTATTTCAGTTTAAAGTTATAAAATGAATTATCAATTGTTTAGTTTATTATTCTATCTCAGTTTAATTACCTTAAAAATTGAATTCTTAGGAGTTTGACTCAGTTTTTCATTTTGAAAGATCTTTCGATCTTTTGTTTGTTAAAATATTTCCACGACACTATAAGAACTCCTCTACCTTCGCATATATTTTGTGTCAACTCTAAGATTACCAACCCCAGTTGATAATTAAAGATTAGGTGAATTAATTTAGACATTATAAAAACCAACACTTTTGGCGCCATTGTTGGGGAGTTGTTCTGTAAGGTAGAGTAGAATTCTTTATGAATTTTAGCAATAGGTTGGTAGCGGGGGAGCGATAAGATGAGAGGTAAGAACCTATGAATATGTTATAATAGGCGCCCCGAAATCCAACAATAGTAGTAGCATAGGTTTTATTCAGTTTAAAGTTTTTTTCATGAGTAGAATTAGAGATCCTATGGGTAGATTTGTTAAGACCGAAAAACTTATTGAAGTCCCTACTAACTTCCGTAAGGGACATAAGTCCCCAATTACTAACTCACCAGAAAAGTATCGAAAGACATTTGTCGGAGGTAGTTCTACACGAAAACCTAAGGAGACCCTCTCAGGGGATATTACTAGGGAAGACATAGAAGGAGAAGTAACCTTGTTGGAAGGTCCTAAGGAAGTGGATCGGTCATTAGAAACCTCCAACTCTCCACTAGTTTCGAATCCAATTAACACAACTTTTTCACTAGTAGGAGATCTGAATTTCATTGATTTTGTTGATCTTGCCCAAGTAAAAGCTCTCCTTGGAACCTCAGTGGATCCAGTCATCTCGCAAATTAAAACTTCTACAGTAGAACCTACTATACCTCTAGGATTCAATAAAAACACGGTTGATCAAAGGAATATCTCTCCCAAAAAGGAATGTTGGGACGCTCCATTATCACCCCGAAAGGATCCTCCTAAGTATATTTACGTTAAGAATATAGCTTATATGGAGAGATAGGGAGAAAAAAAAGATCACGATGAAGTTATAAATAAAGAAGGAGAAGGGGAGAATTGAACGGAGGTTACCTTCAGGTTCCCTATTCTAGACACAATGGAGGATGTAACTATGAAAAACATTCCTCCTTCCTACTTACCTACTTTCTATGCAAAAAGTAATGAGGACCCAGACACATTCCTTGTTCGAGTTTGAAATTCTTTGTAGGATCTATAATGATCTACAAGATGCTCACAAACTAAAACTCTTTCTCGCTACACTAAAAGATTCCTCCTTGATATAGTTCATGGGATTAGGAGAATTCACTATCAGGACTTGGGATGATATGAAAACTTCATTTTTGTAAAAATATCAAGAATATTGCAAACCCAAGGACTCTCAGAATTATACATTAAAGATACAACAACTTGAAGACGAGAGCATGGAGGATTATCTCAAAAGGTTCATTTATACATTACATAAGTCTAAATATAATGACCTTCGAGAAGATGCAGTACGTACACTTTTCCTTAAGGGAATCTTTGAGGAATTGTTAGAAAGTATTAATCTCATGGAAGCTGGCAATATTTCTCAAAAAACGTTTGCACAAATCAGTGAGATGTGTAAAAATTATTCTAGGAGTAGGGGGAAAGTTGTGAAATTTTTTAGAGATCCTTTTAGTAGAAATGTAAGAAGAAATGTTCCTAGTTCAGGTGGAGTTACAAGAGTAGATTTAGGAAACCTGTTGGAGAATTTCAAAACTGATATCTTAGGAGCAATGGGTTCTTAACTAGATGCTTTACAAGATAAGAAGAGGCAGGATGAAGAATGAGCAGCAATGAGTATCTTTTATCCAAGATGTAGAACTAAACATCCCCAAAGCGAATGTGTATTAAACAACATATTTGTATGTCACATTTGTAGAGAAGAGCATCCAATAGGTAACTACCCATCCTTTCATGGGTTGCAATCCATCTGTAAGAGTGGGGATGTAGCTGAAACATCTAGGAGGCCTCCTTGGAAACCTATAGACCAACCAGGATATCCGAACTTTCTACCGCAATCTCCACTCTATTATCCTCCATATCAGCAATGGAACAATTCAAGTTGGCAGAATTGGCCACCTCAGCACCCTCGTCCTCAATTTCCACAACAACAATATTGGTCACAAGGATGGAGAGGAAAACCACATCCTCAGCCACAACCTGTCCCTGCACCTAATCATTCTTATCCTCAGAATTAAACAAATTTCCAGCAAACGTCTCCTCGATTTGTACCTCGAGCTCCCTTCATAACACAACAACGTCATCACTTTAAGAATGCAAATCCTCCTCGACTGACATTATTACCTGCACAACCGATACCTAACCCTAATAATAAACCAACTCAAGCTATTAAAAAAATTGAGCTACAAACTCTTCCATCGTACCTTATTTCAAATGTACCTACACATGAAATTCAATTACGATTGGGAAGAGTTGTGAATAATAAACTCAAGTCATCATTCATCAGTCATCATTCATGAATCAAATGAAGAAGAAGAATATTCAAGTGAACCCATGAATGATGCTATTTTGGAGGATGTGAACATTCCAAAGGTTCCAGCACACACTCATTGTCCACAAGAAACTATTCAAGATAAAAGAGTCCCTCCATTTCTAGAGAGACTAGTAATATAAAAGCCTGTAGTTCATCCAGAGTATAAAATTTTGAATGAATTAAAGAATATATGTATTAAAATCCCTCTATTACAAGCTATCAAATATATACCAATCTATAGTAAGGTAATAAAGGAGCTATGTATTGAACACCCAAGAAAGAAGAAAAATTACCTTCTTACAATTCATGTTATAGAAGAAATGTCTGAATGTATGACAGGTCAGTCCCGGATTGCAAATTATACAAATATAGGAGTCCCAGTAGTGACTATAATTATAAACACCACTGCCATATAGAATACATGAATTGATTTAGGATCCGTCACTAACATGATGACCACCGCAGTTTTAGAAGATTTACAGTTGGGACAATTTCTTCGACCTACTCCTTCCATCCTAGAACTAGCAGACCGCACTACGGTAAAACCTGCTGGAGTCCGGGATGACATTGTTGTATCAGTAGCCTCATGGGAATACCATGTCAACATTATGGTCGTAGAATCTAAGGATCCTTCTAAAGGACATCCTATTATTTTTGGAAGACCATGGTTAGCTACAACAAATGATTTTATAGGATGTAGGGATGGAGAGATGACTATCTCCAATGAATTTTCCACACAAAGACTTATTTTGTACCCCCAGTACAACCAATAATTGAAAATTCATCATGGTTAAAATTTTCTTTTGGGGATGAAGAATTTGATGATCTCTTCCTTCCTAGTGACTTCTCTTGGGCACTTCAGGAGTAGACCACTGAGACTGTATTAAACTAGTTTGTTTCTTCGACAACCTGTATAGATTTTCCTCAGTCTTTTGCTCAACTTGATTAGAATTTTGGAGATAAGTTTCAAGAGAATATGGATCTTTCCATGTTTATAGAAACACCTTGGGTTTTCACGATTGAATAGCATATAGGACCATATACCATACCTTGTGAGGTTGGCCCTGAAATGTTTTACATATAAACACAACATTAAGTGAAAACCAACAAGCACTACTGCTTAAAGTTCTTAAGAAACAAGATGGATCATTTGCATGGGGATACATCAATATGAAGGGTATACACCATGATACATGTATTCACCATATATATATGGATCCAAGCATGTCACCTGTAAGGAAGCCATAGAGGAGGAGGAATCCTAATCTAAAGGATATAGTAAAACAAGAATTACAAAAACTCCTCACTGCTAGTTTCATCTATCCTATCTCTGAAACTAAATGGGTATCTCCTTTAGTAGTAGTCCCAAAGAAAGTAATAGGGAAATAGCGCATTTGTGTTTATTTTAGAGAATTAAACAAACCTACACTCAAAGATTACTTTCCTTTACCCTTTATTGATCAAGTGTTAGATACCTTGTTAGGTAAACAGTATTTTTCTGTCCTTGACGGATATAGTGGTTACAACTAGATTTTAATAGAACCTAATGATAAATAAAATACCACTTTTACATGCCCTTTGGGAACACATGCTTATTGATTTTTTCCATTTGGCTTTTGTAACACACCTGCCACTTTCCAGTGAGCAGTCTTAGGAATCTTTTTCAATCTTATACATGACTATGTGGAGGTATATATGGATGACTTTACGGCCTATGGTATTACTTTTCAAGAAGCTCTTGACAACCTCAAGAAGGTATTGATCTTATGTCAAGAAACCAATTTATCCCTTAGTCACGAAAAATGTAAAATGTTACTCACAAAAGGTATAGTTTTGGGACACCATGTTTCCTCCCAAGGGATTAAGGTATATCCTGCTAAGATCGAAGTAATTGTTGGCCTTCCCTCTCCCAAAACTTGTAAAGAGGCAAGAATATTTCTTTGTCATGCAGGTTATTACCGTTGTTTTATTGAAAATTTCACTACAATAGCTGCACCAATGTTTAAGTTGCTTACAAAGGACGCAGAATTCTAGTGGAAAGAATCTTGTCAAAATTCTTTTGAAATATTAAAAGATAAACTATCGGTGGGACCAATACTTAGGGGTCCGGATTGGTCCCTTCCTTTTCACATATCTACCGATTCCTATGATATGGCCATAGGAGGATTCCTTGGCCAAAAAGAAGGACAAGCACCTTATGCCATCTAATTTATTAGTAAGAATTTGAGTCCTGCCGAACTTAATTATACTGTTATTAAAAAAATAATTTTTTGCAGTAGTTTATTCTATTAATAAGTTTTGTCATTACATCACAAGTTATGAAGTTTTTGTGCATACTTATCACTCCACGATTATATTTCTAATGAATAAACCAATCAACAATGGTAGAGTGACTCGGTGGCTTCTTTCATTGCAATAATTTAGCATTACCATGATTGACAGTCTTGGTAAAGAAAATCTCGTAGCAGATTTTATTTCTCGTATTCAACATGAAGAATGTATTAAACCAGTTGACCACACTTTTCCTGATGAACATCTATTTGTTGTATCTGTTCAAACCCCTTGGTTCATAGATATTGCCAATTATTTAGCAACTGGGAAAATACCAAATCATTTGTCTCCACATGAGAAGCATCGTATTATAGTTTAGAGTTATAATTATTCTTGGGTTGGTAATAATATATTCCGCACTGGTTTAGATCTTATTATTCGACGATGCGTGCAGGAGGATGAAATGATAGACATCCTCCATGCATGCCATAATGGACCATGCGGAGGACGTTTTTCTGATAAGATGATGGCATACAAAGTATTACATTCTGGTTATTATTGGCCAAGCATTTTTAAGGATGCTACCAAATATGTTAACGGATGTGATAGTTGCCAAAGAATGGGTAGACCTACGTCATCTGATCAAATGCCATTACAACCCCAAGTCATGATTGAACCTTTTGAGAAATGGGCTCTTGATTTTGTAGGACCAATTTCTCCCATGTCTTGTAAAAATAAATATATCCTAGTTTGTACGAACTATGTCACAAAATGGGTAGAAGCTAAAGCTTTATTTAGAGCCACAAAGAAATCATTGGTAGAATTCATATATGAAGAAATATTCACCCAGTTTTGTGTACCTAGAGAAATTGTTACAGACCAAGGTACTCAATTTACTTCTAAATTAATGAAAGAACTTACTACAAAATATGGTATCCGACATTGCAAGTCTTCACCTTATCATCCTCAGGATAATCGTCAGGTAGAATAAAATAATAAAGTATTAGAAGCAATTTTAACTAAGTCCATTCACTTACATCATACGAATTGGGTAGATAGACTCCTCGAGGCTTTATGGGCCTATATGATAACATGGAGAAACACTACCGGACATACCCCCTATGAGTTAGTGTATGGAAAAAAAGTCCTTTTACCTATTGAATTTCAATTTAAACCCTTTCACATGGTAGCACAATTAGGCATGAATTTGGATGAAGCACAGAAACAACGAATATTACAGATTAATGAGTTACATGAAATTAGACAAGATGCACTCCAAAGAACGATGTTAATACAGAATCAAGGAAAAACATGACATGATAAATTTATTAAGCAAAAGAAGTTTAATACTGGAGATTGGGCACTACTATTCGATTCACGTTTTAAAAATTTTAAAGGGAAAATTAACTACCCATTGGATGGGTCCATACGAAGTAGTTACATCTTTTGACAATGCGTCAGTAAAAATTAAAACAATTGATGTCTCTGAAGTTTCCTTTGTAGTAAATGTACATAGACTCAGACTTTATCATCAGCCAACATCTAAACATGATTTTATATAGAATGTTTTACAGCAAAATGAAAGGGCACCCACAAGAATATGCTACCCAAATATGATGCAATGGGAGTGCGTGAGTGGAAAACAAGCAAGAGCATGCACGCACCCTTGGAAGCACGCACGCGCTCCTGCTTTGGAAATGGTGAAACTCCACAACAGATTGCCAATGTGGACAATAGGAGCGCGTGTGCACTCCTAATGACATGTGCACATGTATATGTGGACACGTACGAGTGCTTTGTGTGATTGCATACAAGGACGCATGCACATCCCTGTGCTTTAAAAAAATAATGAACCGTTTTGTTTTGTTCATCATCATCATTCCATTGAAAATACTTGAAAATAAAATCAAAGCAAAGTTTCAACTAGATGTATCATCATCATCATCATCATTATTACTCATCATCGTCATTATCATCATCATCATCATCATCATCATCACCATCATCATCGTCATCATCCTCATCCTGATCATCATCATCATAGTCATCATCCTGATCATTATCATCACCATCATTATTCATTGCCATCGTCATCGTTGACATTATCCTCCTCCTCCTCCTCCTCCTCCTCCTCCTCATAGTCATCATCCTCCTCATCTTCATCATCATCATCATCCTAATCCCCATCATCATCCTCATTATCTTCATCATCATCATCATCATCATCCTCATCATAATCCTCATCATCCCCATCATCATCCTCATCCCCATCATCTAGCTGAAAATGAGGGCGAGGAATAAGAATAAATACCTCAAAATAGAGTAACAAAAGAAGAAGATGTAGACAAATACTAGTACTATTCTATGCACTCTCTCGATCTCTAACACTTGGAGAAGACACATGGCTTATTGATAGTGGTGCTTCAAAGCACGTGACAGAGAAGAAGAAAACTCTATCAGGACTTGAATAAAATTTGTATCCTCATAAAGTATCATTATGAGATGACTATCAATATCCCATCAAAGGTGTTGATGAATCAAGATACAATCTTGACTCTGGAACGTCCATGAATATGAAGGAAGTACTATATGTACCAGGTTTGAAAAATAATCTACTTTATGTATCAGCACTAGACAAGAAAGGATATAGAATTCTTTTATAAATGGGCAAGTACTCATGTGGTCCAAAGGAAAGAAACTTAAATATGTTGTGGTCATTGGTGAAGAAGAAAGAGGACTTTATAAAATCAAAGGACATCCAGACACATCCCTTGTCCATGAGACTACTAGCTCAAGTGAAGTATCACATATGAGGCTTGCTGACATCAACTACAAAGAACTACCCTATGTGAGAAAAGGGGTAAAAGGGTTACCATATCCTAAGATTGATCATGAAGGAACTTGCAAAGGATGTGAAAGAGGAAAGAACATCAAGAATCCCTTTTCGAAAAGAGAAACAAAGACTAAACGTACATTGGTGTTAATTCATTCTGATGTATGTGGTCATATTCCCTCCACATATTTAAGTGGATATGAATATTATGTCAAATTTATTGATGACTATTGAAGAAAGACATGGATATACTTTTTGACGACAAAGAGTGAAGTGTTAGGGAAAATCAAGGAATTCAAAGCCTTGATATAGAACCATTCGGAAAGAAGAATCAAGACACTAAAATCAGATAATGGTGGAGAATATAATTCAAAAGAATTTAAATGATTCTGCAAGGAAGCTAAAATTGAAAGAGGGACCTAACAACTCCCTACAATCCCCAATATAATGGTGTTGCAGAAAGAAATAATAGAACCATTATGGAAGCAGTGAAAACAATGATTCAAGATCAAGACCTCTCCATACACTTGTGGGGTAAATAAACAAGAACAATTGTGTATGTACAAAACAAATTATCTCATAGTGCTCTTGGATTCAAGACTCCTAATTTTTTTTATACATGAACGAAACCTGAAGTGATTCATCTCAATATATTTGATGTATAGTCACATGTACATATTCGAAAAGAGAAGAGAACCAAGTTGGATCCTTCTGGAAATAAGGGAATAATTGTTGGATACTTTTAAGTCTCCAAATCCTTCATGATATACATTTTAGGATTCCATCATATATATATTAGTAGGGATGTAACATTTGATGAAGAGAAAACTCTTAAGAAATACATAAGGTTTCATCTTCAAGAAGTACATGAAGAGGATCTACCTCACAGAAAAGAAGAAGTTGAACCCTCTCCATTATGGAAGCAGTGACAACAATGATTCAAGATCAAGAACTCTCCATGTACCAGTGGGGTAAATAAACAAGAACAATTGTGTATGTACAAAACAAATTATCTCATAGTGCTCTTGGATTCAATACTCCTAAAAAAAATTATACAGGAAAGAAACCTAAAGTGAGTCATCTCAATATATTTGATGTATAGTATATGTAAATATTCCAAAAGAGAAGAGAACCAAGTTGGATCCTTCTGGAAATAAGGGAATAATTGTTGGATACTTTTAAGTCTCCAAATCCTTCACGATATACATTTTAGGATTCCATCATATATATATTAGTAGGGATGTAACATTTGATGAAGAGAAAACTCTTAAGAAATACATAAGGTTTCATATTCAAGAAGTACATGAAGAAGAAGTTGAACCCTCTCCTAAAAGAAGAAGAAGTTGAACCCTCTCCTAAAATAGTAGAATATGAATATCATGATATGCTACAACCTTAGAAACCCCCTACTATGGATATATCTTGACAGATAAAACCTGCCTGGGTAAAAGAAATAATAAAAGAATCCAAAAAGTATGGAGCTCCAGAAGGCTCCACAAGAAAAAAAAGAGATAAAATCAATTCTTTAGTTATGTATCTTTGATGTGTGACCTTGTATATAAAGAACCCACTAGCTATGAGAAAGTTGCACAGAAGAAAGAGTGGGCAGAAGAAATGACAGAAGAATACCAGTCAATAATGAAGAATGATGTTTGGGATATAGTACACAAACTAGAAAACAATAGTTTGGTATATTTCAAATGGATCTAGAAGATAAAACATGAAGCCGATGGAAGTATTGAAAAATACAAGGAAATATTTGTGGCTAGAGGATTCTCTCAGATAGAGGGAATTGAATATGAAGAGACATTTGCTCCAGTAGAAAGGTATACTTCAATTAGAACCATCATGGCACTTGCTTCCATGATGAAGTGGTATCTACACCAGATGGGTGTAAAGACATCATTTATGAATTTTGTGATTGAGGAAGAGGTTTACATCGAACAACCACAAGGATTTGAATTCAAAGATAGAGTGACTCATGTATGTAAGTTGAAGATAGGGCTTGCATCTAGGTGCGGTCTATATCTTCCTTGCAGACATTACTCTCGCATGGAGAGTGCACCGACATTCATTTGTGTATGTCTTATTATAACACTCACTTATGATTGCTCCTATATTTTAAGTTAATGATTTTATACGATGAGTCTTTACGGACGATAGGGCTTGCATTTAGGTGCGGTCAATATCTGCAGTTTCATATGGTACTCTTGGTTGGAGATTATGCCTACATATACATGTAGATGTCATAGTATAACACTCTCTTGGAGTGGTTCTAGAATTAATAGGATGAGGATGATCTACGTTGAGTCCTTACAGACTAAGATGGTCCTACATTAATTTGTGGAAAAATCAGTTGGTTGAGAGTATGGGCCCTCCTCATTAAGGGGGAGTATACTAATGATGATTGCATCATCCTTGGACCTATGTCCAAAAGTGATATGGATTCATCATCCCACAAGGAGATCATGTCTATAGAAAGAAGTGTGGTAGAAAAGGATTAAGAATATCGAACTATTGTTGGAAAGGATCGAGAATATCAAAATGTTGCTGCAAATGATTGCGAAGATCGAAGTGTTGCTGCAAAAGGATTACGTGATCGCGTGCTGCAGAAAAGTTTGAAAAATAATTGTTCCAGTTGCTGATGATTGTTGAAAACTTTCTATGGATGATATATGTATTACCTTGATCATGCTGAAGATTCTCTCTCTTGTTACTCCTATATTTGATGATGATATTGCCAGTATAATAACCTTCTTGTTAAGGGGGAGTTTTGAAATATTGTAGCTTCAAAGGATATTCTAAATGTATTTTATTGATGTACCCAAATGGAGACATCCCATTCCTCTGTTAAGATGTTATTATTGTAATTGGTCATCATAAAATCATGAGGTAGAGCCTCCATTGTAAGTCATGTCAATAGCACCCTAATGAGTATAATAAAATGCTACTTTGTGGTTTCCTAGGTGAAGTAGGTCTAATCAGTTTAGTGGGACCAACTTGTTTATGGTGAAAGTAAGTTGACAAAAAGAGTATAAATAGAGGAGTTGTTCTTCTTATTTGAACACAAACTCACTCACTTGTGTAGCGCATAGGAGAGAGAAAGACATACCAGTAAGGAGGAGAACACAGGTTTTGGAATTTTATCTTATACATATTATATAGATGAATTTTTGTTGGGTTTTCTTCCCCTTCATGGTTTCCCAGGATAAATACTTTGTCTATCTTGTGATTGTGTTTCTTTCAGTGATTTTTCATATGCTACGGTTGTGAATTTGGATTAAACACTAATGATATCTAGCTAAGTGTATGAAATATTTCTTCTAGAAATCCTATTATTTATATGCAATTAAGTTTATAGTTGTTGAATTCTCCATCTTAGAGCTTCGAAAACAACTAATTCTTCAGAAAATATTCAATTTTATTGCAATAACAATGGAAAAACACTTCAATTCAAAATCAAACCAATTCAACACTCCCCACTTGCACATGTGCACTTTCTCTGGGTGCATTTACACCTAGATAGAATTTTTTGGATAGAATACCATAGAAATATGTGGAACCCAATTTCTTCTGGTGTATCAATCGAAGTTCCTAAGGTTTGAAGGTGGCCTTAATACCTTCTCTGATACCATGTTTAATTTAGTGAAGCATAGGATCCTCATGCCTGAATGAATTCAATGGAGAATGAAGGTTGCATAAAAGAGAGAGTATTCACTGTAAACTTATCAATAGATTCATGGAAAACTTACACACATGAGACAAAAAAATTGCAGCATAACTTTACATGAATAATCATTAACCTCTATGTAATACAATGGTGTTAAAAATAGGATAATTTCAATTACTTACGTAGTATTAAAATATACCATCCTGGACTGAATTTGGAGCCAACTCGATGTGGAAAATCACCACTAGAGCTCACTATGCAACTCTTGATAACCGAATCAATTCACAAATAGTTAACTGACTCAGTTAGGTGAGAAATGGTTCCCAACCTTCCTTAAATCATGTAAACTAGTGTGAGGATGACTAAAAGTGAACTAATTGATGGGAATCATAACATAATTGAACATAATTTAACATAGACTAGGGTCAACTCCAGGTGACTGCTCGCGTCACTCATATTTGGTTCCTAAATTATAGGGATTAGTCCCTGGATCTCTTAAACTCATGCAGATAGGTGCATTGAGTGTTAGGTGGGCCCAAGATGAGGCCCCCATGTCACTAGTGAAGTGACAATGACCTCCTAATATAGGAAAAATAAAAATAGACTATGATGGTCAAGGGAGGTTTAATTAATAATCCTAATGAGTGGGGGTTCTTTATCCTCCATGCATCGTAGCAATGAACTATCCCTCGAATGCGTATATATGAATTATGATGTGTACATCTACTTGCTGAGGGGATTAGCATCTTTACTGTTGGGCACATGGTTCATGCTCATAGAACCATTGTCTTGTTCTACCTTAGTGCCTACAAACTACTTATTGCTTATTGTACATCATCGGGAATCATTCTCCAAGACTTGTGTTGTATCATGTCGGTACTTGTGTAGTACTATATATATCCTCATAAATATATGTGACAGTTATTTTGAGTATGATATGATAAGATGGATAATTAGTAAATACACTTACGGACCATGCAATAAATAATAAATGATAAAGAGATAAACATAAAGGTAGAAAATGAATTCTAATTTCCTATGCATGCATCTAGTGAACTCGAATTGTAAATGCTTTAGTAAAGCATCTGTTGTCAATAAATAATGTTTTACCTAAATAAGAAATCTCTCTGAGATCCATGCAAAATATACAAATAATAAATTGAGTAATTTGCATGGATGACACTAAGAGTGAATCCCTATGACTCTTAGTTATCCTTATAGCTTTGTGATCATGCATCCAGTTAAAGGTTGTGTTCAGTTCAACTTAAAATACATTTATTTAAAAGAAGCTGACATTCAATTAAATCTAATTATGGAAGGAAGGTCAAACATCTTGTGCATGGTGGAGAATCATATGTGCCAACTTGACACAAGTTCTAGTAGGGTGCTAATGTTTGCATGGAGGGATCTTCATTCTCCTAGTTGATGCTTCTCCTTGTCTATTGACTATGTTGATTCTCCCAATATCATTCTTGATATTTATATTCATTACCTTGTGCATGATAGGTGTTTTTAATTATTATTAAAGTATTGGGTACTTGGAAAGTTTATTACAATGTTATTGTGGATATCTCTTCATTACTAATGAGGTGATATCTATTATAGGGAAATCTTCTAATGTGTTGTAAACCATCATTTTTCAATCTATCTATCATACTAAAATAATTGTTTTGTTTTTCATCCTCTTTAATTAGATGGTTTTCCCAGGGCATATTTTGTCTCTTATGGATGAATGATTTATATGGTTGATTTATTTTATGAGATTCATATATGCAGTGATTGATTAAGAAATTTTTTAAAGTTCAAGTATCTCTAATTTTCCTCAAACATTAACATGGATCATAACATAGGACGTGAAGGATATTAGTTTTGTGCAGCAAACTAAATCCTATGTGATCTTGAGGAGTTAAGTAAAATATTGGATCCATAACATCGATCTCCATCCCATCGGAATACCAACTTGAAGGTACTTCCAACTTCAACACCTATAAGGAGAGGGTTTTGAGTATTCTTTAGGAGCATTATCTTGATACATTTGTGACCTCTATGGTAGGGAATTCTACCACTAATGCAGGTGGAGTCAACTACAAGAAGAATCAAGCAGAGGATGACATGGTCATATCTGACTCCATGAAGGACAATCTCATGTTTGCGATCACTCCATTGAAGACCACAAAGGATTGTTTTGAAAAACTAACGAACATTTACGATAAGAAGGCCCCTACTTAAAAAAAACGATTGGAATAAAAAGTTGTGCAACCTAAATATGGAAAGAGATTAGACCGTAACATATTTATTCACAAATATTTCACATGTGAATGATCATGCAACTAACATCATTGCGGTGGCATAAGAAGATGACGTTCTTCAAACTACCATAGATGGGATCCAGTTCTCATGGTAGACATTGTTGAATGTGGTTAATGAGCTAGAAGAGAAACCCAATTTCGAAAGGTTATGGTATGATTGCATTCAAGGAAAGGGGCACATCCAAAGAAAGGTTGTGAGTAGTAAAGAGGAGAATCTTTCCCTCGTGAAAATAATGAAGAAAGGGATTAATGAATTCACACCCAAGAAGTTATTTGATTGAAATAATGAAGAGTTCAATAAATATCTTGACAAATCAAAGCTTCAATTATTTTATTGTCCAAATAAGTTCCACTTCTCATGAGATCATCATTCAAGGATAAAGAAAGAAGGAAGGTTTCATGATTCTACCGTCATAGAAGAAACTTCCAAGAAAGATGCACCAGACGAGAAAGAGACAAGGAGGAAGTATTATTTTCTATCAACACTTTCCAGACCTCTCATCATAAGTGAGGATACATTTCTGATTGAAAGTGGTGCATCCAAGCACATATCAAGGTACAAGGGTGCAGTGTCCAACCTAAATGGTAAAAAGTTTTCATGAATGGTTGAGTTGGGGGACAACTCAACCTATTTGATACAAGGAGTTGGATCTATATATTTCCAGTTGAGTTCAAGAGATGTGTTACATTTGGAGGACATTCCTTATGCATTAAGACTGAATAATAACCTACTTTCATTTTTCGGTTATTGAACATAAAGGATTATGATTTATCTTCATGGAGAATCGATCATTATTATGGCTGAAGAACCAGAACATCAATATTGCTACTATTATTGGATTTTGAGGAAAGTGCATACAAGCTATGGCACATCATACTATCATACCATTCTATCTTTGGAATAGGAGACTTGGTTCCCTCCACTTCATAACCATACCTGGTTTCCAGTGAATGGTGAAAGGAATGCCTAGTTTTGATTTTGAGAATGATAATGAGTGTCGGGGTTGTGCACTTGGAAAGAATGTTAAAAATAAGTTTTCTAGAATCCATATGATATCTAAAGGGATTTCAGATTTATTTCCCTTAGATGTATGTGGTCCCATGTAATCCCCTTCCCTTAATGTGTATCTTTACTATCAACTCTTTATTGATGATTTCTCTAGAAAGGATTGGATTTATTTTATTAAAGATAAGAGTGAAGCTCTTAGTAAGTTTCAAGAGTATAAAACCTTAGTAAAGAATCATAAAAGTATGCACATCCATGCTTTGAGGTATGGTAATGGATTAGAATTTGATTCCAATGTTTTTAATGAGTTTTGTAGGGATGTAGGGATTTGCAGAAAACTAATAGTTCCTTACAACCTCGAACAAAATGGGGTTACAGAGAGAAATAATAGAACTATTTGTGAGGCTAGAAAATCCATGCTACATGATCATGACATGTATACTTATTTATGGGTAGAAGCTACTAGTGCAGTAGTGTACATTCAGAACATAAGTTTCCATTTCATTCTAGAAGAGAAAACACGTAAACGGGTGCTCATTAGTAAGAAGCCAAACATTTTTCACCTGAGGATATTTTGGTGTCTTGTATATGTTCACATAACAAAAGAAAACATAACCAAGATGGAACCTTCAAGAAAGAAGGAAAATTGTGTGGGATACAGTGAGACATCTAAAGCATTCATAATATATTTACATGGTGAGGGACATATTGAGATCATTCGGGATGTGACTTTCCATTAGGAAGCTTCTTTCAAGAGATCAAAAGAAATTGAATGTGATACAAAGACTAAGGAACACAAGACTCTTATATCAGAGGACCCTGGTCATGATTCTCCCCTTTTGATGTTCAGAGAGAATCCATCCACTCTGATTCCAAAGATATAAAATAAACTTTAAAAATAATTTAAAAGGTTTTAAATTATATATTTAAAAGGTTTAATGAATATTATTTTTCATATACCTTTTAACTTAGATATTTCGTTAATCTCACGTTAACATGATCCTCTTGTTCTTAAACATGATCGTTTTGTTTTTTAAAAACAAGGTTTGGCAAATAGGATAAAAAGGGATTTTGTCTTTTCTTCCCATATATTATATTAACCATCCCACCATATTCCAAAGATTAACCATCCCACCATATTCCAAAGCTCACACTTTGTTTAAAGTCAAGTCTAAGCATGGAGCGTTAATCAAAAGACAAGCATTGGGCAAAGCATATAAAACGCCCAGTAGTAAGTTGGATAAACTAACATCAAGTGAGTCCAAGCGTCCATCCAAAGAAAACTAGTGTCAATGTCGCTTACTTAGAAGCCACGCATCCAATCTTGTACACTACACTCCCAAATTCAAAATGCTAAATGTTCTGAAGCGTGAAAGTAATTAAGTGTCAAGCAACGGGCTCATTCTATAACAAAATGCTAATACAAGATCCTACCATTTAACGCATCTTCCAGATAAATGTGGAGTGTTTACTGTCAGTGCCAGGTGAAAGGTTGATTTGTTTATGATATTACTTTCTCCATATTCATGCTTTGGAGATAGTTTTACAGACAAACATAGGCATGCTAATGATTTTCTCCATCAAGCCCTTATGTGTTCGCTCAAAAATTGTGTATTCTTTGGTAATTCTCAGGCTTTACCTATATTATCACTGTATAAAATATTAAAGGTAAAAGATCAGTGGCAGAGCATTCATTATATCTTCATCAAATTCAACTTAGAAAGGAGGATGATGTTCAGGTCTTAAATGAAATTTTGGCTTTTAAATGGCATTTCTCTGGCTCATACTTCATTGAGATTATTTATTTTAAAGCAACTAAAGTTGGACCATATAAAAATATCTATAGTTGATTCAAACTTTATGAATATCTGGTGATTCTTTTATCCAAATCGCAAATGGTTTTGCATGCTAATAGATCAGCCGATTGAAAATTTTCTAGAATGAAGCAAACCCATATTTGAAGGAAAAGAATTAGCAGCCAAAGGTTTATCATTCATCTGACATATGAGAAGTTGTTCCAACATATTAAAACAGAGTATTGGTATTTCAACCATTTCCATATTTCAAGCAACTACAATTTGGTGGATCGATATGAAGAGTATTTGGGAAATACTTTTTGGATTAAAAGGATCCACATTTATAGAGACGGTTACCCAGTTTCTCTGACCAACATTGCATGTAGGTGACAAAGATTTTGGCAAGTCAGTTCCAAATCCCAAATTTCCAGGAAAGATAACCAAATATCCCAAATTTTAAAATCAAGTTCAACATTCAAAACAATATTTTGGCATTCGAAGACACGGTTGGAAGGTTACCTTGCAATTACAGATTTTTAAAACAATATTTTGGCATTTGAAGACACGGTTGGAAGGTTACCTTGCAATTACAGATTTTCAGGGTGATAGGGATGATATGGTAGTCAAAAGAAAACAAGTATGGGAGCATTCAGAGGACAAAATAAACATCAGTGATCAACTTCAGATTTCCAGGCATCGAATCATCATTCCAAGGCATCAATTGAACCAATATTTTTGCATTCGATGACACATTTAAGCAGTCAATCCCAGATTCAAAGACTGTTCGATTATTCTCAAATTTTCCTATAATAAATTGAATATTCATATTTATTTTTACTTTAATTTTTAGCATCTTGTAAAAAACATATAAAGGGAATTATCTGCAATATATAGAAGAGGGGTTCCAACTTGAGAGGATGTGATTATAAGAGTTGAGTTATCAGTGTGAGTT
Source organism: Pseudotsuga menziesii (assembly GCA_001517045.1). Lineage (NCBI taxonomy): Eukaryota > Viridiplantae > Streptophyta > Pinopsida > Pinales > Pinaceae > Pseudotsuga > Pseudotsuga menziesii. Next base: position 66,854 of record LPNX010412795.1, on the reverse strand, counting down.
TCCTGTTAGTATATTTTGGAAGTGCATGAAGGATGAGAAATCCTTTATGAGCCTTTTTTTTATTTCTAATCAATGCAATTGTTGTTCATGTATTTAAGTATCTGTAATAACTTTTATGAAAGATATTGTTTCGATCCATAGTTTCTTATTAGAGATGCAGATATTTGTGTTTTTTTTTGCAATATGTTTTTTTGTTTAAAGAGTATTTATTAGTTTATATAATCAACTGTTTGTGGTTATATGACTTCTCCTAAAACTGGTTCATACATATGCTTTTATATCATCATTGTTTACCATATCTTGTATATACTTATCAGTTCTTACTTGATTCTTAAGTATTGGTCATTCATCTACCCTTCAATTTTCCTCTTTTGTTATTTCAAACTAAATCCATTCATATTTTATTCAAGCCTTAGAGCTTAAGATGTGTTAAGCTCGACTCTCTTGAAGTCGAGGGTTAACTTTAGCATGAACATATTTTGGCGTCGTTTCCAAGGAAAGGAGGAATGAAATCATCTTCCTCGGAGTTTTGATATTGAGTAGATCCTTTTCTTGATGGTGAACAAGAAGTGGACACAAGTTTGACTGCAAATCATTCACTGGGTGGCTCCAGAATCATGAGACTCCACTGAAACAAGAATTTTTCTCACAGAGAAATGAAGAAGCCAAATGGAAATACCAAGTATCATCTTGTTAGTTTCCTCTATGAGCTTTTGCTCATCTTCATCAATTCATTTTTGTATTTACCTTTACATATAAAGAGTATCATCCTTTGCTTTGTTTACTCTGATGATCATCAACATTCATTTGTATATCCCTCATTGAAAGAAGAATATTTGCATTATTCCTGTGTTGTAGATGTTGACCATGTCTTCTCACCTGAGCCTATTCAGAAGGCGGATGAATGTATTCAAGTCCTTCCTGAATCTTATCAGCCTTGTAACCATGAGGATGAGGAAACTGATTTATCACCTTTTCATATTTTATCACCTATTATCATCAATTCAGAACTTTGTAATCAGCATGTTGAAGCTCACTTTCAGCCCACTAAATTTTAGTCTAAAATTAGACAGAAAATTGTTAAACCTCTCAGGATGCCATAACACTTTGTTGAATATCTCCCTTTGTTAAATGGAGAATACCATGGCACAGCAGAAAACCATTTGGAATCTTTTCACAATTTCATTGAGAATTTTGAGATTGTACACGAGGGTATTGTGACGAGGATATTTTCCATGTCCTTAGCTAGAGATACCGGGTTCTGGTTTCAAAATTTAAAAGCAAATTCAATTGGATCATGGAAATATTTACATGATGTCTTCTTCAAGTATTGGGGTAAAAATCAATCTCATGATCAATTTATTTCTGAATTTTATGGTTTGAAAAGGGAGAATGATGAGCCTATTAATAAATTTAATTGGAGGTTTCAATTTTTTTTACGTCGGCATTCCTACGGAGATCATACCTTCATAAAAATTTGCCATGTTATATTATACATTAGCTCATCAACATCATAAGTTAAACCTCCATCTCAAAGAGAGGAAGTCATATTCCTTGCATCAAATGTTTTCAGATGCTAAGGAAGTTGAGGACAATCTACAAGCTTGTAGCAAGCTTCATGATCAGATATTGAATGAAGAATCAGATGCACAGAAACCGAAAAAAGACTATCAATACCAAAAATAGGAATTGGGCTTTCATGTTCTTCAAAATTATGATATTTCATCTTCACATGTGTCTTGTTTTTAAAATGTTCAAAACAACAGATCAGATCTATCTTTTTCTAAAGTTGTTTTTCATAAGGCTAAGTATGAAAGAAATCATTTAGCAAATGATTGCTACCAAACTACTGTAAGGACATTTCATGTAGATCAAGTTACAAATTTTGTTGAATATATTAATACTCTTTTTCCTATGATTGATGAAGACTTACAAACATTTACACAATATCCAATAAATTTTCAACAAAAGAAACAGGTAAATGAAGGGAAGAAATTAAATCGAAAATTTCCGGAGAATAGTGAGCTCATGTCTACTATCTTTGAAATAGAATATGAAGCAAATATTAAATAAAATCAAAGAGAGATTATATTAGTTGGGACATTTAAAAATTTCAAAAATGAAGGAGGTAATATTCAATTTTTTCTTCCTTCATTTACCATTTCAAGTACAATTTGTTCCTAAACAAGAAGAGATGGTTGTTCTTGACCCAATGGCTACTTACATGGAGTTAATATTTTCAAAATCTCACAATGCTATAGAATTTGGAGTATAAGTATATAATAGCAGTATGTATATGACGCATATTAATTTTCTATCACAAAAATTTCAATTTTAATGCACTTTTGTGTTCCCATGTAAAGGCTATGTGTAAATCAATCCGTTCAATTGAAATGTATTTCAGTTTTGTGTTCTTGAGAGCTGTGAAGCTATTTATTTCATTCATCCCAGGATCTGCGAGGAGCGATTTCCTCCTCCTTGACTATAGCGTGAAGAACACAGTTGATCACCGATTTACCATTGGCAGCGATATCTCTGCTTCACACCATACTGTGCACTTCACAGCACATAAATATTTACACCAAATAAATAGTGTCCTCCAGACTATGGGACAGCGCACCATTGGGACTTTCTTCCTTTTGCAACGCCGGGTTCACAGATTACCAGGTTCTGCTGCTTCAAACGGATCAAATATGGCAGAGGCAGAGGTTCTGCTGCAGGATCTTATTTCTCCCTTCGGTGACTTCACTGGCAGCGATCTCCAGGTCACAGCGTTCAGCCTTCAGCTTTGGCAACAATCTCATCAAATTGAGCAGCGATCCAGCGATCTAATGAATCTTTAGGTGGACAGAGTCAAGACAGCGATCTCCTTTGAGCAGCGATCCAGCGATCTTCAATTGGAGGAAATTTCAATTGAACGGATTGATTTACACATAGCCTTTACATGGGAGTATCTCTTCTTCAATTTTCACAGCGGCGTCAACCTCACGACGGGCAGTAGGCAGGAGCAACTATGGTGAATATAATTTCTCACAACACACAGCTGAAAGTAGCTTGCTCAGTAGGCCACTATGGGCTCTCACAATCAGCAGGCCAATAAGGCTCTCAACAGGCCACCAACAGGACTCTCACACAGCAGGATGCCAATCAGGCAATCTCACAACAACAACAGCAAGCCAATCAGGCTCTGCGTCAGGCTCGAAGGCTCCTCACAACATCAATGAGCGGCTATATTCAAAGTTCCACACAGATCCCACGGACTCACATGCATCCAAGCAGTGGTTTCCTCTAGTTGCGACTCCTTCATCTCTTCATTGTTCCAGCGATCCCTCATAGCTGCAAATCGGTGGCTCCTCGGTAGCAACAACAACGTGAATAACAGGAAACTATATCTCCTCTCCACACAACGATCTCCTCATACACAACATGTGTAGCTTCCAAGCAAGGGACTTCCCTTGACGATTCGAGCTACCTTTAGCTATCTTTCCCACGCTGATGCTTACTAGCGGAGTTTATCAGCCTTCTCCACGCTTCAAACCTTCACGTAACGATGTTCACGCTGATCTGCACGGTTCTCCTTCAATATTCCGCCTCCTTCAACGCTTGGTCTCCATGGCTAATTAGAAAATGCAGGTCTTCACGAGCAGAGATAGCTGATTTCGTCTCATCTCCACGGTGATCAACTGTGTTCTTCACGCTATTGTCAAAAAGGAGGAAATCGCTCCTCGCAGATCCTGGGATGAATGAAATAAATAGCTTCACAGCTCTCAATGGTGGAGGAAACACCCAACACTCAACACGACGTGCAGATAAAAAAGATACGCAGCAATCGCTGCTTCATGCAGCAACGGGATAAAAATTTCGGGTCTCCAGATCTCCACGTCGAAAGAAAAAAAAATCGCATATCTCCATGCTGATAAGCTGAGGGATCTCTCCTCTTCAAGCTGGGCTGCGATCTCACCCCAATGCAGTTGATTTGCTGCCTCTCTATGTGGGATCCGTCTTGTAAGAGGAAAGCGGATTCAACCTCACGCTAATAAAACACATCGATCCCAGCTCATCACGCACAGGCACATCCCTCAAATTGGAATTGCAGCGGCCCTGTCTCCTTCAACGGCTGTGCAAAAAAAATTGGAACCCCTCAGGATCGGGATCCTGGGTACTCCCGTGAGGGAGTTGGCCCAGGCCCTCAGCTCTGATACCAAATTAACAAACACTATCAATTGAATTAATGAGAAATGAATACTGATTACAATACATGTGTGGCTCATTATATAGAGCTCACTGGTTGTTATAAGATCTAACTTATTCCAATGATAGGAAAGTAAGTTGAGCAAATGTCTCAACCACACACACCAATCTAGGATCACACAACTCACGTGGATTGATTCTACTTCATAATAGATAAGTAGGAATTATCTATTCCAACATCTTCAATTTACTTGCGAACATGAAAATTACATGGTTAGTCAAATGGTTTCTTGGCTTCATTGGGAGTATGACTTCACTTGATCAAGAGAAAAATAGTTGATTAGAGTAGGAGTGTAAATAAATAAGCTCATCTCTTGAGCATGGTTCAATTTACACTGTGAAATTTGTTTTTAGCTTCATTTGGTTTGCAATAGGTAGCAGAATAAATACTCCATCACCCAATGAATAAGCCATTATATAGTTTTGGATTTTCAGATTGCAGTTTGCTTGTAGAAGTGGTGTGTTTCAGCTTGCAAGTTTTCAGTTTGAAGTGAATGGTAAGCAGAGTATGGTTACGGGTTGCATAGATGGAATGGAAAAGACACAAGGTCAGCTTGCTCTTGGTAGCTCACAGGGAACATGCCATCCCCAGTTAGAGACAGATGTTGGTGCTAGATCCGTCCCATCAATATTTCTAAATTCCGACAGCGCACATGTAAAGAAAGACTTTGATGTTCACTAGTGGAAATTCATAACTGAACATCTTTTCACCAAAGCATTGAATTTTTGTGTCAGCCTGGCTAATTTCTTATTACCTTAAACCTTTGTCCTAGTCAATTCGTAATATAGGTCTTTGGCCCATATTCTCTTATTTGTACTTGAAAATGCCCTAAGATCTCATTAAGTTCTCCAAAGCTTTGAAATCCAACTCAAGATTTATTTTTCCACTCTCACTCCAAATGCATGAAATCCATAAAATTAACTTTAAAAATAACTTAAAAAGTTTTAAATTATATTTTTAAAAGGTTTTATGAATATTATGTTTCATATACCTTTTAACTTTAGCCTTTTAAATTATATATATTTTTTAAACTCACGTTAACATGATCCTTTTGTTTAAAAATAAAAAGGCTTGGCCAATAGGATAACAAGGCTTTTGTCTTTTCTTCCCATATATTTATATATTTTTTTAAAGTCACGTTAACATGATCCTTTTGTTCTTTAAAAAGAAGGTTTGACAATGGGATAACAAGGTTTTTGTCTTTTCTTCCCATATATTATATTAATCATCCAGCTCTATTCCAAATCTCACACTTTTTCTCGAGTCTAAGCATGGAGCATTAATCAAAAGACAAGCATTGGGCAAAGCATATAAAACGCCAATGCTAAGTAGTGTATTCCAAATCTCACACTTTTTTCTCAAGTCTAAGCATGGAGCATTAATCAACAAACAAGCATTGGGCAAAGCATATAAAACGCCAATCCTACCTAGTGTCAATGCCGCTTACTTAGAATCCATGGATCCATTTGTACACTACACTCCCAAATTCAAAATGCTAAATGTTCTGAAGCGTCAAAGGAATTAAGTGTCAATTAACGGGCTCATTCTACAGCCAAATGCTTAATACAAGAACATACCATTTAACACCTCTGCCATGTTAATGTAGAGTGTTTACTAACAGTGCCAGGTGAAAGGCTGATTTTTTTTATGATATTAATTTCTTCGTAGTCATTCTTTGGAGATAGTTTTACAGAGAAACAGAGGCATGCTAATGATTTTCTCCATCAAGCCCTTATTCTCAGGATTTACCTATATTATCATTGCATAAAATATTAAAGGTAAAACATCAGTGGCATAGCATTCAGTATATCTTCATCAAATTCAAATTTGAAAAGAGGATGACGTTGAGGTCTTGAATGAAATTTTGGCTTTTAAATGGAATTTCTTCAGCTCATACGCCATTGAGATTATTTATATTAATGCAATCAAATCTGAACCATATAAAAATATCTAGAGTTGATTCAACCTTTATGAAGATCTCGTGATTCTTTCGTCCAAATCACAAATGGTTTGGAATGCTACAAGATCAGCCGGTTGAAAAGTTTCTAGAAGAATGAAACAAGCCCAGATTTAAAAAGCAAAGAAGTAACCACCAAAGCTTTATCATTGACCAAGCTTTATCACATATGAGAAGTTGTTCCAACATATTAAAACAAAGGATTGGTATTTCTACCATTTCGAGAGTTCAAGCAACTACAATTCGTTTGATCGAGATGAAGAGTATTTGGCAAATACTTTTTGGAAGAAAGTGATCCACATTTTTAGAGACGGTTACCAAGTTTCTCCAACCAGCAATGCATGTAGGTGAAAAATCTTTTAGCAAGTCAGTTCCAAAACACAAATTTCCAGGACAGATAACCAAATATCCCAAATTTTAAAATCATGTTCGGCATCCCAAAACAATATCTTCGCATTCGAAGACACAATTGGAAGGTTATGTTGCAATTACAGATTTTCAGGGTGATAGGGATGAGATGGTAGTTAAAAAGAAAACAGGTGTCAGAGCATTCGAAGGCCAAAATAAACATCAGTGATTAACTCCAGATTTCCAGGCATCGAATTATCGTTCCAAGGCATCAGTTGAACCAATATTTTTCCATTCGATGACACATTTTAGCAGTCAATCCCAGATTCAAAGACTGTTCTATTATTCTCATATTTTTTTATGATAGATTGAAGATTCATATTTATTTTTAGTTTAATTCTTGGCATGTTGTAAAAAATATATAAAGGGAATTATCTGCAATATACAGAAGAGGCGTTCCAACATGAGAGGCTCTAATTGTAAGTATTGAGTTATCAGTTTGTTTCTTTTATAGTTTGTTAGTATATTTTGGAAGTGTATGAAGGATAGTAAATCCTTTATAAGTCTTTTTATTTTATTTCTAATCCATCACAATGTTGTTCATGTTTTTGATTGTCAGTAATAACTTTTATGAAATATAATGTTTCTATTCCTTATTATAGATGCAAATATTTTGTTCCTTTTTACATAATGTTTTTATGTTTAAAGAATACTTATCAGTTTATATAATCAATTGTTTGTGGTTATATAACTTATTCTGGTTATATGACTTATTCTCAAACTAGTTCATACATATTTTTTTATATCATCGTTGATTGCCATCCCTTGTATATACTTATAAGTTATTATTTGATTCTTGAGTATTGGTCATTCATCTACTCTTAAATTTTCCTTTTATGTTATTTCAAACCAAACCCATTCAGATTTTATTCAAGCCTTAGAGCTTAAGATGTGTTAAGATTGGCTCTCTTGCAGTCAATGGTTAACTTTAGCACTAACAAGCTGAAAGTGAAAGGTAAGGGGTTAAAAGGTAGACATAATCAATGACTCACAATGAATGGATGATTAGATCTACAATAAAGATGGTTTTCGCACCTACAACATGCAGATGAGGTGGATGGAACCTGCCCTAGTGGAATTTTTATTGCCTTCCATGTGGCGGCAGAGGATCACTCCGTTGGTTTAAAGTTGGTAGGATAAAATCGGTACTCTCGATCTCAAAACCGCCAAAGGAGAATTTTATAAATGTATAAAGGAACATGTTTTTCGGGTTATTTGTTTTTTGTGCATTCGAGAAAAACGTGTATGTGCATTGTGGAAGCGAAGTTGAAAAAATACCTTTCCAAACGCCATCAGTCAAGTAGGCCACGTATTAACCCACCAATTTGTAGTTAAAAATGGGAGGAGGGGAAATAGAAGCATAGGCCCAGAAATTTGGAAAACTCGAAGAGATATTTGAATACAGGGATGGGGATTTATTTGTCATAGTATTTTCTTTGGATCTAGTCCATGAACTAAAAACTAAGTTACAAACCTTTAAATTCCAAGGAGAAGCATTCAAATCTGAACCCTTCCCAGCCCCTCTAAAGGGTTCTATATCTTCCTAGAAGTGTAAAGTTAAAGTTTCGCTTCAAAAAAAATCAAGATCAAAATTTACTCTTCTAGATATGAAGGACATAATTTATATCAACATTTAAAAGGAATGGAAACATTTGAAATCACCCATCCATGTAAATTTCTCAAGGTGTTGAAATTCCTATGTTATAAAGTTTGACTCGTCATTCAAAATATTGGAAATATCATAATTTATAATCACTAACTCACTCAGGTCACACACTTACTACTTAGTTGTGCAATATAACGAGTGATGACCAACGACTACAAGGCACTGGCTGTTGGAATGTGAATCTAGCTCCTAAGTCACTTGGGCATGTGATCTAAGATGTGAAAATGTGTCAGCGATTGTAGCTGTAACAATAGAAAACAACTAGTAATCTACTACTAGGATCGAAATAAGCTCAAAACTTTGTGCGTACTACCTATGTGAACCTTTCTACCAATGTCCAATCCCTTTTTGCTAAAATGAAATTCAAATGGTTAGTTTTATAATTCCTCCTCTAGAAGACTTCATTTCTTGCATGAATATCATGGACTCCCAACAATTATAAACAACACTCAATTCCATTCAGTTAGAAATAATGGCATGTGTAGAGGTCGATTTATGCATTGATATAGAGAGGTGTCATTGGGCACACGATATGGAGAAAAAACGAGTTAGAAAAAATATGTGTACCAAATCACCACAATGGTTATTAATAAAATAAAAAAAACATTGTTTTTCTCAAGAATAGTCTTTAATTTATGGGTGGCATGATCATGATGTAATCCCCCTCCCTCCTTGAAAATATTTTTGGTTTCTCAGAACATTTTTCCTTGGCACTCACCACAAAAATATCTATAAAAATTACCTATTTTTGTATCCTCTTATCTTTAATTCCTCATCTAATAGTCAAAACTAAGGATAATTATGCACACACATTCTCACATTATAATATCAATTGGGTTAAGGCGAAGAGATAACCATAAAATATAAAATGTGGCAAGATGAAAAGAGTAAGAGACATCTATAAGTAACTCTTATGTTAAATTTAGCATATAGGTATTTGACACTAACAATTGAGAATTGACATGTTGGATTGTTGTGTTCTTCTTATCACTCCTTAACAATGTGATTGCAGGGAATTGTTTTGAAGGTGAAGGAGGGTAGTGTCCCGCCTCAGCAAGGAAAATGGTTTTGACATAGAGGTAGAGACATTAATTCTTTTTATTAAATAACTTAAATTTCCTACCAATGACTATTGGTTTGCCAAATCGTGGATTGGTAAAAAACACAACAAATTTTAGAGCCCCTAGCTCTGAGTTACTCACCCCTAGAAATTTCTAAAATCCATCAATTAAAAAAGTTATTTTGGTATATTGGTTCAATTTAAAAGAAAAACTATCGAGACTTAGACATGTAGTGAGTTGTAAGGATCTAGTTGACATAGGATTGATTCCATTTGCCCTCTTTCCCATACTTGTAGGTTTCCGCGAAAAGTGTTGAACAACAAAATTTGATGCCCCAACCCCTTTGATGCTAGTGTTGCTAACTTGCTTGGCATGTAGGATTATTGTTTAATGTTTTTCTGAGCTATGCATTTTTTTGTTAGGCATCCAATGCCCATGATTCTTACATCTCTCAGGCTTGGGTGGATTCCCTATCTTTAGTTTGAATTAAATTTTTGGTTGTTATAGGTTTATTATAGTCTCATTTTACTTAGTGGTTTCCTTTTGTACATAGTTCAAAGTGAGTAATTCTCTCATGGTTCTAGTTTTTTTAAGACTATCTCTAGCTACAATGTTTTGCACTATGCATAAGATCACACAGATGCCCCAATATGGTTATTGCATAGTATAAGTAGTTTGAACTGTAAAATTAATATTACATATATGTCCAATTAATGTGTTCAGATTAGGTTTTATTGAAAAGATTTCATTTTTTCATATAGATATTAGGGGTTGCTCAATTGTGTGTAATTATAAAAATTTGGAAGGGAAATATTAATTTTTTTGCAGTTTTATGGGGGGAAAGGTTTAGTTGTTTATAATTATAAAAAATTGGAAAGGAAATATTTTTTTTGTAGTTTTGGGGGAAAGTGTTTAGTTAATTTATACTTGTTAAATAAGTACAATTATTTTATTTCCCTTCATCTTTGAAGTGCTCCAAGGAAAATTGCTCTTCTAATTGAAATTAAGACCCACCCTTCAAATTTGATAATTGCCATGGATCCGAGCTGCACATCAATATGACTTGTCTTAGCATGATAAGCATGGATCTTTTCTAGGAACATTTCATTTTGGCTATCACAATCTAACCTTCCATATTTCTATAGAAACCCAACACTTAAACACCATCTCTACGGCCATATTACGTCCTTATTGGCATGTGTGGGTGTCATGTATTCAACTTTTGTAGTTAAGAGGGAAACTACGGCCTCTATATTACTCACCCAAATGATAACTTGTACAAATAGGATAAATACATACCAACTTGTAGATCTTCTGTGATCAAGATATATATCCTACTCAGCATCAACAAATTTATGTACATTAATTACTCTGTCTGGTATAGATATTCCTTGGTAGTTGATTGTATAAGATCTGGTTCCACATAAGTATTTGAAGACCCTCTTTACAACTTTCCAATTCTCTTTCACTGGTTTTGGCATATATATGCTCAAATATCCCACTATATGAGCAATGTATGGTCTGGTATAGAGCATTGCATACACTAAACTTCCAACTGCATTGGCATATGGAACTTGTAACATATCTTCTCTCCTTTCATGTGTCTTGAGACACTACTCTATCGATAACTTTACACCTACAGGAATAGGTACCTTGACCGACTTTCTTTCCTCCATGTTAAATCTCAGTAGTACCATCGCAACATATTTTCTTTGATTTCACCAGATCTTCTTGTTCTCATGATCTCTTTGTATCTCCATTCCCAGTATGAATTTTAGGGTGTCAATATATTTCATGTAAAATTTGGAGGACAACTAAGACTTCACCTCCTTGACAACATCTTTGTTGTTTCCAATCAACAACATTTCATCAACATACAATACTGTGTTAGTTAAGTAAGCACAAACATGTTTGGAGTATACATATTAATCAACTTTTATTCTCACAAACCCCAACCCAAGTTTTTATGTATCAAATTTTTCGTACCACATCCTTAGAGATTTCTGTATACGATAAAGGGACTTGTTTAGTTTACATAGAAGGTCTTTTTTTCCCTTTACTGTGAACCCTTCTGGTTGTTTCATGTAGATTTATTCTTCTAGATCCCCATGTAAGAAAATTGTGTTCACATCAATATTCTTTACTTCAAGACCAAAACTAGTAGCAATAGAAAGAATAATTCTAATAGAAGTTATTTTTTCAATTGGAGAAAATACTTCACTAAATTCAATCACCTCTACCTGTCAATACACCTTTGCTACCAAGAGGGGTTTGTACTTTTCCACTTTAACTTCTACATTCAACTACTTTTTAAATATCCCTTTGCTGGCAATATATTTTATTTCAGCTGGTAACTGGGCTATATCCTAGGCTTTATTTTTGTCCAACACATCCATTTCTTCAGTCATGTCCTTCTCCGATAAATCACTATCCTGTGAATCAACATCATCCTTTAAATTTCTAGGATCATCATCGGTAATAGACCAAAATAAATGAGAGCCAAAATCACGAGGGGAATACCTTTCTCATTAGACGAAATTTCAACTCAAAATGGGCCTTCTAAAAAAATTAATAAAATAATAGTTAAAATAATAAAAAAAAATTTATTAATTTTGGAGGAAGAAAAGAAAAAAACTACTTTTTTGTTTGTATTTTCGAGATATCTCCCTGTGTTTTTACTCAAATTTCGATCGGGAGAGCTCATTGGATGCGGAATTAAGTACGTCGAGCGAGTACTGATTGGATACGGAATTAAATTTCGCATCCAATGAGTACCCACTCGACATACTTTTGATCGACCGCACTACCCCAAAAACATGAAATACCTAAAAAAATGTGATGATGACATCATCATCACATTTTTTCAAGTATTTCTTGTTTTTGGGGTAGCGGGGTCAGTAAAACGTATGTCGAGTGGGTACTCGTTCGATGTGGAATTTAATTCCACATCCAACAAGCTCTCCCGATTGAAATTTGAGTAAAAACACGAGGAGATATGTCGAAAATACAAACAAAAAAAGTATTTTTTTTTATGATACCTATCCGCAAATTTATATTAAAAAAGTGTTTAAGACCTATACGGTATTTCAAATTTAAAGTAATTTCATTGGCTAACACATGATGACATGGAATTTGAGTTAAAGTTGAAAGGCCCATTTTGAGTTGAAATTTCCTCTAATGAGTTTCCTTATTTCTCGATATAATCTCCTCAAAACTGGTTTATGAGGTTCTTCTTCTTCTGATTCAGCTTCTTCTGTTGAGTCAGGTTCTTCACCTTCTAACTCAAACTCTTTTTTCATAGGTTTCTTTTACATTGGAGTCACTAATTTTTTGGGGACTTATTTCACCTATCTAAACAGAACAAATCGACTATAAGCAATCTTCATTGTTATAGGATTCCAAATATTATAACCTTTCATACTATATATTTATATCGAATAAAGATATATTCTCAGCAATGTTATCCAAGTTACTCCTTTTATGCTTTAGAACATGTACATAAGAATGACAACAAAAAACTTTCAGAATATTAATAGAGGGTTTCTTACAAGTCCATACCTCTTATGGAGTTTTCTCAACCAATGATTATGTGGGTGATCAATTTATCAAGTAACCCATTATCTCCACCACATCTACCTAGAATTATTTTCCTATGCCACTACTGCTTATCATGCTTCTTTCCTTTCCCATTAGCACTGTATTCATCCTTTAGGAAACTCCATCCTACTGAGGTGTGTATGGAATGTTGGAAATTGTTCAACTTCAGAATATATTCTTATTGTACTTATATTATATTTCCTTGTACCTCCTAATGGAGATTATACTCACATAAGTACTCATGTAAAATATCAATATAAACCCTGGAGAAATATTACACAACAAGATAATAAGAATAATTTTTTTTTTGTATTTCCGCTAGTTCGTCCCAGTCAGTTAGACAAGTCGGCCCTATTGTGGTAAAAGTTAGTTTTGTAACATGTATAAATAGAAGGAAATTGTGCCTCATTTTGTCACTCATCCAAACAAGCAAGTTTATTATCTCTCTCCTAGTTAATTTTGTAGCATCAATACAAGGGGGTTTTATGGGGTTGTATCTTAAAGAGACTTGTCTCTCTCTTTCTATTTCTCTCTCTCTCTCTCTCTCTCTCTCTTAGAATCTATCATCTATATATGAAGGTTTGTTGTGGTTTTACCGATTGGGTTTCCCCAGATAAATTCTCATGTCCTTTGGTTTTGTGTTGTCTTTTTTGTTGAAATATTGTAACTTCAAAGGATATTATAAATGTATTTTATTGATGTACGCCAAGTGAGATGTTTTATTCCTCCGTTGACAAGCTATTATTGTAATTGGTCATAATAGAGTCATGAGGTAAAAGATACATTGTATGTTGGTTCAATAGCACCCTAATGGATATAATAAAATATTGTTTTGTGATTTCCTAGGTGATGTCGGCCCATACAGTTTAGTGGGGATGACTTGATTAGTGTAAAAGTCAGTTGACAAAAAAAAATAATAGAGGGGTTGTACTTCTCATTTGAACATAGAATCACTCACTTGTGTAGCACCTAGGAGAGAGACAGATGCATACCAACAGGGAGGAGAATACTTGTTTTGGGGTTTTATCTTAGACATCTTATACAAAGGATGTTTTTTTGGGTTTTCTTCTCCTTGAGGGTTTCCCAGGATCAATATTCTGTCTATATTATGATTGTGTTTCTTTCAATGATTCTTCATATTCTATTTTCGTGAATGTAGATTAAATACTAATGATATCTATCTAAGAATATGAAATATTAGCATGGTATCCGATCTATCATGAATAGAAAAACATTCACAAGGTGAAACTATCTCTCCTCCACCTCTAAAAGAAATTAGGGTTTTTGCAAAGTTTCGAATTTTTAATATTTTTTTGCATAGAAATTTGTGCCTCCCTAGAATGTATCTATCGAGGCATGGATTGAATTTTTTGGGTGGTTAAATATCCAGCAAAGAAAAAACATAGTTTGGTCGTGAACCAAAAAATGACAGAAAACCATAACCATAAATTCTGTAGAAACTACAACCTTGCAAGTAAGTTTTGAAGGGTGAATATTTGGGATCTCTAGTAACCAAGTGGACCAACCAACTCGCCTCAATCAAGCACATATCCTGGTAAGGTCATATTTTTAGTTTGAGAAATTTCAATTTTTAGTGGCATTATGGATAGGATGTCCCCAAGCACTAAGCTTGAGGACAAACTAGAAGGCATGGAAAAATTTCTAGCATGGAAGTATAGGATTTTTCTCATTCTTAGAGAGAATGGACTTGAGAAGTACATAAACGATGAATTTTCATAACCAAAATAAGATGAAGCTAAGGAGAAGCATGAGAAAGACCTAGTCAAGGAAATGAGGATCATTGTTGATCCTATCAAAGATCACTTGATCCCTCAAGTGTCATCTAAGAAGACACCAAAGAAATGTATGATGTAGTTTCCATAATTTATGAGAGAAAGAACATCAACAAGAAGATGAAATTGAGAGCTTTACTTAAGGGCACCAACATGAGCAAAGGATAATCACTAGACCTTGGGGTTCATTCATACAGATTCTGTGTGCAATAAAAGGAGGTATGAATTTTGACATTGTATGGGAAGATCACATTCAAGAATAAGCTAGAGTAGCTAACATAGATGCTCTACTTAAATAATAGGATCAATGTCTATCCATCCATACTAAAGGAATAAAACAACAAAACTTCAATAAGGATAGTCATAAAAATCCAAAGAAGAAGTTTCAAAAGAAAAGAGAAAACAATCAGAAGAGAGATTACTCAAGGTACCAATTCTATAAATGTCATAAGATAGGATACCTTTCTAGAGAGTGTCCATCAAAGAGGAAAAACAACAAAAGGAACCATGCTTATCTAGCTCAATATGAGGATGAGTAAGAAGAATAAATAGCTCGAAAGAGACTAACAAAAAAACAAGATGTAGAAGAATATGTACTATTCTTTGCACTCGCTGGATCTCTAACACCTCAAGAAGAGACATGGATTATTGATAGTGGTGCTTCAAAGCATGTGAAAGGGAAGAAGAAAACTTTGTAAAGACTTGAAGAAAATTCATCTCCTCAGAGAGTATCATTATGAGATGACTATCATTATCCCTTCAAAGGTATTGGCGAATCAAGATACAAGCTTGACTCTGGAACTTCCATGAAGATGAAGGAAGTACTATATGTACTAGATTTGAAAAAGAATACTTTCCATCTAAACACTAGATAAGAAAGGATATATAATTTATTTTATATATGGACAAGTATTCATGTGGTCCAAAGGAAAGAAACTTCAAGATGTTGTGGTCATTGGTTAAGAAGAACGAGGACTATACAAACTCAAAAGACATCCAGAGACAACCCTTGTCCATGATACTAATAGCTCAAGTAAACTATGGCATAGAAGGATTGCTCACATCAACTACAAAGCACTACCCTATATGAGAAAAGTGGTAACAGGGTTACCATATCTTAATATTGGTCATGAAGCAACTTGCAAGGGATGTGCAATAGGAAAGAACATCAAGAATTCCTTTTGAAAAAGTGAAACAAAGAGTAAAGGTACATTGGAGTTAATTTATTATGATGTATGTGGTCCTATGCCATTCACATATTTAAGTGGATATGAATATTATGTCACATTTATTGATGACTATTAAATAAAGATATGGATATACTTCTTGATTACCAAGAGTGAAGTGTTTGATAATTTCAAGGAATTCAAAGCCTTGATATAGAACCATTCATAATGAAGAATCAAGAGACGGAGATCAGATAATGGTGGATAATATACTTCAAAATAATTTGAAGCATTCTGGAAGGAAGCTTGACTCAAGAGGGAACCAACCCCTTCCTACAATCTCCAATAGAATGGTGTGGCAGAAAGAAAGAATAGAACCATTATGGAGGCATTCAAAACAATGATTCATGATCAAGACCTCCACATAAAATTGTGGGATGAAGTACCAAGAACAATTGCGTATGTACATAACATATTATCTCACAATGATCTTGCATTCAAGACTCCTGAACTAATGTATACATGAAAGAAACCTGAAGTGATCCATCTTAAGATATTTGGATGTCCAATATATGTACATATTCCAAAAAAGAAGAGAACCAAGTTGGATTCTTATGGAAAGAAGGGAATATTTGTTAGATATTGTGAAGTCTCCAAGGCATTCAGTATATACATTTCAGGATTCCATCATATAGAGATTAGTAGGGATGTAACATTTTTATGAAGGGTAAACTCTTAAGAAATACAGAAGGTGTAATCTTGAATAAGTACATAAAGAGTATGTACCTCCCAGAAATGAAGAAGATGAACCCACTGCTGAAATAGTAGCATTTGAAGATCATGATATGCTAGAACCTCAGGAACCCCCTACTATGGATATATCTCAAAATATAAGACATGCTTGGGTAAGAAAAATCATAGAATAAGCCAAAAAGTATGGAGCTCTAGAAGGCTCCACAAGAACAAGCAAGAGATCAAATCCATTCTCTAGTTATTTAACTTTGATGTGTGACCTTGTAGATCAAGAACCCACCAACTACGAGGAAGCTGCATAGAAGAAAGAGTGGGTGGAAGAAATGATAGAAGAATACAAGTCAACAATGAATAATTATGTTTGGGATATAGTACCCAAACCATAAAACAAGAGTGTGGTACCTTTGAAATGGAACTAGTAAAGTGGAAATGACCTCCTAATCTAGGAAAAGACAAATAGACTATGGTGGTTAAGGGAGGTTTAATTACTAATCCTAATGAGTGGGGTTTCTTTATCCTCCGTGAATCTTAGCAATGAATTATCCCTATAATCCATATATCTGAACTATGATGGGTTGATATAGTTGCTGAGGGCATTAGCAGCTTTATTATTGGGCACATGTTTCTTGCTCATAACACATGTTTTATTGTACATCATCAGGAATCATTCTCCAAGAATTCTGTTCTATCACGCCCATATTTGTGTAGTACTATATATATACTCATGTGTTAAGGTGGGATTATAGTACTGTGATCTTGTGGTGTATCAATATTGAAGTCATGTATTGTATCAAGATTGGGTGACTTGTGTTATATCAATTCATGACCCTAATGAAGTCATCCAGAAAATGGCTACTCATTCAAGTGGACCGCCATGTGTGTACGTAAGGAAACATTTACTAGGTAAAGTGGAAATATATGCGATGTATTACTAGTCATGGTCATTGAGTGCTATAAGTCTCCTTTAGGGATTAACTAACCCTAGAGTGATCTACTTTGGAATATGTCTATATAACTCGGGGTTATATGATATGATCATTGGTCTGTGTGACAATTCTTTTGAGTATGATATGATAATATGGATAAATAGTAAATACAATTGTGGACCATGCAATAAATAATAAATGATAAAGAGATATGAATAGATATAGAGAAAGGATTCAAATTTCACATGCATGCATCTAGTGAACTCGAATTGTAAACTATTTTGTAAATCCTCTTTTGTAAATAAATAATGTTTCAGTTAAATAAGAAATATCTCTAAGATCCATGCAGAAGATAAAAATACTAAATTGATTAATTTGCATGGATGGAACTAAGAGTAAATACCTATGACTCTTAGTTATCCTTCTAACTTTGTGGCCATGCATCTAGTTAAAGATTGTGTTCCGTTAAAATTAGAAGATATTTAATTAAAAGAAGTTGCATTAAATTAAATATAATTATGGAAGGAAGGGCACACATCTTGTGCATGGTGGAGAATCCTATGTTCCAACTTGACACTAGTTCTAGTAGGGTGCTAATGTTTGCATGGAGGGAGCTTCATTATCTGAATTGATGCTCCTCCTTTTCTATTCATTACTTTCTGCATGATAGGAAGTTTTGACTTATTATTAAAGTGTTGGGTACTTGGAAAGTTTATTACAATGTTTTTGTGGATATCTCTTCATTACTAATGAGGTGATATCTCTTATCAGGCAATCTGTTAATGTGTTGTAAACCATTATTTGTCAATCTATCTATCATACTCAAATAATTGTTTTGTTTTTCATCCTCTTTATTTTGATGGTTTTCCTAGGGTATACTTTGTCTCTTATGGATGAATGATTTATATGGTTGATTTACTTTATGAAATTCATGTAGTGATCGACTAAGAAAAGTTTTAAAGTTCAAGTATATCTAATTTTACTCAAACATTAACATGATATCAGAGCATAGGGAGTGAAGGATATTATATTTGTGAAAAAAACTAAATCCTACGATATCTTGAAGAGTTGAGTAAAATATTAGATCCATGACATCAGTCTCCATCCCACCGGAAGACCAACTTGAATGTACTTCCAACTTCAACACATGGAAGGAGAGGGTTTTGAGTATTCTTTAGGAGTATTATCTTGATACATTTGTCACCTCTATGATAGAGGATCCTATCACTAATGCAAGGTGAGTCAACTAAAATAAGAATCAAGCAAAGGATGACAGGGTCATATCTGACTCAATGAAGGACAATCTCATGTCCGTGATCAATTCATTGAAGACCACAAAGGATTTTTTTGAAAAAATAATGAACATTTATGATAATAAATCCCCTACTTAAAAAAGGGCTTGGAAGAACAAGTTTTGAAACCTAAATATGGAAAGAGATGATACCGTAGAATCTTTATTCTTAAGTATTTCACATGTAAAAGATCAACTAGCTAGCATCATTGTCCTGACATATGAATATGAACTTCTTCAAACTTCCATTCATGGGATCCCATTCTCATGGGAGACATTGTTGGATGCGGTAAATGACCTAGAAGAGAAACCCAATTTCAAAATGTTACGGCATGCTTGCATCCGAGGAAAAGGGTGCATCCAAAGCACGGTTATGTGCACTAAAGAGGAGAATATTTCCCTCATGACAACAATGAGAAAAGGGAGGAATGAATTCACTCCCAAGAATTTATTTGATTGAAAGAAGAAAGGGTTCAATAAATATCTTGAAAAATCAAAGAATCAATTATTTTATTTTCCAAATAAGTTCCAATTTGCATGAGATCACCATTCAAGGATAAATAAAGAACGAAGGTTTCATGAATATACCACCGTTATTATACCTAAATCCTGTCACCATCATGTGATGAGACCCTTAAATTCCATGTTTTCCCTTAATCCCAACACTTAGAGTGGAAACTTGCTCTGTTTGTCAATTCTACTTGAGAAAACCTAGCACCACGCTTACCTTGTGGCTGATGAGCGGTACCTTGCTCAGCACCGCCTGTATCCTGTTATAGAGAAGCAGTGCCACTGCCTATGGTATTTGGTATTAAAGTGGTTCTCATCTAAACCTCTCTGTCATAAGGGAACAAAAGTGGTACCTCGGGTGAAATGAGAAAAAGAGAAGTTTCTCGAGGCTTCTAGAATAGAGGAAATTTGGGGTCTAAAATGGCCCTTATAAGAAAACGTGCCAAAATAAGTTTTTTTGAGTTGGAATTCAAGAACCAATACAATTTCAATAAAATAAGTCAACCATAATGGATGAATTGACATATTTGTCATTAAAAAAAACTACTTTTTTTGTTTGTATTTTCGACATATCTCATTGTGTTTTTACTCAAATTTCGATCGGAAGAGCTCATTGGATGCGGAATTGGATTCCGCATCCAACGAGCACCCACACTGCATAATTTTGATGGACCCCGCTACCCCCAAAACAAGAAATACCTGAAAAAATGTGATGATGATGTCATCATCACAATTTTTCAGGTATTTCTTGTTTTTGGGGTATCGGGGTCCATCAAAAGTATGTAGTGTGGGTGCTCGTTGGATGCAGAATCAAATTCTGCATCCAACGAGCTCTCCCAATCGAAATTTGAGTAAAAACACAAGGAGATATGTCGAAAATACGAACACAAAAAGTATTTTTTTTCTTTCTTCCTCCAAAACTAATAAATATTATTTTATTATTTTAACTATTATTTTATTATTTTCCTTAGGAGGCCCATTTTAGACCCCAAAATTCCTCTGATGACTTGGGCCTCGTGTCCTCCATTATCCCTATCATTATGGGTTTGTTTGAGCTCGAGATCCCTCATGGTAGGATATTGGAGTCACCTCACCCACAATTCTCTCAACTATTCCTATCCATTGAGCCTTATAAATACAAGCTCATATCCATAGTTGAGGGGGAGAACTATAGAGGTATTTTTATGTTGTTGGATTGACTACCTAGTCCAAATCATTGGAGCATAGAGAGAAAAGTTGGAGCTTATGGGGATGAAGTGTTTGTCTCATGGAGGGGCTTGTCGACACTAAGGAAATGGTACACAGGTTCACAGTCGAAGCAGTATTCTAGGTGTCTACATTATTCAGGGAAGGTCTTCATCCTTTTTCACTCACTCATTTGTTCTAGATCTGAACCATTCAGACAAGAGGAACAAATTCTGTCCGCAGAAGGTGCAATATTCCTAATAACAAATCTGGAGACTCTGCTAGGGAGCAGTGTAAATCTCAGTTGATCTAATATTCCTCAGTCCTTGAACTCTTGTCCAAATCTAGTCTCCACCTCCAACTGTCTTCAGTCAGATCTGCCATATGACTTAGTGAATTTTGGTTTGAAACTTTCATATCTCAACTATTTCAACTTTATATGCTCTTTTTTACTGTCAATTCATCAATTTTTGGCTTGATGTGATCAATTTCTAACTTGATTGTCCGTTCTTCTTGTGTTTTGGATCTATTTAGGGAACTACACATGCATTGTTGGAAACAATCCATGCCACCGCCTAAACTCTGTTAGCCATAAGGAGTGCCACCACTTGAGTCTCATTATCCAGAAGCGGTGCTCATCCAGAACCTGTATGTCAAGACCCCTCCAGCGCGGTGCCAAGCAGGGCTTGTTCCAGAACTAGTTTTTCGTTATTTTTTGCAAAAAAATGAGTTTGTTTTCTTTCATACCTGCACAGTCAGGCTTGTGTGTTATAATTTGAATGCTCATGGTTGGAAATTCTATGGTAAAAGATTGGTTTGATTGAAGAATTCAAAAGCTAGATTAGGCTCATTGATTATCCATTTGCTTCCATGCTTGTTGGTTGTGATTGTGAAAGGAATTTTTTGAAAGCTTAGGTTTCAGTGAGTTCTCTTTTCATTTCTTTTATAAAGACTGAAAGAAAAACCATTTGATTAGCATATTGATTTCATTTTTTTTCATAGAGAACTTCCTTTTTCTTTTTAAAAAGAATTTTTTTTTACTAATATTAGGTCATTATCATTATTTAGCATAAGGCATCGGATCTCTGATTAGCCTCAAAAGATTTCACGTTCTCTGTGTTCTTTTGTCTCTCTTGCATTAGTACTATCTCACCAAAAGAAAAAAAATAGTGTAGTTTTAAGTTAGATATATCTATGTTTTAAGAAAAATCGAAAAATAGAGTGCATATGCATGTAGAGTGCTTGTTGTTTTTCTTTTAGGAAAAGAGACTCTTACCCTTTTGATTGCTTTCAAAAAAGAAAAATGAGTTTGGAATGTGTTGCCTGTCTTTGATTTTGATTAGTTCAAAATAGTTGCTTGGGGATTTTTGGTTTTTTAAAACGAAAAGAAAATACTCTCTTTCCCTCCCGTAGGTAGGCATACCATGAATGATAAAGTGAAATATTTGCATCTACATTCTGCATGGTTTTACTTTTTCTGTCAAAATTCCATGCATTCACCTAACCATCCACTTTAAAAATAACGGTAGTTATAGGTTAAAATTTACATAGCAATTTGAGTGATAGGCTAGAGATGTGTTTGGGTGTCGTTAAGCATACGTGTTGGTGTTACTTGTCCGCATTAAATATCGGGAATCACGCGGTTCTTCCACGTACCGTCGGTATATCGAACAGCCTTTCACATACCCTTGAGGTATATCTAAAGGTACTTGACATAATCCATTGCATATAGGAAGGCCCCTTGTGAATAGTTATGCATTAGGCAGCACTACTACCGATTTGAGCTCCCACGTACCTTGCGTATATTGGGAGACCCCACTAGGATACCTTATCTATTTGAGAAAATCCCTTTGGCCATCTTGCTTGGAACAATACACCGAGAACAACATTCGGGGAGATTACTACGCATGTACCCTTGAGGTATATCACGAGTGGCACCTTCTTGACAATCCTGGTGAGAGACCTGACTATCTGAACTCCTCCTGTCATTTAAGTTTGCTTGTTTGGCCTATAGCTTGAGTAGGGAAATTTTTGGTGTGTTTTCTAGTTTTGAGACCCTAGGTTAGATAGGAACTGTACAAACTGGCTGAGTTAAGATAGTCCAGAAGAGTACGAGGCTTGCCGCTTGATTTTATTCCTATTTTAGGAGAAAATCCTATGGAAGCTATCGACCAAGGAGCTGCTACCAACCCCCAAGCGGGAGAAAATGTGGTTGCATAAAGTGGAGGTTCATATCCTTCACACTCACTTCCCTTGGTTCAAAAACCTTCTTGGGGTAATATTTCATTCCATTCTCTCATAGAA
Organism: Pseudotsuga menziesii; assembly: GCA_001517045.1. Lineage (NCBI taxonomy): Eukaryota > Viridiplantae > Streptophyta > Pinopsida > Pinales > Pinaceae > Pseudotsuga > Pseudotsuga menziesii. Next base: position 43,985 of record LPNX010412795.1, on the reverse strand, counting down.
GGTCATGTTGATGATACTACCCATCCAGATTATGGTTCCAATGCTCCATTTTGGGATACCTCTATAGGACAAGCCATTGCCTCATTCGGCACCCGTTTAATTTTTTTTGAATAAGTTTCACCAAATGAACAAGAACGTAGACAATACTAGGAAGCTATTCTTCGTGCACAAGAAATTGAAAAGAAAATAGATAACATATTGGGCACATCACCACCGCGTTCCACAGTTGTTCCTGTGGGATATCATTCACTTTCCAATTCTATGAGACCCATTGAATCAATTCTATATCACACTATGACTCCACATAATCCAGGTTAAGCTTCCAACCCCACCGCCTCCCATATTATGTCTATTCCCAATCCTCCCAAGTCTTTCGCACCTGGGGTTCAACATTCAATTCCTGTTTCATCAATACCTTCTAGTGGCAAGGGGCAACCCCCAGCATGACCTACACTATCTGTCACCGTAATTGTACCTAGTCATGGACAGACCTCTAGTATAGAGAAATATACATTTTATGTGCCACCTACCCACACAAATGTGGTTAACCCCCCATCCAGTTTAGGTCAGTCCTTCGGGGCACAACCTGTAATCAATCAAACCTCTTGGGGGTATGGTTACACAAAAAATCATGTACATGTACAAAACATTAATTATCCACCAAAACTTATTGGAATGCCTTATGCTAGAATTCAATACCCAAGTAATACTTTCATGCCATGGGGGCAACCTAACTGGTCCTACATCCCAGCTATGGGGGGATACCTATACATACTGCAAGGGGAACCAGAGGACCACCTTATGGAGGTCACCTAGGGGTCCTAATGGTCCTAGATGGCCTGGTGGCTTTCCTCCTTATGGTACTGGAGGGTCTGGAGGCCCTCCTCCTAGTGGTTCCAGAGGCTTCGGAGGTTTACCTCCCAAGGGTCCTGGAGGGTCTAGTGGTCCAGGTAGTCTTGGTGGTCCCAATGGTCTTGGTGGTCCTGGAGGCCCTAGTGGTCCTCCTCTGGGAGGCCCCGACAGTCCTAATGGTCCTGATCCTAGAAATCAACCCCCTGTGGGCGTGTCTTCCTATAGTTCTTCATCACAACAACCTGTCTATCAGTATACTTATGGTCATACTGGTACTTATATGCTGTATCAATATTACCAGTATGTGGAACCTAATCATCAGTTACCTTTCCTAGTAACCTTGGGCTTTCCTGATTTGTCCAAGTTGATTAATGATCCCATTTGACATAACCCCTCGTGGCCTTCCATTCCAGTAAAGTTACCATCGGACATTCCAAAGTTTTATGGGAAGCAGGGAGATGATCTGAAAAAACATGTCATGACATTCCATTTTTGGTTTTCTTCAAACTCCCTTATGGATGTTTCAGTTTGTTTAAGACTCTTTCAGCAAACTTTGACCGATACATATGCGAAATGGTACATTGAACTTCCACAACATTCGTTTGTGGATTTTGGCTCATTGGCAACTGTGTTTCTTACACACTTTCAACTTCCTATCCATTATGAAACCACCACTGATCTCTTAACTTCTCTGAAACAGAACACCTCCACCCACATATATGATCATTTCCATGAGTGGAGAACGTGGAGAAGAGTTATTAAGGATCCTATCCTAGATCAGTTGTTAGCTTATTGGTTTACTAAATATTTGTTGCGTCTAATTGCCCAAGATGTGGCTACGGGTGGTGCCATCCCTGAATAGAAATCCATTAATCAAGCCCAATATCTAGACTTGGTCTATTCCCAGTCTGGAACTTTGTATGACATGATCCCCCAAGCTCCTCGCCCAAGCACTGATACTGCAAAGCCAACAGCAGAAGTCCCTGTTGATGGGATTGTTGGTTCAATCCAGTCCCCGTCAGCAACAAAACCTACCAAGCAACCCCATATTGCCACCACTACTCCTTCAAATCCCAAGGTTTCCGCTGAGGTCAATTATATTTAGAGTATTCAAATGCCCAGCAACAATAAAAAGAAAGGTAAAGCTAAAAACAAAAAACCTGGAAACCAATAAGAGAATCCAAAACCAACCACCAACGATAACGATAAAGGGAAAAGAAAAGAAAAATATCCATTTGTGCTATGCAGAGGTGACCATTTAACAAAAGAGTGTCCTCATCGAGATGGAATCACCCAATTTTTGAAAACAAATCCTGCACCCACAGTTCTCACGAATCCCTCTAAAAAAACCTGATAGACCACATGTCTAATTAGGGAAACTCTAGTTCGTCAGAGGAAATTCACATGATGTCCTCATATACTATTATTTTACAAACTCGAAGTCAAAGTTATGACAAACCCGCAGATAAGAAATAAGAAAATTCTTCTTCAGGAAAAGCTCCCTCCACTGGTTCTCCCGAATCCTCGTCTATTGTTCCCCTAACCATCAAGAAGCCTACTCTTGACATGGTTTTGCATCTACCCAAGAGTACTCTTAGGAAGGCCATTTTTAACCCTAATGCTCGAGCTGCTCAATTATATGATGTATTTGAAGACTTTGCTCAGGGACCATGTGCAATGTCTACCTTGGAAGTACTCCAAAATTGTCCTACACAATGCAAAAACTTGTTAACTGCGTTAGGAGCTTTAGATCCGGAAGATAATAATTTGATTCATTTCAGTGTCGAGAACTATAAGTCTAGACTACCTCACAAACTCACTTTCCAAATCATAATGAAAGTAGTTGGAAAGAAGGTCTTTAGAACTGTCTTAGATGAAGGAGATTCAACTTCAGTTTTGTCCCTGTCTTGTTGGAAAGCTATTGGTTCTCCTGAGCTTGTAACGTCACCTACAACTCTGAAAGCCTTTGATGTACATGGTCTCATACCATCCCTTTCAGTCAATCTTGGGGGAAAATTTGTTTCTATTCAAGTACAAGTGGTAGATGCCCCGTTAGATTACAACCTCCTTCTAGGAAGAAATTGGTTTTACGCCATGACTGCTGTCGCCTCGACGGTATTTCGAATTGTCCAATTTCCACATCTAGGGAGAATTGTCACCATTGACCAGCTCGATTTCTTTATGTCATATGTTACTACCTCTACGGCTAATAACATCCCTATGTTAGGCCAGTCCCCTCCTCCTTACCAATCGACTGGGGTAGGCATGTTGAAGGATTCGTCCCTGATGGTGATTTTTTCGTCCACTCCTCCTAACATAGACACAATGACAGTAAATATGATTTCGTCATTTGATTATCATCCAAAGGGAAAACAAATTGTTGATTCCACATAAATAAATGTACAATGTCATTCAAACCATTTTCGATGACCACACTGATGAACTTCATCTGGTGGCTTCGGATGCTTACCACCTGCCCTACTAGTTAGAACCCTCTCTTCCTATTTTGGATTATCTCTCCAATAATTTTCCTTCTGATGAGTCCATTATGAATATCATGAGTATGAATAAGCGTATCTGGGAGGATCGCCATCATAGATCCTCGTTTCTCCCCAACACCAGTTCGGTAGACCATGACTTTGTATCCCTTTTTTCCACTGATATTGTCAACATACCTCAAAATCCTATATTGTTGCAAGAGAAATATTATGAAGGAAACCTATGCAACATTACTCAAATAATCCCAATTGACATATCAGCCAAGCCTGGTACCATTGAGCATGTTCATGTTGGGCAGAACTACTCAACAAAATAATCTGAATTATACAATGCACTTTTCCAGGAATTATGATATTTTCTCCTGGTCTTATGAAGAAATTCCAGGGATAGACCCATCCATTATGGTCCACGAAATAAAAACCTATCCCACCACTAAACCTGTTAGAAAAAAACTAAGGCAGGTCCATCCACGAAAGGTCGTGGCTATTAAAGCTAAAATAGAGAAAATTATCAAATCTGGGTTTATTTATCCCGTACCCCTGACGTAATGGGTATCGAACGTTGTCCTTGTCAATAAAAAACAGGGCACCATTAGAGTCAGCATCGATTTCATATATTTGAACAAAGATTGTCCCAAAGACAACTTTCCCACTCCGCATGTCTACCAGATTATCGACAACTGTGCCAGAAATGTCATCTTCTCATTTATGGATGGCTTTTTGGGTTATAATCAGATTGAAATTTTACCCACCGATCAGCACAAGACAACATTCATTTTCCCATGGGGAACCTTTGCATATAGGAAGTTACCATTTGGCTTAAAAAACATTGGAGCCACTTTCCAGCATGTTATGTCCTATGTGTTTCATGATATAAAACATATTGTTGAACCGTACCTTGACGACCTCCCTACTCATTCACAGTGGCAGGAGGAACACCTTGGTCATCTTAGAGACATTTTCCTGAGATGTCATCATTATAATATATGGCTCAATCCTCATAAATGTGTTTTCTGCATTGAGAGAATACGCCTGTTAGGTTTTGTGGTTTCTAAGGATGGCATCCAGATAGATCCATTGAAAATTGCCGCTATTTTAGCTCTACCAGCCCTAACCAGCCTTCTAGAACTCCAATGTTTGCAAGGGAAGGAAAACTTTCTCCTTTGTTTCATGTGCAATTTTGTCGAGAAAACACACGGTTATATTCGTCCCCTTAAAAAGGACAGACCGTTCTATTTGGATGACCAAGCCCAACAAGCCTTTGATAATCTCAAACATGCTCTGACTCATTTACCCGTGATACACCCCCCATATTATTCAAAGGGTTTTCTCTTATATATTGTTGCCTCCACTACTACTATCACTATGGTTTTGGTGCAGGAAAATCACGATGGTCAGGAGCACGTGATCTATTATGCTAGTAACAATCTTATGGATTTCAAAACTTGATATTCATGTGTGGAGAAATTAGCATTGGCCATGGTCATTGTTGTTAAAAAATTTCGTCACTACATTTTTCTCCACACAACCACCATATTGGCAGACCAGAACCCTATGTATTACATCCTAACTCGTCAGGTGCTCCGAGGCAAGTACTTCCAATGGATAGTCATACTACAAGAGTTTGATCTAGAATTTGCCAAAGCCACATCAAAGAAATCCTTGGTATTTGTTGAGCTCATGTGTGATATTCCTTGTGCTTTGATAGAATCTAATCCCAGTGATTCATTTTCGGATGAATTCCTGTTCCTGATAAGCACTACTGACCCATGGTATGGAATTTTTCTCATTTATCTCCAAACACAAAGATTTCATCCAAATCTATCCCATGACGATCGCCGTCGTATCTATCACCATGCAAGATACTACCTCATATTGAATGACAATTTGTATAGACGTGGTATCGATTTCGTTCTTCGGTGATGGCTCACCTATGAGGAAGTTGAACAAGTGTTAAATGATTGCCACACTGGAGCATGTGTTGTTCATTTATCTAGGATGGCTACAACCCAGAAAATCCTTCGTGCTAGCTATTTCTAGCCTTCAGTCTTTAAATATTGTCATGAGGCTGTCAAGAAATTCCCACCCTATCAACATTTTTATCCGAAAAAGTGCACTCATCTTGCTCCACTACACCCCATCATTGCCATTGGCCTGTTTGCCGAATGGGGGATTGATTATATGCATTGTAAGCCTACGTTATCCAAGGGGCATGGTTACATCATCGTAGCCATTGACTATTTTACAAAGTTGGCTGAGGCCATGCCTACATATGTAGAGGATGGTAATACTGTTGCTCTCTTCCTGTTCAATCATGTGATAGATATATTTGGAGTCCCGCAGTCCATAGTTATTGATCACAGATCACATTTCCATAATCAAACAACGGAGGGACTAAGTGCTAAGCTAGGTTTTCATTATGAAAACTCTATGCCCTATTATCCGCAAGCTAATGGTCAGGTAGGGGCCATTAACAAAGTTTTGAAAATGATGCTTTATCGGATGGTTGAAGACCATAAATCCAACCTGCACCATATCCTTTTCTCCGCTCTTTGGGCTTACAGGACTTCGTTGAAAACAGCTACTAGTTTCACACCTTTCCATCTTGTCTATGGGATCGAAGTTGTCTTGCTGATTTAATGTCAGATTCCATCCTTGAAACTTGTTGTCGAACTTCTCCGAGACACTTCTACAGAGGAAGAGATATTTTTTCACTTGAACAACCTTGACGAAACTAGGAGAGATGCTGCCTTGGCCAATGAGGCACACAAGAAACACCTCAAGGCGCAATATGACAAGTCTGTCCAACCTCGTGCCTTTAATGAGGGTGACCTAGTTTTGACGTACGATCAGAGATATGACAAACTAGGGAAAGGAAAGTTCGAATCCATGTGGAACAGTCCTTTCGTTATTTCTAAAGTTGTAGAGAAAGGGGCCTACAATCTCGTAGACAACGATGGAATCCCTTTAAGACAACCTTGCAATGGGTTGTACCTGAAGAGGTACTATGGCTAGATCTCTCTTGGATAGTATCTTGTATATATGTACATTACTTGACTTTCAATGTGCTTAAGTATTTTCAATATGGTTTTGAGCTTAGTGTCCCTATCTGTTTATACCATGTTTTGGTTGTGCAGAGCAAATGGATTTCTACGGCTTCATTGATGGTGCTTTCCACCACACCTTGAATCTTGCCTCAGATTCTTGGGTTCTCTATTCCCCAGCTTACTATTTATTCAGTTCAGGAGTGGTTTGTATTGGTCCCACTACCAACAATATCGTTGAGTATCGAGCAGTCATAGGTCTTCTGATTGAAGCTTCCTCCCAAGATGTTTAGGACTTGGTAGTGTTGATGGACTCACAACTTGTGGTTTGTCATCTAAACCATGTGTATACCATTAGGAATCTTGTGCTTCTCAGTCTTTTCCTGGGGGTGTGTTTGTTAGAAAGGTCATTTGAAACTATCACTTATAGGCATATCCCTAGAGAACATAATGTAGTTTCCGACTCATTGGCTAACTACATCGTAGATTGGCATATTGCCCATTCATGACATGAAAATCAAACATGGTTCATTGTAAATAAACTATAAAAGACACATAAAATTCATGTAAAATACATTCACCATTTGAGACGTGTAAATGGCAAGTAAAATTCTGTATATATATATGAACATGTTTTCCAAAAAATAGGTCACGAGACCTCATCTGAAGCACGTAGGATTTTAGGTAAAAAATCACCATACAAAAATCCTGAAGCTATCAGCTTTTAGTGGATACATCATGCACTCATCGTCTAATGATGCTCATTGTAACACATCACTTTCCAAGGTACTCTACGAGCAGTCTGCTAAAGAGACCCGGTACTCCCGCTGTAGGCCTCTGATACCTCAGTGGGAGGTCATGAATAGAAGCATCAGGGATGTCTAGAATCAACCTCTCTAGGTTCTCCTCTAACTCCCCTATCGCATCATCACCCTGTGGTACAAAATGGGCTCTGGATATCCTGTCCATAGGGGAGGCTCCCATAGGTCATGCTGCTCCGACATCTGCATCAAAACAGTCAAGTCTCATTACTAAACATAGATTCAGTATAAAACATCAAAAAACATAAAAACACTATTTCCATTTTAGGGTCTTTTGTTTCTTACCAATGTCACCCCACTGTCCACCAAGTGGGAGCGGTAGGTCAGGGTCACCACTCAAGTCAGTGCCCACATATGCGTAGTCCTCCATGATGAGGAGCTGATCTCTCAACCATCAAAAGAACGGCTCACCAAACTTTACCTTCCCCTTACCCACTCCAGTATGAGCCATAATCCAGACCCACCTCTGCATGCAAGGGTCCCGTGTTGTCAACTCTATAAACACCACCTGGGGTCTCATCTGTGGAACTTGCTCGAAGAAGAAGCAAGATAAAATGGAACCGAAACCAAATTGCTTTAGCTCCCCCTTCCGACACTTGGTCAACTCATCCTTGAAGATTGGAAGTAGGGCTTCCGCCTAGTTAAATACTGTAGGCACCATGGCCTCTATGGAATAGAGCATATATGCTCTAGACGCTTGGTATACTCCTTGGCTTCCTACCACTCTCTGCATGGTAAAAAACATGGTCCGTAGAGGGCTATCCACAACTGCTTTTATAGGAATTTTCTTCCCCGATGTCCTGGTCCCAGGAATGCAGTGGCAATCTATTAGCTCCTGAGTAGTAATGTCCCACCCCATAGGAACTAGTCAATGAAATAGGAGAACCCCGTCTCGAAAGGCCAGTCAGAAAGTAGATGTCCTCTACCTCAAATGTCAATATGCGAGCACCAACCTTGAAATATTGTTGCTCTAGATTCCACATTCGGAGTATATGCTCTAGTAGTTGCTCATGCGATACCATACTGGGTGTGCAGAAGAACTTTAAGAGTCTATAGTCTCTCAATGCGGCTATGCAATCCGCATTTCATTCGACGAAGGCGTCGTCGTTATCATGTTGCCTCTCTTTCCATATGACCATTTTTTATCAACAAGAACCTGTCAAAAACCATCACAAGACTTATTAGAAGCATTCCCAATCATTCAAATCAATAAAAATGAGCTATTTTTTCTTGTGCAACCATTTTTATTCAAGCCTTAGAGCTTAAGATGTGTTAAGCTCTTCTCTCTTAAAGTTGAGGGTTAACTTTAGCACGAACATATTTTGGCGTCGTTTCCGAGGAAAGGAGGAACGAAATCATCTTCCTCGGAGTTTTGATATTGAGTAGATCCTCTTATTGATGGTGAACAAGAAGTGGACACAAGTTTGACTACAAATCATTCACCCGATGGCTCCAGAATCATGAGACTCCACTGAAACAAGATTTTTTCTCATAGAGAAATGAAGAAGCCAAATGGAAATACCAGGTATCATCTTGTTAGATTCCTCTATGAGCTTTTGCTCCTCTTCATCAATTCATTTCTGTATTTACCTTTACATATAAAGAGTATCATCCTTTGCTTTGTTTACTCTGATGATCATCAACAATCATTTGTATATCCCTCATTTAAAGAAGAATATTTGCATTATGCCTGTGTTGTAGATGTTGACCATGTCTTCTCACCTCAGCCTATTCAGAAGGCTGATGAATGTATTCAAGTCACTCCTGAATCTTATCAGCCTTGTAACCATGAGGATGAGGAAATTGATTTATCTCATTTTCATATTTTATCACCTACTATCATCAATTTAGAGCTTTGTAATAAGCATGTTGAAGCTCACTTTTAGCCCACTAAATTTTAGTCTAAAATTAGACACAAAATTGTTAAACCTCTCACGATGCCATCACACTTTGTTGAATATCTCCCTTTGTTAAACGGAGAATACCATGGCACAACAGAAAACCATTTGGAAGCTTTTCACAATTTCATTGACAATTTTGAGATTGCACAAGAGGATATTGTGATGAGGATATTTTCCATGTCCTTAGCTAGAGATACCGGGTTCTGGTTTCAAAATTTAAAAGCTAATTCAATTGGATCATGGAAATATTTACATGATGTCTTCTTCAAGTATTGGGGTAAAAATCAATCTTATGATCAATTTCTTTCAGAATTTTATGGTTTGAAAGGGAGAATGATGAGCCTATCAATAAATTTAATTGGAGGTTTCAATTTTTTTTACGTCACCATTCCTACGGAGATCATATCTTCAGAAAAAGTTGCCATGTTATATTATACATTAGCTCATCAACATCATAAGTTAAACCTCCATCTTAGAGGGAGGAATTCATATCTCTTGCATCAAATGTTTTCATATGCTAAGAAAGTCGAGGACAATCTACAAGCTTGTAGCAAGCTTCATGATCAGATCTTGAATGAAGAATCAGATGCACAAAAACCGAAAAAAGACTATCAATACCAAAAATAGGAATTGAGCTTTCATGTTCTTCAAAATTATGATATTTCATCTTCAGATGTGTTTTGTTTTTCAAATGTTTAAAACAACAGATCAGATCGATCTTTTTCTAAAGTTGTTTTTCATAAGGCTAACTATGAACGAAATCATTTAGCAAATGATTGCTGCCAAACTACTGTAAGGACATTTCATGTAGATCAAGTTACAAATTTTGTTGAATATATTAGTACTCCTTTTTCTATGATTGATGAATACTTACAAACATTTACAGAGTATCCAAGAAATTATCAACAAAAGAAACAGGTAAATGAAGGGAAGAAATTAAATCAAAAATTTCCAGAGAATAGTGAGCTCATGTCTACTATCTTTGAAATAGAATCTGAAGCAAATATTAAATAAATTCAAAGAGAGATTATATCAGTTGGGACATTTGAAAATTTCAAAAATGAAGGAGGTAATATTCAATTTTTTCTTCCTTCATTTTCACCATTTCAAGTACAGTTTGTTTCTAAACAAGAAGAGATGGTTGTTCTTGACCCATGGCTACTTACATGGAGTTAATATTTTCAAAATCTCTCAATGCTATAGAATTTGGAGTATAAGTATATCATAGCAGCATGTATATGATACATATTAATTTTCTATCAGAAAAATTACAGTTTTAATGTACTCTTCAATTTACTTGCGAACAAGAAAATTACGTGGTTAGTCAAATGGTTTCTTGGCTTCATTGGAAGTATGATTTCACTCGATCAAGTAGAAAAATAGTTGATTAGAGTAGGAGTGTAAATAAATAAGCTCATCTCTTGAGCATGGTTCAGTTTACACTATGAAATTTGTTTTTAGCTTCATTTGGTTTGCAATAGGTAGCAGAATAAATACTCTATCACCCAATGGATAAGGCATTATATAGTTTTGGATTTAAAGATTGCAGTTTGCTTGTAGAAGTGGTGTGTTTCAGTTTGCAAGTTTTCAGTTTGAAGTGAATGGTAGCAGAGTATGGTTACAGGTTGCATAGATGGAATGGAAAAGGCACGAGGTCAGCTTGCTCTTGGTAGCTCACAAGGAACATGCCATCCCCAGTTAGAGCTAGATGTCGGTGCTAGATCCGTCCCATCAACATTTCTAAATTGCAGCAGCGCACATGTAAAGAAAGACCTTGATGTTCACTAGTGGAAGCTCATAACTTAATATCTTTTCACCAAAGCATTGAATTTTTGTGTCAGCCTAGCTAATTTCTTATTACCTTAAACCTTTGTCCTAGTCAATTCGTACTATAGGTCTTTGACCCATATTCTTTTATTTGTACTTGAAAATGCCCTAAGATCTCATTAAGTTCTCCAAAGCTTTAAAATCCAACTCAAGATTTATTTTTCCTCTCTCACTCCAAATCCATGAAATCGATAAAATTAACTTTAAAAATAACTTAAAATGTTTTAAATTATATTTTTAAAAGGTTTTATGAATATTATGTTTCATATACCTTTTAACTTTAACCTCTTAAATTATATATATATTTTTAAACTCACGTTAACATGGTTCTTTTGTTTAAAAAAAAAAGTTTGGCCAATAGGATAACAAGGCTTTTGTCTTTTCTTCCCATATATTTATATATTTTTTTAAACTCACGTTAACATGATCCTTTTGTTCTTTAAAAAGAAGGTTTGGCAAATAGGATAACAAAGCTTTTGTCTTTTCTTCCCATATATTATATTAACCATCCAGCTCTATTCCAAATCTCACACTTTTTCTGAAGTCTAAGAATGGAGCATTAATCAAAAGACAAGCATTGGGCAAAACATATAAAACGCCAAGGCAAACTAGTGTCAATGTCGCTTACTTAGAATCGATGGATCCATTTGTGCACTGCACTCCCAAATTCAAAATGCTAAATGTTCTGAAGCGTCAAAGGAATTAAGTGTCAATTAACGGGCTTATTCTACAGCCAAATGCTTAATACAAGATCATACCATTTGACACCTCTGCCATATTAATGTAGAGTGTTTACTAACAGTGCCAGGTGAAAGGTTGATCTTTTTTATGATATTAATTTCTTCGTACTCATTCTTCGGAGATAGTTTTACAAAGAAACAGAGGCATGCTAATGATTTTCTCCATCAAGCCCTTGTGTGTTCGCTCAGGAACCGTGTATTCTTTGGTAATTCTCAGGATTTACCTATATTGTCATTGCATAAAATATTAAAGGTTAAAGATCAGTGGCATAGCATTCAGTATATCTTCATCAAATTCAAATTTGAAAAGAGGATGACGTTGAGGTCTTGAATGAAATTTTGGCTTTTAAATGGAATTTCTTCAGCTCATACGCCATTGAGATTATTTATATTAATGCAATCAAATCTGGACCATATAAAAATATCTAGAGTTGATTCAACCTTTATGAAGATCTCGTGATTCTTTCGTCCAAATCACAAATGGTTTGGAATGCTACAAGATCAGCCGGTTGAAAAGTTTCTAAAAGAATGAAACAGGCCCAGATTTAAAAAGCAAAGAAGTAACCACCAAAGCTTTATCATTGACCAAACATATGAGAAGTTGTTCCAACATATTAAAACAAAGGATTGGTATTTCAACCATTTCGAGAGTTCAAGCAACTACAATTCGTTTGATCGAGATGAAGAGTATTTGGCAAGTACTTTTTGGAAGAAAGTGATCCACATTTTTAGAGACGGTTACCAAGTTTCTCCAACCAGCAATGCAAGTTTCTCCAAAATCGTTTAGCAAGTCAGTTCCAGAACACAGATTTCCAGGACAGATAAGCAAATATCCCAAATTTTAAAATCATGTTCAGCATT
>LPNX010412795.1:0-29078 GCA_001517045.1 Pseudotsuga menziesii | reverse complement strand
TATCCTCTTATCTTTAATTCCTCATCTAATAGTCAAAACTAAGGATAATTATGCACACACATTCTCACATTATAATATCAATTGGGTTAAGGCGAAGAGATACCCATAAAATATAAAATGTGGCAAGATGCAAAGAGTAAGAGACATCTATAAGTAACTCTTATGTTAAATTTACCATATAAGTATTTGACACTAACAATTGAGAATTGACATGTTGGATTGTTGTGATCTTCTTATCACTCCTTAACAATGTGATTGTAGGGAATTGTTTTGAAGGTGAAGGAGGGTAGTCTCCCGCCTCAGCATGGAAAATGGTTTCGACATAGAGGTAGAGACATTAATTCTTTTTATTAAATAACTTAAATTTCCTACCAATGACTATTGGTTTTCCAAATCATGGATTGGTACAAAACACAACAAATTTTAGAGCCCCCAGCTCTGAGTTACTCACCCCTAGAAATTTCTCAAATCCATCCATTAAAAACGTTATTTTGGTATATTGGTTCAATTTAAAAGAAAAACTGTCGAGACTTAGACATGTAGTGAGTTGTAAGGATCCAGTTGACTTAGGATTGATTCCATTTCCCCTCTTTCCCATACTTGTAGGTTGCCGCGAAAAGTGTTGAACAACAAAATTTGATGCCCCAACCCCTTTGATGCTAGTGTTGCTAACTTGCTTGGCATGTAGGATTATTGTTTAATGTTTTTTCTGAGCTATGCATTTTTTTGTTAGGCATCCAATGCCCATGATTCTTACATCTCTCAGGCTTGGGTGGATTCCCTATATTTAGTTTGAATTAAATTTTTGGTTGTTATAGGTTTATTATAGTCTCATTTTACTTAGTGGTTTCCTTTTGTACATAGTTCAAAGTGAGTAATTCTCTCATGGTTCTAGTTTTTTAAAGACTATCTCTAGCGACAATGTTTTACACTATGCATAAGATCACACAGATGCCCCAATATGGTTATTGCATCGTATCAGTAGTTTGAACTGTAAAATTAATATTACATATATGTCCAATTAATGTGTTCAAATTAGGTTTTATTGAAAATATTTCATTTTTTCATATAGATATTAGGGGTTGTTCAATTGTTTGTAATTATAAAAATTTGGAAGGGAAATATTAATTTTTTTGCAGTTTTATGGGGGGAAAGGTTTAATTGTTTATTGGAAAGGAAATATTTTTTTTGTAGTTTTGGGGGGAAAGTGTTTAGTTAATTTATACTTGTTAAATTAAGTACAATTATTTTATTTCCTTTCATCTTTGAAGTGCTCCAAGGAAAATTGCTCTTCTAATTGAAATTAAGACCCACCCTTCAAATTTGATAACTGCCATGGATTCGAGCTGCACATCAATACGACTTGTCTTAGCATGATAAGCATGGATCTTTTCTAGGAACATTTCAGTTTGGCTATCACAATCTAACCTTCCATATTTCTATAAAATTAATATTACATATATGTCCAATTAATGTGTTCAGATTAGGTTTTATTTAAAATATTTCATTTTTTCATATAGATATTAGGGGTTGTTCAATTGTTTGTAATTATAAAAATTTGGAAGGGAAATATTAATTTTTTTGCAGTTTTATGGGGGGAAAGGTTTAGTTGTTTATTGGAAAGGAAATATTTTTTTTGTAGTTTTGGGGGGAAAGTGTTTAGTTAATTTATACTTGTTAAATTAAGTACAATTATTTTATTTCCTTTCATCTTTGAAGTGCTCCAAGGAAAATTTCTCTTCTAATTGAAATTAAGACCCACCCTTCAAATTTGATAACTGCCATGGATTCGAGCTGCACATCAATACGACTTGTCTTAGCATTATAAGCATGGATCTTTTCCAAGAACATTTCAGTTTGGCTATCACAATCTAACCTTCCATATTTCTATACAAACCCAACACTTAAAGACCATCTCTACACCCATATTATGTCCTTATTGGCATGTGTGGGTGTCATGTATTCAACTTTTGTAGTTAAGAGGGAAACTACAGCCTCTATATTACTCACCCAAATGATAACTTGTACAAATAGGATAAATACATACCAACTTGTAGATCTTCTGTGACCAAGATATATATCCTACTCAGTATCAACAAATTTATGTACATCAATTACTCTGTCTGGTATAGATATTCCTTGGTAGTTGATTGTATAAGATCTGGTTCCACATAAGTATTTGAAGACCCTCTTTACAACTTTCCAATTCTCTTTCACTGGTTTTGGCATATATATGCTCAAATATCACACTATATGAGCAATGTATGGTCTGGTATAGAGCATTGCATACACTAAACTTCCAACTGCATTGGCATATGGAACTTGTAACATTCGTGTGTCTTTAGACACTAATCTATCGATAACTTTACACCTACAGGAATAGGTACCTTGACCAGCTTTCTTTCCTCCATGTTAAATCTCAGTAGTACCATCGTAACATATTTCCTTTGATTTCACTAGATCTTACTGTTTTCATGATCTCTTTGTATCTCCATTCCCAGTATTAATTTTAGGGCATCAATATATTTCATGTAAAATTTGGAGGACAACTAAGACTTCACCTCCTTGATAACATCTTTATTGTTTCCAATCAACAACATGTCATCAATATACAGTACTGTGTTAGTTAAGTAATCACAAACATGTTTGGAGTATACATATTAATCAACTTTTATTCTCACAAACCCCAACCCAAGTTTTTATGTATCAAATTTTTCGTACAACATCCTTGGAGATTTCTGTATACCATAAAGGGACTTGTTTAGTTTACATAGAAGGTCTTTTTTTCCCTTTACTGTGAACCCTTCTGGTTGTTTCATGTAGATTTATTCTTCTAGATCCCCATGTAAGAAAATTGTGTTCACATCAATCTTCTTTACTTCAAGACCAAAACTAGTAGCAATAGAAAGAATAAATCTAATAGAAGTTATTTTTTCAATTGGAGAAAGTACTTCACTAAATTCAATCACCTCTACCTGTCAATACACCTTTGCTACCAAGAGGGGTTTGTACTTTTCCACTTTAACTTCAACATTCAACTACTTTTTAAATATCCCTTTGCTGGCAATATGTTTTATTTCAGTTGTGAACTGGGCTATATCCTAGGCTTTATTTTTGTCCAACACATCCATTTCTTCAGTCATGTCCTTCTCCGATAAATCACTATCCTGTGAATCAACATCATCCTTTAAATTTCTAGGATCATCATCGGTAATAGACCAAAAAAAATGAGAGCCAAAATCAGGAGGGGAATACCTTTCTCATTAGAGGAAATTTCAACTCAAAATGGGCCTTCTAAAAAAAATCAATAAAATAATAGTTAAAATAATAAAATAACATTTATTAATTTTGGAGGAAGAAAAGAAAAAAACTACTTTTTTGTTTGTGTTTTCGACATTTCTCCCTGTGTTTTTACTCAAATTTCGATCGGAAGAGCTCGTTGGTTGCGGAATTAAGTATGTCAAGTGGGTACTCGTTGGATGCGGAATTAAATTCTGCATCCAATGAGTACCCACTTGATATACTTTTGATCAACTGCGCTACCCCAAAAACATGAAATACCTAAAAAATGTGATGATGACATCATCATCATGTTTTTTCAGGTATTTCTTGTTTTTGGGGTAGCAGGGTCAGTGAAAAGTATGTTGAGTGGGTACTCATTGGATGCGGAATTTAATTCCACATCCAACAAGCTCTCTCGATCGAAATTTGAGTAAAAACACGGGGAGATATGTCAAAAATAGAAACAAAAAAAGTAGTTTTTTTTATGATAGCTATCCACAAATTTATATTAAAAAAGTGTTTAAGACCTATACGGTATTTCAAATTTAAATCAATTTCATTGGCTAACACATGATGACATGGAATTTGAGTTAAAAATGAAAGGCCCATTTTGAGTTGAAATTTCCTCTAATGAGTTTCCTTATTTCTCGATATAAGCTCCTCAAAATTGGGTTATGAGGTTCTTCTTCTTCTGATTCAGCTTCTTCTGTTGAGTCAGATTCTTCACCTTCTAACTCAAACTCTTTTTTCACAAGTTGCTTTTACATTGGAGTCACTTATTTTTTGGGGACTTATTTCACCTATCTAAACAGAACAAATTGACTATAAGCAATCTTCATTGTTATAGGATTCCAAATATTATAACCTTTCATACTATATTTATATCAAATAAAGATATGTTCTCAGCAATGTTATCCAAGTTACTCCTTTTATGCTTTAGAACATGTACATAAGAATGACAACCAAAAACTTTCAGAATATTAATAGAGGGTTTCTTACAAGTCCATACCTCTTATGGAGTTTTCTCAACCAATGATTATGTGGGTGATCAATTTATTAAGTAACCCATTGTATCCACCACATCTACCTAGAATTATTTTCCTATGCCAGTACTGCTTATCATGCTTCTTTCCTTTCCCATTAGCACCGTATTCATCCTTTAGGAAACTCCATCCTACTGAGGTGTGTATGGAATGTTGGAAATTGTGCAACTTCAGAATATATTCTTATTGTACTTATATTATATTTCCTTGTACCTCCTACTCGAGATTATACTCACATAAGTACTCATGTAAAATATCAATATAAACCCTGGGGAAAGATTACACAACAAGATAATAAGAATACAATTATTTTTTGTATTTCCCCTAGTTCGTCCCAGTCAGTTAGACAAGTCGTCCCTATTGTGGTAAAAGTTAGTTTTGTAACATGTATAAATAGAAGGAAATTGTGCCTCATTTTGTCACTCATCCAAACAAGCAATTTTATTATCTCTCTCCTAGATAATTTTGTAGCATCAATACAAGGGGTTTTTATGGGGTTGTATCTTAAAGAGACATCTCTCTCTCTCTCTCTCTCTTTCTCTCTCTTAGAATCTATCATCTATATATGAAGGTTTGTTGTGGTTTTACCGATTGGGTTTCCCCAGATAAATTCTAATGTCCTATGTTTTTGTGTTGTCTTTTTTGTTCAAATATTGTAACTTCAAAGGATATTATAAATGTATTTTATTGATGTAGGCCAAGTGAGATGTTTTATTCCTCCGTTGACAAGATATTATTGTAATTGGTCATAATAGAGTCACGAGGTAAAAGATACATTGTATGTCGGTTCAATATCACCCTAATGGATATAGTAAACTATTGTTTTGTGATTTCCTAGGTGATGTCGGCCCATACAGTTTAGTGGGGACGACTTGATTAGTGTAAAAGTCAGTTGTCAAAAAAAACAATGGAGGGGTTGTACTTCTCATTTAAACACAGAATCACTCACTTGTGTAGCACCTAGGAGAGAGACAGAGGCATACCAACAGGGAGGAGAATACTTGTTTTGGGGTTTTATCTTAGACATCTTATAAAAAGGATTTTTTTTGGGTTTTCTTCTCCTTGAGGGTTTCCTAGGATCAATATTATGTCTATATTGTGATTGTGTTTCTTTCAGTTATTCTTCATATTCTATTTTTGTGAATGTATATTAAATACTAATTATATCTATATAAGCATATGAAATATTAGCATGTTATCAGATCTATCATGAATAGAAAAACATTCACAAGGTGAAACTGTCTCTCCTCCACCTCTAAAAGAAATTAGGGTTTTTGCAAAGTTTGGAATTTTGAATATTTTTTTGCATAGAAATTTGTGCCTCCCTAGAGTGCATCTATTGAGGCATGGATTGAATTTTTTTGGTTTTTAAATCTCCAGCAAAGAAAAAACCTAGTTTGGTTGTGAACCAAAAAACGACAGAAAACCATAACCATAAATTCTGTAGAAACTACAACCTTGCAAGTAAGTTTTGAAGGGTGAATATTTGGGATCTCTAGTAACCAAGTGGACCAACCAACTCGCCTCAATCAAGCACATATCCTGGTAAGGTCATCTTTTTAGTTTGATAAATTTCAATTTTTAGTGGCATTATGGATAGGATGGCCCCAAGCACTAAGCTTGAGGACAAACTAGAAGGCATGGAAAAATTTCTAACATGGAAGTATAGGATTTTTCTCATTCTTAGAGAGAATGGACTTGAGAAGTACATAAATAATGAATTTTCAGAACCAAAATAAGATGAAGCTAAGGAGAAGCATGAGAAAGACCTAGTCAAGGCAATGAGGATCATTGTTGATCCTATCAAATATCACTTGATCGCTCAAGTGTCATCTAAGAAGACACCAAAGAAAATGTATGATGTAGTTTCCATAATTTATGAGAGAATGAACATCAACAATAAGATGAAATTGAGAGCTTTATTGAAGGGCACCAACATGAGCAAAGGATAATCACTAGACCATGGGGTTCATTCGTACAGACTCTGTGTGCAATAAAAGAAGGTATGAATTTTGACATTGTATGGGAAGAGTAGATAACATAGATTCTCTACTTAAAGAAGAGGATCGATGTCTATCCATCCATACTAAAGGAAGAAAACAATCAAACTTCAAGAAGGATAGTCATAAAACTCCAAAGAAGAAGTTTCAAAAGAAAAGAGAAAACAATCAGAAGAGAGATTACTCAAGGTACCAATTCTATAAATGTCGTAAGATAGGATACCTTTCCAGAGAGTGTCCATTAAAGAAGAAAAAAAACAAAAGGAATCCTGCTCATCTAGCTCAATATGAGGATGAGTAAGAAGAATAAATAGCTCGAAAGAGACTAACAAAAAAACAAGATGTAGAAGAATATGTACTATTCTCTGCACTCTTTGGATCTCTAACACCTCAAGAAGAGACATGGCTTATTGATAGTGGTGCTTCAAAGCATGTGAAAGGGAAGAAGAAAACTTTGTAAATACTTGAAGAAAATTCATCTCCTCAGAGAGTATCATTATGAGATCACTATCAATATCCCTTCAAAGGTATTGAAGAATCAAGACACAAGCTTGAATCTGGAACTTCCGTGAAGATGAAGGAAGTACTATATGTACCATATTTGAAAAAGAATACTTTCCATCTCAACACTAGATAATAAAGGATATAGAATTTATTTTATAGATGGACAAGTATTCATGTGGTCCAAAGGAAAGAAACTTCAAGATGTTGTGGTCATTGGTTAAGAAGAAGGAGGACTATACAAACACAAAGGACATGCAGAGACAAGCCTTGTCCATGAGACTAATAGCTCAAGTAAACTATGGCATAGAAGGATTTCTCACATCAACTACAAAGCACTACCCTATATGAGAAAAGTGGTAACAGGGATACCATATCTGAATATTGGTCATGGAGAAACTTGCAAGGGATGTGCAAGAGGAAAGAACATCAAGAATCCCTTTCGGAAAAGTGAAACAAAGAGTAAAGGTAAATTGGAGTTAATTTATTATGATGTATGTGGTCCTATGCCCTTCACATATTTAAGTGGATATGAATATTATGTCACATTTATTGATGACTATTCAAGAAAGATATGGATATACTTCTTGAATACCAAAAGTGAAGTGTTTGAGAATTTCAAGGAATTTAAAGCCTTGATATAGAACCATTCAGAATGAAGAATCAAGACACAGAGATCAGATAATGGTGGATAATATACTTCAAAATAATTTGAACCATTCTGGAAGGAAGCTTGACTCAAGAGGGAACCAACCCCTTCCTGCAATCCCCAATAGAATGGTGTTGCAGAAAGAAAGAATAGAACCATTATGGAGGCATTGAAAACAATGATTCATGATCAAGACCTCCACATACAATTGTGGGATGAAGTAGGAAGAACAATTGCGTATGTACATAACATATTATCTCACAATGATCTTGTATTAAAGACTCCTGAACTAATGTATACATGAAAGAAACCTGAAGTGAGCCATCTCAAAATATTTGGATGTCCAATATATGTACATATTCCAAAAAAGAAGAGAACCAAGTTGGATCCTTATGGAAGGAAGGGAATATTTGTTAGATATTGTGAAGTCTCCAAGGCATTCAGGATATACATTTCAGGATTCCATCATATAGAGATTAGTAGGGATGTAACATTTTGATGAAGGGGAAACTCTTAAGAAATACAAAAGGTGTAATCTTGAATAAGTACATAAAGAGTATGTACCTCTCAGAAAAGAAGAAGATGAACCCTTTGCTGAAATAGTAGCATTTGAAGATCATGATATGCTAGAACCTCAGGAACCCCCTACTATGGATATATCTCAAAATTTAAAACATGCTTGGGTAAGAGAAATCATAAAATAAGCCAAAAAGTATGGAGCTCTAGAAGGCTCCACAAGAACAAGAAAGAGATCAAATCCATTCTCTAGTTATTTAACTTTGATGTGTGACCTTGTAGATCAAGAACCCACCAACTACGAGGAAGCTGCATAGAAGAAAGAGTGGGTGGAAGAAATGATAGAATAATACAAGTCAACAATGAATAATTATGTTTGGGATATAGTACCCAAACCATAAAACAAGAGTGTGGTAACTTTGAAATGGAACCAGTAAAGTGGCAATGACCTCCTAATCTAGGAAAAGACAAATAGACTATGGTGGTTAAGGGAGGTTTAATTACTAATCCTAATGAGTGGGGTTTCTTTATCCTCCATGAATCTTAGCAATGAATTATCCCTATAATCCATATATCTGAACTATGATGGGTTGATAAAAGAGCCAGGAGGATGAGGATCAATGCTAGAAACACATTTCATAGATCGGAGATGCAAGGCAAAACGTGGTATTTGGATTTGTGAAGTGTGTTAAATGGAAGCAGTATTAGAGAGTTCAGATTGATCCAAAGCTAGATCAACGATGCTAAAAATTTCCGCGCAGTGAACGTGCCCAGCCAAATAAAATTTTCCAAATCGCGGAATATGTTAAAATCAAAACAGATTGGATGGCTGAGATAAAGGAGGAGATAGATATGCAGTCATAGACAATTCCATTATCTGAACTAGCACGAATGGGGTCAAGATTTCAATCCATGTAAAGTTGTAGGGTCCACAAAGATCGATGGTTGTGAAGAGAGATCAATCTTGATCAATGGATAGGAAACATTCTATGATCAGAAGTTTCTCAATCGATCAGAGGAAAAATGATTGCGTAATGTTAAAGTTCTTAGGGAGGAACGGTTCCGATGAGGGTAGTTTGGAGATCGACAGTCGATGTTGATTTCCCCAAATCAAGCTACAAATATTGATAGTGTTGAAAATTCGATATGAAGACCTTGCATATCAAAGGCTTAGATTGCAAAGAGAAAGGATCTATGGTACAGATCATGTGGATGCACATGAGGACTATGCCATGTAGAAAACTATAAAAGTGTCTATGTGGAGTTGAAAAGGGTTTGTATTTTCCGTAGCTTTGAGATTGACAAACGCCCTGATAGCGTATAGAGTGCTAGCATAGACAAATCAGAGAACTATGCTAAGTGACAAGGTAGGAACCGTAATACTTCCTTAGTATGATTGAAAATGGATAAAATAGAAGAGATAGAAGTAGTAGAGGTGGAGGATAATGAGGAATTAGGGGTTATTAGTTGGAAGGATGAAGAAAGTTTCGTAGATGAAAATGCCGAAATATTTGATACTATTCTATTGAGAGAAACAATTGAAACTACTAAAGTTAAACTGGAAGTCTGTAAGGACCAAGGTAGCGATTTCCAACCAGACCCCCCATCGCCTCGAGTTTGTTGAATGATGTGTAGACAATTTTTCTACCACTGAAGGAGTCGTCATGAATAATTCTAAGTCCAAAATCCTTTTCCCTATCCAGACTTCTGAAATTCGTAAATCCCTCTATTTCCCAGACAAATTTGTCCACACATCCCAAGGATACAAGGAAGAGAGTATTATACAATTCTTTTCAGAGTCCACAGTCGAATATAAGGATGCTTTCCTGAAATCTTGTTCAAAACCTGATGTTGAAGCTATGAGTCTATCTTACCAAATTGACCTGAGTCTTTTTAATGAAGAAACCCAATGGTGCATAAACTTATCCTATTAGCTTCTATGTTTAGATACTAATGTTTATGTCATAGAGCCATTGTTGAGTTTGTTGTTTGTCTTGAGTACCCGTCCTGTTGGAACTGAACTTCTAGGACAATGCTTTCAGTTCGTTTGTCTTAAATTTGATGAGTTTCTAGTTGGAAACATTCATTTTCAGTTAGCTAACCTCCATGATACCATAATGTTCATATTTTGATGCTTTTTATTGAGAATGTTCTTTCCTTACAATGAAGTTAATTTACAGGAAGCTGGGTTAGTGATCACTGATGACATGACCAAGAATTACTGTGAATTCATGAACTATTTGATGGTAGAAATATATGACATTTTCTTTCAAGAAATATTTCCCAGTGTAATTCTTAAGATGAAGGAAATGCTATAGATATCTCTTATTAAGATAATAGGAGATTGGTTCCTGACATAATTTGAAACAGTTATAAGACTATATGGTTCTGCACATCAGCCATATGTCCTTCCAGCCTTTTTGAAAGTCAGGATTTGTTCCTTGGAATTGATTAGGAAAATTATTATTGTTGAAGAATAGCACGTTATGAGCTTTAGGAAGGGTTCTGGTATTAATTTTCCCTAGGATATAGGACCATACACTGTCAAAAGTAGAACTGTCCTACCACTAGTTGATAGTCTGCTCAAAAGCATGGGATTCTGTTTGGGACATGCGATAAATTTAGACCCACACCAGATAATTTCCAAAAGGAGACAGGCTAACAAGAACAAGCCTTTTGAGCACACAAAAATAGTTGGGCTTAGAGAAGCAACAAATTGGGAAGATTATCCGAACTATACTACAAAGGATATCAGTATGGGATAAGAATCTTTCTCATCCCTTCCTGGAAACAATTCTTCTCGAATGAACTTTTCTAACATAGTTTCCATGGATGGAAATGTCTCATCCTTGGTAAGTTTTTTAGAGAATAGTAAGAAGAGAGAGTATGCAGAGCCCATGGATACTGATGAAATAGATACTGCTAACACATAAAAAAAAGAGAAACTTGAACAAGATAAACAGATATTACAGGTGAAGAAAAACAACATGAGAGGGTAGGTGAAGAAGAGCAATGTAAAGGGAAAACAGGAACAAGAAGATCCCCACATTGTTGGGTTAGAGCTTTAGGAGTATTTTTTATTTATTGGAAAGACTCCAAGCAAGTATGCATCTAAAGAAGATTGGTTGAACACCTACAGAGATAAGGCTGATAAAAAGTTTGATGAGAAAATAAAGCTATATGAGGAAATAAGATAGTTACCCAAGCCAGATGTAGCATTAAAGACTGTAAGAAATCATGCTACAGACACCCTAAGACTAGCCATGACAGTGGGTAATAAATTGGCAGAGGTTAAGATGAACCTAGAAAATATTCCCACTAAGGATATCATACACCTTGACAGATAAACCAATGATATCTTAAATACCAGACTGCTAACAGATACATTACAAATATCCAAGCTAGATCCAAGTAAAACAAAAATTCAAGACCTCTTCAGGAAAGTACAAGTTGAGAACAAGGCCGTTAGAGTCAAATTTAAAATGTTGAAAGGTGAATAGGTGAAGGTGGATGGACAGGAAGATAAGGGAGCATTGGCTCAAAAGTTGCTCGATGAGAAAGAAAATGAAATTGAGATGCTTAAAAAGAAGTTAAAAATTCCTTCTACCCAGCTCATTCATACCTTTGAGTTGAATGAGTTTGAGAAGGAAAAGGAGGCTTTAAAAATTGAGCTAACTAAGTGCAAGTCCAAACTTTTGAAGCTCGAGGAGAAAGAGAAACAATAGGATAAGGAGGCTAAGTTGCTAAAAGAAACGGAAGAGGATTTAAAGGCTTGGCTAGAAGCCAAGGAAAAAGACCTACGAGAGTGAGGTGAAGTGGTGGGAATTCCAGCCACTATGCCTAATATAAAGATAGACACCACCTCCTTCTCTAATGCTATGTCAGAGGTAAAACTAAGGGACATAGAGCTTAGAGCATTAAAGAAGAAAAATAAGAATTTAGAAGAAATGTCTTCGAAAATTGAAGAAGAGAAGAAGAAGTTAGCAGAAAGATGTCAGGAATTGATAGATCAAAATGCCAAATTAAACAAGCAAGTGATTGGAAAAATGGCCTTGCAGGGGGCTAGACCCATGACCTAGGATGAAATCATTAAAGAGGCAAGTAATTTCAGATTGTATCTAGATTAAGTTTCTGACCATGAGGATGCTCTGATAACAGCCAATAAAAATGGTGTGTTAGAAAAATAGGCACTGCATAAAATACCAATATAGACAACTCAAAATGCTGTTAACTTTTTGAGTGCTCTATTTGAAGACCGAATCAAAAGAATGGGTATCCAAGACAAATTTGGTGTGGTCTCTTGGGCCAGGAGAGTTATTGGAAAACAAAAAATATTGGAAACCGTGCAAGCCAATATAGGCATCATAAATCATAGAGTAGAAGAAGTGATCAATTTGTTTAGACCACTAGTAAACAAAGGGATTCCTTTCTTTTGGGGGGGACAAGGGCCCTTGTTGACTCACGAGGAGTATCTAGAAATATTAGTCCTTTGTAGGTCTGATCACAACAAATTTGCGAATATGTAGCATGCCCTGTCGAGCCCTGTTGTGTTTGATAAATTTGCTGAGGAATTCGAAGCATTATTTGATTTCAAAATTGCATGTGCTAGGGTTCCTAATCTTACCTATTCAGATAACATGGAGCTCAGAGTTATGACTCATGATATGATCATGGTAGATTTCCCCGGATATGAGCTGTGGAAATCAATTCAATGGTATGGATCAAACAAATTAAGATTATAACCTTAAATATATTAAGGAAGATAGCACAAAAAGTTTTCCTCAAGACATACCTATTCATAGTCACCTCTCTCATATTTTGTACAGCTGTCATCAGTTGAAATATACAGAAAATGTTTTTAAGCCTATTTTTAGTGTCCCATAGTTTATTTTTGTTTTATGTAAATTGTGGTGGATATGCTACGTTCGAGTTTGTTAGAATTTTGTTCTTCGGTTTGTAACTAATTTGATTCTAAAGTCATCCAAATACATTATAAATTTACCTCCTGCAGAGGGAGAAGGGATTGGACCACGAGCAATTTTGGAGTTGTATGTTTTCAGGTGTTTCTTAATGAAATTGTAGAGACTAAGTTCATGTTTTTCATGAGATTCATGTGTTATTTTATGCCGCAGTCTATATTTTCTTTTCCCAGGTGAACGTTTTTCTAGTTTATCTGTTTTTGTGTTTTATTTCACTTTTGGAATGAGGTTATAATAGTTCTACAATTCATGTTAGCATGATATAGCTGTTCCTTTCAAAGGTCCACAAACCTTTATTCTAAAATTAATACATAATTAATTTCCTAATGCTCTATGTTCATGGTTTGTTCATGTTCGTCATTTTCCACCAAACAATTATAACTTGACTGTGACTGGGTAGCTATATTTTGTGTTAAAATAGCCTCACATAAAGTTCTATTATATATATTTCACATCTTGACTCCATAGCTCAATGGTCCTATATTCTATTCCAACCAATCTTACAAACAATACACATTTTCACTTGTATATATACTGAATTGTTAATATTTTGTGAGAGATCCCTCTTGGAAGAGAAGAAAGCCATTCTTCCCTTCAAAAGTGGTTTTGGTTTACTTGGGAATAATCCTTCACAACCTTTGGTAAATTTCCAGTGCTAACAAATTGGCACCGTTGCTGGGGACCGAAAGTGCATATCAACCTTGTGAAGAACAACAAGGATTGCAAAGTTTCAAGAAAGATATTTCTGTCGGAAAACATAAGTTTCTACATTCACAAGAAGGTTGTACATTTTTCCTAGCGACTTCACATTCATTTTAAGCAGTATTACATGAGACATCCTGGCTTTCAAGAGAGCACACATGAGAGGTAATCCTAATACTGAAACTTTGCAAACTGTGGAAAATCCAAAAAGAATACTTAGAAATAGAAATAAAGAAAAAGTAAATATTCCTCAATTTGATACGTCATCATCTCAAGATTTACATACCATACCAGAGTCTGAGTGGGAAACTAGTGTTGAGAGAGTACTATCAAAATCAAAGTTTGAGTTTGACCTAAAGAAAGTTGAGACTAACCCTAGTAGTTTGGAATCATATCTTCTTGAAGGTTTGTGGTTAAACCTTGAGACCTAAATGAAAGCTAAGAAATCTTCCCCTATTTTTCAAAACTTTTAGTTTCCTATCTCCCAGCATGTTCTGAATCCTCTAGCTATTTATCCTGTACCAGTTCCTCCTAACCCACCTATACCGGTGGCTGCAACTAGGTTTTCTCCATTGGATTTACCTGTAGTATTGCATGACCTTCCTTTGAACTATGCCCAAAGTATTTCACTGTATGATGGAGAAGGGAATGTCTCTGCAAGGTAGCATGAGTGGAAGTTTGATGATTTTACACGTCTAGAGAAAGTAGATCATGAGGATGTCAAGATGATCCTGTTTGCACAGAGTGTTTCTGGGGAATCCAAGAAATGGTATAAATATTTATCTACTGGGTCTATTCCAAACTTTGCATACTTTCAAACGACATTTCTGGAAAGATGGGATGATAAGCAAAGTCCATTACAAGTCTTGTCCCAGTATATTAACCTTAAGAAGGGAGGTTTTGAGTCAGTCCATTATTTTTCCAGTAGGTTCATCAGAGTCTATAATTCAATACCTACTGATATCAAGCCTTCGCATGGTGCTACTAAACATCATTCTGCCGAAGCCTTTGGTAATGATTTTTCTTTGTTGTTGAGAGAAAGAAAAGAAGCTACTCTTCTTGCTATGTTTACAAATGCATTAGAATTAGAAGCCAATATGATGACATGTGGGAAGATAGAACAAAGGGAAGTTGTTGATAGGAGGAAAGTTAGATAAGAAATTCCCTCTACCTCTGTTGTTCCTTCATCTAATGATGTAAAATTTGAAATAATGTTGAAAGTAATGGAAACGTTAATGGACATGCTAACTATGGAGGCTAGACTAGTTAATCGAGAACATAATTAACCTCGGATCAGAATCCCTAATTTTAGAAGGCCCATTCCCTCCCACCCCCACAGAATAGACAAAGAGACATGAGGAATCCAAGGAACAAAGAAGATCAACCAATAAGGCCACCGTTCCCTAAAAATTATGTGGACGATAATGATGGTGCAGAGTCTATTAAAGACCATATTCATCATTTTAGTGATTTAGATTCTGAAATCTATTTGACTGAGGAGGAACATAATATGTTTGCACAAGAAGATGATAATAATTTGGAGGGGGGGTTGGAATAGTATCATAAGGGGTATATGCATGCTATAGATGATCTTATAAAGATCAAATTGAGAAGTAGATATTTTGTTATAAATAAAGGAATACCAAATCCAAATCAACCTTCCAACAGTTAGATAAATACAGAAAAAAGAAATGAAAAACAAAAGAAGTTGTTGTACTCAAAGAAGTTGAAGATAGAACTTAGAAAATAAAAGAACCAAAACAATCAACACCTATGGATGTAGATAAAATTTCTTCCATGTTTAATCTACAAAGTGAACTTGCTAAGCTAAATATTTCAATTCCTTTTAATGAGCTATTCAAAAATCAAGAATACAGGAACACAATAACAAAAATGATCAGTAATTAGGGAGAAACTCACCCATATATGTTGGAATTAACAGATGATAACCCTATTATTGTCTTGTGGTCTAAGATTGATAGTGTGGAGAATGAGGATGAAGAAGTACCACCTTTTTATATGAGTTTAAAAGTGCATGACATGGTGTTGCATAATGCTATGCTAGATTCAGGTGCTTCACGTAATTTAATTCCTAAGGAAGTGGTATAAAGTTTGGGGTTGGAGATTACATGGCCTTATAAAGATCTGTATTCTTTTGATTCTAAAAGGGTTAAATGCCTGGGTTTGATAAAGGACATGGTAGTGTTCTTGAATAAGTTACCATCTAAAACTATGGTCATGGATGTTGTTGTGGTTGATATCCCTCCCAAATTTGGTATTTTGTTGTCGAGGTCTTGGACTTCAAAGTGAAAGGGAAGTTTGCAAATGGATATGTCTTATGCCACAATTCCTATTCGAAATGAAAACAAGAGACTATACAGTAAAAATATATCACCTTATGTTGTAAGAAACCAAGATCAACCAGAAATTCATCATGTTTATGATGCTGATACAGAATTAGGGTCATCTATTTTCTTCAATGATGTGTCTCCTTGTGATTCAAAATTTGATGTTCCAAATAAATATAAAAAGGATAAAAATGAAATAAGTGAACAGGAAGCTGTGGAAAGTAAACAAATGGAAGAAGGAATGTGGAGGATGTATTTTGATGGGTCTATTGCCAAAGTGGGTGCTGGTGTAGGTGTATATATAATCTCTCCCATCAGAGATTTTAAAGCTTATTCTTACAAGCTGGCCTTTGAATGTACTAATAATGTAGTAGAATATGAGGATTTTCTACTAGGTTTGCATGCATTGAAGGATTTGGGAGCTAAAAGAGTCTAGATTTTTGGATATTTAGAACTTGTGATAAATCAGGTGAATGACATATATCAGACTAAGAATCCCAGAATGAGAGCTTACATGAATGACGTATGGGATATGTTTGGGAATTATTTCACCGAACATAGTGTTCAAGTGATCCCTAGATATGAGAATCCCATGGCTGATTCTTGGAAACTTCTACTGTAAAATTTGAAACACCTATCGCAGGAAAAATAAAATACAAGGTTGACATTATGAGTAAGCCTTCCATACCAGAAAATACTAAGTACTAGCCGATTTTTGAAGATGATATGCAAATTAAAAGATTTTTAGAACTCTTTGGTGAATTTGTGAATACCCACATAGACGATGAAAGTGATCTCTTTGACAATATCCTAGATGTCGAGGGAGACAAAGAAGGGATTTCCAAAATGGAAAAGTTGAAAAGCTCTTTAGGAGGAAAGGATATATTCCAATTAAAGAGTAATCACATCCCTAGATGTCTCATTCGCTTAGAGAATTTTTTTGACCAAAACGATGTTGCGAGAGGTCCTAAGGTCAAACCTGCTGAAGATGATGTTCAAGATAAGAATATTGGTACCAAGGATAATCCAAGAAATTACCTGCTAAAGAAAAAGATGAATATGTGAACCTAATGAAGAAATACACAGATGTAGTTGCATGGAGTTATGATGGCCTCAAAGAATATGACACTTCCATTATACAACATACTATTCTGATCAATATTGGAGAAAAACCATTTAGGTAGAAGCTCAGAAGAATTAACCCAATGTTGTTGCCTTTCGTTGAGAAGGAGATCAAAAAATTGTTTGATGCAAAAATAATTGTAACCCCAAGATTTTCGAAACAGGTTGCTAATTTGGTGCCTGTTAGAAAGAAAAATGGAGAAATAAGACTGTGTGTGGATTTCAAAAATTTAAATAGAGTCTCCTTGAAGGACAATTATCCATTGCCAAAGATAAACCAAATTTTGTAGAAAGTGGCAGGTTCAAAGGGAATTTCTACTATGGATGGGTTTTCATGTTACAATCAGATAAAGGTACTTCCTGAAGATCAGGATAAAAATACATTCACCACACCATGGGATACCTTCATGTATACAAATATGCCTTTTGGGTTGATGAATGCAGGAGCCACTTTCCAACATGCTATGGATAGTGATTTTTTAGATGAAAAAGACAGGTTTGTGGTGATTCACAAGGATGATATTACCGTATATTCTAGGTCCGATAAGGAACATATCAGACATTTGGAGAGGGTTTTCCTTAAATGCATAAAGTATGGAATTTCATTAAATCCAAGGAAGTCAAATTTCTCTCTAGAAGAAGGAAAACCTTTGGGGCACATTATTTCCAAAGAAGGTATAAGGATTGATCCAGAAAGGGTGAGTGCCATTTTAAAGGTAGAAGAGCCAAGAAGTAAGAAGGAAGTATAGTCTTTCATTGGGTAGGTAAATTTCTTGAGAATATTCATTCCCAGCTATGTTGAGATCCTGATGAACATCACCAATATGCTGAGAAAAGATCATGAAATAAAGTGGACAGTGGAAGCTTAGAAATATTTCAAAGATATAAAACCAGACATTTCAGAAGCTCCTTTGACGGAGATTCCATATTTTAATAAAGATTTTTTAATATTCTCATATGCTTCAGAGCATACTGTGGAAACTTTTTCATTACAAAAGAACGATCAAGATGAGGAACATCCTATATCTTATTTCAGTAAGATATTAAGAGATGGAGAATTAAAATATGATATAATGGAAAAACAAGAATATGCTTTGGTTAAGGCCTTAAAGGATTTCACGACTTACATTCTCCATTCACATGTAATTTCCTATTTTCCCAACAGTGTTGTGAAGAGTATAGTTACATAGCCAGATCCAAAGGGGAGAAGAGATAAATGGATTGTAGTACTTATAGATTATGGCATAGAAATTAAACCCACAAATTTGATTAAAGGACATGGATTGGATGAAATTATGACCGATTCTCATTGTGATTCTTTCCAGCTAAATTTTCTGGCTAGTGAATCGAATCAGTTGGATGCAGAAGTGAAGATGATGCCTGATTTTTCTATCTCTCCTTGGTATGTTGATATTGTTTATGTGTTGTAGAATTTACAAACTCTTGAAGGGTTAAGAAAAGCTAGAGCCAGATCTGTGACGCTGAAGGCTACAAAATTCTATATTATAGATCATCACCTCTATTGGAAGGATCCAAATGGTATATTGCTGAACTATCTTCTGGAAAATGAAGCTAAGAAAATAGTAAGGGAGTTCCATGAAGGATATTGTGGGGGGGATCATTATTCGAAAGTAACTAAAAATAAAGTTCTAAGAACAATCTTTTATTGGCCTTCATTGTTTTCAAATGTGTATAAATAAACCACCAGATGTCATCATTGCCAAATTTTTGATCGAAAGAGGAAAGTGGTTTCACTCCCTCTCAACCCTATATCAGTAGAAGCACCTTTATAGCAATGGGGGTTGGATTTCATTGGGGAAATAAATCCCAACTCCTTGGGACAACATAAGGGGAATGGAAGCTTATTATTTTACAAAGTGGATTGAAGCAATTCCCAATAGAAGAGCTCCTAAAACAGTAATATTGAACTTCTTAGAGAATAATATATTAGCAAGATTTGGATGTCCTAGAAGAATTGTAAGAGACAATGCACTTGGTTTTAAGTACAAGAAGATGATTAATTTCTTCCATAATTATCATATAATTCTAAATCATTCTACTACTTATTATCCACACGGTAATGGATTGGAAGAGTCCTGTAACACAATTCTAGGGAGGATAAGTAAGAATTCGTTGGAAGAAAATAAAATATCCTAGAATACAAAGATAAAATATGCTCTATGGGCTAACATAATCAATAGAAAGAGGGATATTGGAATGTCACCACTCCAACCTGTGTACGGAGTTGAAGTGCTTTTTCTGGCATCTCTAGGAGTACCAGTTATGAAATTATTACAAGACCAGTAGGATGAGCCCAATCATATGCAAAGGAGAATAAACCAAATTATCGAACTAAATGAAGTGATGTATAAAGCTTATGGTAAGGTACAACTACATCAGGAGAAAATGAAGAATACCTTTGACAGAAAAATAATTGAGGACATTTTTTAGATTTATGACTTGGTGTTAAAATGGGATGCTCCGCAAGAGGAAAAAGGAAATCATGGTAAGTTTGATTATTTATGGGTAGGTCAATACATTATTGCAATGCATAGACACAATGTTTTTATTATACAATATCAAGATGGGTCACAGTATGAAGGAGGCCCACTGAATGGGATATTCACGAAGAATTACTTGCAGTAAGAGGGATGATTCCTATGTATTATAGTGTAAATATTTTTACTTTCACTCGGCACAGATGGTGAGATAGAAATATTTGAAGCCGGATGAGAAGGCCCTAAGATAAGGAAGGTAACCATTTTTTAGTTTTTATTTTCTTTCAAAAAGATAAAATAAAATAAAAGAGTTGATTTCTTAATGGATTTGGCAACTGGTCTACGTGGTTATTTTCTACCTCACTGGGAGGATAGCATCCATAGTGGAGCTAGTTGTTAGCACCATCTTTCAATAATTTTGGATAACTAGAGGCTTTGGGAAATGACCCTATTTGAAAATACTATGAAGGAACCCTTTAGGGTATCATAGGCACATGAAGCATTCATAGTGGACCGTGGGATGATGAAAGGGTTTGGATCCATGGTGGTGGATCATTTTAACTTTCTAGCAAGCAGCAGCGGAAATAAGGTAAAGAAAGTCATGAATCGATGGTTCTGAGCTAGGAGGGTGAAGATCAACAGTGAAAAATCATTTCATGTATTGGAGATGTAAGGTAGAATGTGGTCTTTGGATTTGTGGATTTTTTTAAATGGTAGCATTACTTGAGAGTTGAGATTAATCCAAAGCTATATCAACAACGCTAAAAATTTCCATGTGGTGACCGTGCCCGAAATAAGAAATTTTTACAAATCGCAAAATATGTTAAAAGGATAATGGATCAGACGGGTGAGATAAATGAGGAGATAGATTTGCGGTCATAGTCAATTCCATGATCTGAACACGCATGGATAGGGTTAGGATTTTAATCCATAAAAATTTGTAGGGTCCGCAAAGATCAACGGTTGTGAAGACAGATCAATCTCGATCAATGGATAGGAAACATTCCACAATCAGAATTTGCTCACTCGATCAAAGGAAAAAGGATTGGAAGAATGTTAACGTTCTTAGGGATGAACGGTTTCGATGAGGGTAGTCTGGAGATCAATGGTTGACGTTGATTTCCCCAAATTAAGCTGCACATATTGATAGTGTTGAAACTTCGGTATGAAGACCTTGCATATCAAAGGCTTAGATTACAAAGAGAAAGGATCTGCGATACAAATCATGTGGAGGTGCACGAGGAATATGCCATGTAGAAAACTATAAAGTGTTTGCGATGAAATAAAAAGGGTTTCTATTTTCTAGAGCTTTGAGATTAGCGAATGCCCTGACTATGTATAGAGTGCCAACATGGAAATATCAGAGAACTGTGCTAAGTGAAAAGGTAGGAACCCTAATACTTCTTAAAATGGATAAAATAGAAGAGATAGAGGTAGTAGAGGTGGGGGATAAT
The DNA here is from genome assembly GCA_001517045.1 of Pseudotsuga menziesii. NCBI lineage: Eukaryota > Viridiplantae > Streptophyta > Pinopsida > Pinales > Pinaceae > Pseudotsuga > Pseudotsuga menziesii. The sequence continues at coordinate 7,984 of LPNX010412795.1, read as the reverse complement.
GAGGAATTAGGGGTTATTGGTCAGAAGGATGAATAAAGTTTCATGGATGAAAATGCTAAAATCCTTGATACTACTCTATTGAGTGAAACAATTGAAACTGCTAAAGGTAAATTGGAAGTCCTTAAGGACCAAGGTAGCGATACCTGTGGTGTTTTTAGGGCCTTTTTCAATTTTTTATCTGTCAACTGGACCCCCCATTTCCTCAAGTTTGTTGAATGGTGTGCAAACTATTTTTTGTGCCACTCAAGGAGTCATCATGAATAAGTCTAAGTCCAAAATCATTTTCCCTAGTCAGGCTCCTGACATTCGTAAAGCCCTTTGTGTCCCAGATGAATTTGTCCACACATCCCAAGAATACAAGGAAGAGAGTATTTACAATTCTTTTTAGAGTCCATAGTAAAAAATAAGGAAGATTTCCTAAAGAATTGTTCAAAACTTGATGCTGACGCTATCAGTATTTCTTACGCCATTGACCTATGTCTGTTTAATGAAGAAACCAAGTGGTGCATAATATTATCCAGTCAATTTCTATGGTTAGATACTAATGGCTATGTCACAGAGCCATTGTTGAGTTTGATGGTTGTCTTGAGTACCTGTCCCGTCGAACCTGAACTTCCAGGACAATCCTTTCAGTTATGTTTCCTTAAATTTGATGATTTCCTAGATGAAAACATTTGTTCTCAGTTATCTAACTTCCACGATACCAGAATGTTGAGATTTAAACCCTTTTTATTGAGAATGTTCTTCTCTTAGAATGAAGATAATTTATAGGTACCTGGGTTTGTGATCACCGATGACATGAATAAGAATTAATGTGAATTCATGACCTACTTGATGGAAGAAATATATGACATCTTCTTTCAAGAAATATTTCCCAGGGTATTGCTTGAGATGAAGGAAATACTGCAGTTATCTCCTAGTAATATGATAGGAGATTGGTTCCTGATATAATTTGAAACAGTTATAAGACTATATTGTTTTATGCATCAGCCATATGTCCTTCTAAGCTTTCCAAAATAGTCAAAAAAATTTCCTTGGAATTGATTAGGCAAAGGCTTACTGTTGAAGAAGAGCACATTCTGAGATTTTGGAAGGGTTTGGGTACGAATTTTCCCTGGGAGATAGGACCATACACTGTCCAAAGTAGACTTTCCCTACTACCGGTTGATAGTTTGATCAAAATCATGGGATTCTCTTTGGGATAGTCCATAAATTACGATGCACACTAGATAACTTCAAAAAGGAGATAGGATAACAAGAACAAGCCTTTTGAGCACACAGAAATAGTTGGGCTTAGAGAAGCAGCAAATTGGGAAGATTATCCTAACTATACTACAAAGGATATCAGCATGGAACAAGACTTTGTCACATCCCTGCCTATAAACATTTCTTCCCAAAAGAACCTGTCTAACATAGTTTCCATGCATGGAAATTTCTCATCATTGCTAAGTTTTTTAGAGAATAGTAAGAAGAGAGAGCATGCAGAGCCCATGAATACTGATAAAATAGACACTACTAGCACGCCAAAAAAGCATAAAGTTGAACAAGAACAATAGATAATACAGGTGAATAAAAACATCATGAAAGAGAAGGTGAAGAAGAGCAATGTAAAGGGAAAATAGAAATAAGAAGAGCACAAACCAGGTGGGTTATAGCTTCAGGAGTATGTATTTGATGGACAGACTCTAAAGAAGATTGGATGAACACATACAGAGAGAAGGATAATCAAAATTTCGATGAGACAGTAAAGCTATATGAGGAAATAATACAGTTACCCAAGCCAGATGTAGCATTAAATACTGTAAGGGATCATTCTACAAACACCCTAATTCTGTCCATGATAGTGGGTAATAAATTGTTGGAGTTTAAGGTGAACCTAGAAAATATTCCCACTACGGATATCATACACCTTAATAGAGAAATTGGTGATATCTTAAATACCATATTGCTAAAGGATACATTACAGATATTCAAGCTGCAGGTAAGTAAAACAAAAACTAAAGACCTCTTGAGGAAAGTAAGAGTTGAGAATAAGTCCCTTAGGGTCAAATTTAAAAAGTTACAAGATGAATTAGTGAAGGTGGATGGAAAGGAAGATAAGGGAGCATTGGCTCAAAAGTTGTTGGATGAGAAAGAAAAAGAAATTCAGATGCCTGAAAAGAAGTTGAAAATTCCTTCTACCCAACTCATTTAGACCTCTTAGTTGACTGAGTTTGAGAAGGAAAATGAGGCTTTAAATACTGAGATGTCTAATTGCAAGGACAAACTTTTGAAGCTCAAGGAGAAAGAGAAACAATGGGAGAAGGAGGCTAAGTTGCTAAAAGAAAGTGAAGAGGATTTAAAGGCTAGGCTAGAGTCCATGGAAAAGAACCTATGAGAGAAAGGTGAAGTGGTGGGAATTCCAGCCACTATTCCTAATACAGAGACATACACCACCTCCTTGTCTAATTCTATGTCACATGTAAAACTAAGGGACATAGAGCTTACAGGATTAAAGCAGAAAAATAATCATTTAGACGACATGGCTTCGAAAAAGGAAGAAGAGAAGAAGAAGTTAGCAGAAAGATGTCAGGAATTGATAGATCAAAATGCAAAAATAAACAAGCAAGTGACTGGCGAAATGGCCTTGCAATGGGGTAGACATGTGATCTCAGATGAAATCATTAAAGAGGAAAGTAATTTCAGATTGTATGTAGATTATGTTGCTGACCAGGAGGATGCTTTGGCGACTACCAAGAAAAATGTCGTGTTAGAAAAATAGGAATTGCATAAAAAACCAATATAGACAGCTCAACATGTGATTAAATTTTTGAGTGCTCCATTCGAATACCAAATCAAAAGAATGGGTATCTAGGACAAAGTTGTTGTGGTATCCTAGTCCATGAGAGTTATTGGAAAACACAGAATGTTGGAAACTGTGCAAGCCAAGATAGACATCATAAATCATAGAGTAGAAGAAGTGATCATTTTGTTTATACCACTGGTAAACAAAGGGATTCCTTTCATTTGGGAGGAAAAAGGGCGCTTGTTGATGTAGCAAGAGTATTTGGAAAGATTAGTCCTTCATAGGTATAATCAAAACAAATTTGGGGATATGCAGCATGCCCTGTTGGGCCCCATTATGTTCAATTAATTGGCTAAGGAATTCGAAGCATTATTTGATTTCAAAATTGCATGTACTAGGGTTCCTAATATTACCTATTCAGATAGCATGGAACTCAAAGTTCTTACTCACGATATGATCATGGAAAATTATCCTAGATCTGAGCTGTGGAAATCAATTCAATTGTATGGATCAAACAATTTAAGATTACAACCTTAAAGATATCACAGAAGATATCACATAGATTTTTCCTCAATACATTCCTATTTGCAGTCACATCTCTCAAATTTTGTACAATTGTCATCAGCTGAAATATACAGAAAAGGTTTTTAAGCCTATTTTTAGTGGCCTGCAGTTTATTTCTGTTTTATGTAAATCATGGTAAATATGCCACATCCGAGTTGGTTAGAAGTTTGTTTTTCAGTTTGTAACTAATTTGGATTCTAAAGTCATCCTAAGACATTATAAATTTACCTCCTGCAGAGGGAGAAGGTGTTGGAACCCGAGTAATTTTGGAGTTGTATGTGTTCAAGTGTTTCTTAATAAAATTGTAGATATGAAGTTGGTGTTTTTCTAGAGATTCTTGTGTTATTTTATGTTGCAACCTGTATTTTACTTTCCCACGTCAATGTTTTTCTAGTTTATCTGTTCATTGTGTTTTCTTTCACTTTTGGAATGAGGGTATAATAGTTCTAGAATTCATGTTAGCATTCTCTAACTATTCTTTTCATAGGTCCACAAACCTTTCTTCTAAAATTAATACAGAATTCATTTCCTAATCCCATGTGTTGATGGCCTATTCATGTTCTTCATTTTCCACTATACAATTATAACTTAACTGTGATTGGGTAGCTACCTTGCCTCTATGTTAAAATCTCCTCGCATAAAGTTCTATTATATATATTTCACATATTGACTCCATAGCCCGATGGTCCTGTATCCTGTTTCAACCAATCTTACAAAAAATACACATTTTCACTTGTATATATCTGGCGTTGTCAATATTTTGTGAGAGATCCCTCTCAAAAGAGAAGAAAGGTAGTCTTCCCTTCAAAAGTGGTTTTCTTGTTACCTGGGAATAATCCTTCACAACCTTTGTTCAATTTCTAGTGCGAACAAATTGGCACCATTGTTGTGGACCGAAAGTGCATATCATCCCTCGGAAGAATGACAAGGATTGAAAAGTTTTAAGAAAGATATTTTTGTGGGAAAACGAAAGTTTCTACATTCACAAGAAGGTTGTACATTTTCCCTAGGGACTTCACATTCATTTTGAGCAGTATTACAAGAGACTTGTTGGCTTTCAAGAGAGCACATATGAAAGGTAATCCTAATACTGAAACTTTTCAAGTTATGGAAAATCCATAAAGAATACTTAGAAATATAAATAAAGAAAAATTAAATATTCCTCAGTTTGATACGTCATCATCTCAAGATTTCAATAACATACCAGAGTCTGAATGGGAAACTAGTGTTGGGAGAGTACTATCCAAATCAAAGTCTGTGTTTGACCTAAATAAAGTTGAGACTAACCCTAGTAGATTGGAATAATATATTCTTGATTCCTTGTTGTTAAACCTTGAGACCTCAGTGAAAGCTAAGAAAGCTATCCCTATTTTTCAGAACTTTCTGTTGGCACCAGGATTTGATCCCCCAAGGTCGAGCGAGGGGAGGCCACTCTTGGGAAACAACAAAACCGCTTTAGACCACACCTCTGGTCCTGTACAGTCAAAGAGGGATCTCTCATTTGTCACCGGAGTATACTTCACATAAGATTTTCAATCTTGTCTGTCACCAGAGTCTACTCCGCATAGGATTTTCAATCAGCATAATCAAGGGGCTAGGATTCTGAATGGTGAAAAGTATGTTGAGGAAAGGTGCATGGTGGGATTATTGGGGGCAAGGAACCATAGGAAAATGGAGTCAAAACCTGCATAAGAAATGATTACAAGGGAAAGAATGACATGGGGTTGCAAACAGAGGCAAGATAGTTGCTGAGCTCCCAATCAGGAGATATTTAGCAGGTGATTTAGAGGACAAGAAGGGATAGTGCATCACATGGAGCACTAGCAAGATGAATTCCATGCAACCTTAGAAGAACAATTGGTGAATTCCTGGAACAATAGTAGGAGCATAGCGAGTATGAATTCCTAACCATTATACACTAAGTTATAGACATGAGAGAAATCAACAATCCAGAATGGAAACAAGAAACACATTTACACGTAAAGGGAAATACATATTGGGAAAATCAATGACACATGAATCTCTTCCATGAGAAACAGTTCTTTGAATATAATTTATTCATACACAGGTATAAATTTTTACAAATGGGGAGCCTCAGCCCAAGAATGTTTCCCAATCCAATTCACCAACTCCTTGCTCCCTCTATCAGTAGCATTTTTATACAATCCTATTGCTGAGACTATTGAATTAAAATTTGTTACAAGTTTCCATCAGGCGTCAACAGTGCAAGGAGTGGACTATCACCACGTTTTACAAATATAAACAGACATTATGGAGATGTCACATGTGATAATGCAGGCTGACAGCACAGAGCCGCCTACCATCCTGCTTCATGAAAATGATTCCCATCTGGCATGCTGATGGTAAATCATCCACACAGGTTGTTCTAGACCTATTTTGGGTCCCCTTGTCCAGTTGGTGTATGTCACTCAAAGGGTGACAAGAAGGCCCGAATCCTTTTCCCTACTATTCTCCTAACCTCATCCTTCGTCGGGTAATACTATTATAGGAGGAGGCCAAAGGAAAGGTGGAAAAATTCTTGGTGATGATAAGTGACTTAAGAAGCTTATCATACTTGCACTGTCTTCTTCCTCTTATGAGGAGGATTGTTCTTCATCTTCTTCATCATCATCATCTTCATCATCATCATCATCAACATCAACATCAACATCAACATCATCAACATCATCATCACCATCGTCATCATCATCATCATCATCATCATCATCATCATCATCATCATCAACATGATCATCATCATCACCATCAACATCATCAACATCATCACCATCAACATTGCCATGATCATCATGATCATCATCACCATTGTCATCTTCGAAATCATCATCATCATCATCATCATTATCATCATCATCAACATGATCATCATCATCACCATCAACATCATGAACATCATCATCACTAGCGTCCTCGTCGTCATCATCATCATCATCATCATCATTGTCATCAACATCATCGTCATCGTCATCATCATCATCCTCGTCATCATCATCACCTTCATCATCATCATCATTGTCATCATCAACATGATAATCATCATCACCATCAACATCATGAACACCATCATCACCATCGTCGTCATCGTCGTCATCATCATCATCATCAACATCATCGTCATCATCGTCATCATCATAAACAGGCACACCAGGTTTGCACTCCAACACTCGATCAACAGGAAAAAATGGAATTCTGAAATCATGTTGGATGATTTATATTAGCTTGTATACCATTCCAAGGCCAAGGAAATAGACAAACACCAAAAATGTGCTCCCCCATTCAATCCACGGGCAAAGAAAAAAACCATAGTCAATATTTAGAGACAAAGACTGTAAGAGGATATAAATAAATTATGTGCCACTTAGCTTGATGGTTCTCCTGTATATGAAGATTTAGAGACAAAGACTGTAATCTTCCCCTGCGATATTGCTTGCAAAGTCATATTGTATAATTCCTCAATTTTGTACCTGACCCACTAAGAGAAATTTGATGAGGAAATATCCCTTCCAAGCCCAAGGATGGCCAATTGATATCCACTTGAAATCAAAGAAGAAATATAGCTTGTAGTGTGGACATATACATTATGGGGTTTCTCTGGATTAGGAAATGTTGAATGACCGCACACACTACTGTAGTGATGGATAACTCCTTCCCATATGTTTCCCCCCCAAGGCCTTGGGAATCCCAACCTTTAATGGGGACTGCACAATTATCTAGATGACATCATTTTGCGTGGATCCAAAATGAGGTTTTATAGGATACAAATGGGGTTTATCTTGTTTGCAAATCCTTAGTGATTGGGAATGTCGGAGAAGATTCCTCTTCCATGTAAAAATACAAGATACTTCCCCTCCAGTACTAGTTTTCCTGTATGCCCCTAAAAATCATCCACGTGCCAAATTCATCTCATTTTGATCAGTTTTTACAGTGAGTATTTGGAATGCTCAAACCCCAAATCAAATTAGTGATTAACGTGAAAACTACCTCAATGAGTGGAAGCAAGGAACAGACGAGCTGGAAGGGGGCACATCAAAATATGTTGAACCATTTTCGCACTGGTGACTTCTTGGAATGCTCACATTTCGACATTTCTTCAACGGTGACTTCTTCGAATGCTGGGTTTTGGCCAGTTTGGAATATATATCAATTAAATTTATAAATGAAAAAAAACATAAATTTACCCTATAAGTAAATTAATAGATATAGAATTTTTTATAACCATTTCATCAAATTGATTCCTTGTAAAATAAATACAGTTTCTTCTCTAATAAATATACATGTGCAATTTCTTTCATTTTTATAAAGGGATTATGTGGATGTATATAATAACTTAGTAGTCTAAATATACAATGAAAAAAAAACTTTACCATTCAAAATAACAAGAAAAGAAATTTGTATCAATCCTAAATTTGATAAGAATTATTTTAGATTAATAAAATGCTTGATATCAAATATCTATATTACGCCATCTAATTGTAACAAAAATAATAAAAATTAAATTTAGAAATGAAAAAAACAAAAAAAGAATTATTTTAGATTAATAAAACCGTTAATATGAAATATCAATATTACACCATCTAATTCAAACAAAAATAATAAAAATTAAATTTAGAAATG
>LPNX010412729.1:158143-169755 GCA_001517045.1 Pseudotsuga menziesii | reverse complement strand
TTATTGTAAGGGGCCTACGTAAGGTACATAATGCACTTACTAAGACCTTATTTCACTAATATGAGCTATACTTGAGCCATGAACCATGAAATAGTACTTATCTCATTTGGAGCCAGGAAATGCCATCCCCCAGTTGGAGCCAGCGTTTGTCCTAGGTTTTTCTAGCCTTTTTCTATAGTTGATTCTTTACCTTAGACAATCTCTTGTTCTTGATTTTTAAATATTTCTTTAAAATTTTGGGATAGTTTTCCTTTTACTTCATGCATTACATATTATATATTAAGTTTCTTTAGCCAATCTCTAATAGCTGATTAATTATTCACTTAAAAAAACTATATATGGTTATTAATATGAGCTGGTAGCACATGATAAAGACTCAAGACGTAGGTATGCTACCATCTTTCCAAGGAGATAAAGGTTTGCAGTTACGTTGTCAAGGTTTTAAATTTTTGCAGGAACTATTATCGTGCTAGTTGTCTTCAAGCTCTGTGCTTATTTCCTTAACCTCACATCTAGCTTCGAGCAGTACTAGAGTTAAAACATTTGAATAGAACCATTTTCCTTCATTATTCTTCATTTTACATTTCCTACTTGGTAAAAGGGTCGGGAAATATGGTTTTACAACAACACAGGGTTCTTCATTCTCAAAGATCTTACTTCAGTATCACGTATACAGTTTATGTCCCAGTCATGGAAGTTGACAAGAAGCCTCGTCCCAGTGGTCATTTACTCAAGAATGAGTGAGTATTGATACATGAGAAAGGTGTTAGGACCTATTGTTGTGGAAGTTGGCATGGGAGGGGAAGCTATGTATGAGATTTTTTGAGTTGGTCATGCCAATCTTATTGGTGAAATCATTCGTCTAGAGGGTGATTTGTCCACCATTCAAGTTTATGAAAAGACTGTGGGATTAATGGACTACATTCAAAATCAAATCTCTAGTAGATAGCAAGAGTGTTCATGGTCTTATCATCAAAATTGTATTTCAATCAGACACATTCATATGGAATCGAGTGATGGATACTTGTATGGTGTATGAAATTTTGGATAATGCACATTGACAAAATGTATACGAAGGATACAATTTCATCGAATACAATGATTGGTGGATTTGTAAAAATTGGCAGCATTCAATATGCTCATCAACTGTTAGACAGAATGCCTGAGCGGAATGTGCTTCCGAGGAATGCTATGATTTCTGGATATTCCCGACATGGGTATCCAGAGGAAACCACTGAATGTTTTGATCAAATTCAAGTGGTCAGCTTCGACTGGGACCATATCACATATGCATGTGATCTCACTACATGTACCAGTCTACCATCTCTGGAACAGGGCCATGCCTGATAAGGACATGATGAAGAAGCCCTAAAACTATATTTCCAAATGCAAAGGGAAGACATGAAGCATGAGTGCTTAAGATTTGCGGGTGGTCTTGGTGCATGTGCAAGTCTTCTAGATCAAGAGTATGTAAAATTGATACATACCTATATTATCATAACCAGATTTGAGTTCGAAGGATTTATAGGAAGTTCCATTGTTGATATGTATGCTAAGTGCAAAAGCATAGAAGATGCACAACATGTATTTGACAATGCGGCTAAAAGGGACTTGGTGTCATGGAATGGCATGATTGGAGGATATGCATAAAATGGCTATGGCAAAGAGGCTTTCAAATCTCTTTGAAGAAATGAGGCAGTTCGAGGACTCTGATGTTATGCCTAAGTTAGTAAATCACTTGACACTTGTTATGTTTAGATGGTTTAGATCTTTTCTAGATATGATTCTCTTCTATTTTTGGAAGTTCAAACCTTAAAAAGTGGATCTATAACAACCTTTGATTACACTTTTATGCCCTTTATATTGTAATATTTTTGAGGAATGAAAAGGAGGGAGACACATGGGATTCGAGAGACTGGAACTTATGCACACCTACAATACTTTATGTGTAAGATATTTTTTGTTTTATGAATGATTAATATCTGTTTGGAGCTAGGTTTTGGACTTATATTATGTTTATGTTCATTAGTTCTATTTGAAATCTGGTTTATATTGCAGTTATGTAGATGTCTTCTATATAGATGCTATACTTACTTGTGATTGTTTATGTTTGCATGAGATTTGGGATGTTATTTCAAAGGTCAGTACTTTTATATATGTTACAACAATAAACTATCTTTTTATTACTTGTTTATGTATATATTCTTAAAACCATGTTTCAATTGCTTAGAAATGTGCAACATTCGTACTACAAATTTGCTTCCTTATACATATTTGAACCTGATGTTATGAGATTATTCTATCTTTTTGTATAGTTCTTACTATATCTGATTCTTATATTGTAATATTCCTCCTACATACCCCTAACTACCTTGTAATTATGAATGATTATTGTACTTGTTTTGGTGAAAAGCTCAAGGCCAAGGCCCCACCAGAAACAAGACCTGGAAATCTATATGAGTTAAATTTACCAAAGTGATAGACTTAGGAGACACATGAGACCGTGACGGAACTAAACAAACCACTAGTGTGGAAAGTGAATGAATAGGGAGCCATATTTTGGATTCAATAGTGTTGCATGGCAGTGCTACGAGTAAGGTTTTGGGCTCTGAATTTCATCATGATTAACCCAACTAAGGTACAATAGATTAGTTAACCTAACTCTAATATGTCTAATACATGATCAAGAAGACTACATTAACCTTGGTACAAAATATAAACGACCTTAGAATAATTGTTAAGGACTTTATATTAACGTCGCCGTAAACGATTGAGAGGGAGATATCATCACCCAGATACCTCAATTTATACTAAATGGCGATATAGAATTTAGCTAGATCAAGCATATGGACACACATGTTCGCATATATTAATATATGAACTCAATATATATATATATATATGACATTACTAAAGGATGGAATTATAGACTTCACAACACACACACCTCAGTAGTGAAAGACTCGAGTTTTTGGACGAATTACTCAAAATCAGGTTAAAATCGTGGCATAAATCTTGGAGTAAATCATGGGCTTGGTGCCCTTGAAAATAGAATATAGTTATCCCTAGCACCACTTAGCATGCCTAAGAGAATTGAGGGAGAGGGTTATTTTTTATCCAATAGAGCTAGCTCCTTGAAAAAAATTGCAACCAGGTAGCCTCTTGAGTGGACCTAAGAATAGTATAGATTTATTGGCACCATGAAGTGGCATGAGCGATAAATCATGGGAGAAACCATGTGCATTCCAATCCATATTTTTAGGAAAGTCGTTCCACCATTCAGCTAGGAAAAGGGCCAGCAACTCATATGCTCAAGGGTATAATCATTGCACAAGAAAATAGGGTTGTTATAGGAAAACATAATCATTTACTGAACCCTAGATTTTACCTTTTGGCACGTGGGAGTTCAATAGGAGATTTGTTTTTCTTATATATAGTGCTGGTGGTAGTATGTAAGGGGAGGAAAACCCTTTGGGGAAAGGGCAGGAGATTCCCGAATGCAGCTAAAATGCCGGTAGGCGAGTTGCTGAATGGAGGAACGGTTGTGCACATATACTTTTGCATTTTTGGGTTCACTACAAGATTTTGGCTTATATTTTTGTTGGTGCGCTAAGGTGTACCCCCAAATCGGCATGTGAATTGTGTATTTATGGTTTGAATGGATCTAACTCTATTTTTTGGGTTTGGATTCGCCATATTTTTATATTACAACTAGATCTATTTGGATTGGGATTGGAAGCGCTAAAGGAAATCCACATTAGTATTGTATATATAAATCTATATGATAAAGTGGAAAACATCCCTAAGATTCCATTTGCAATCCCATTGTATTCTTATAGAACCAGTTTTGTTTAATTGGAAGAAAATCCTCGATTTTGATTTGAAATCGCTATTCTTTTACTTGAAGAAGCCAATCCTTCTATTTCTAAGGACCCCTAAGTTGGTTGGTGCCATTTTGTTTACGAACCAAAGAATATTTGCATGATTTTTGTTGGAAATGTTTAGATTTGATTTAGCAAAACCTATCTAGGGTGTGAGAGTCACTCCTACTTTTGTTTTTGCCATCGTAGTTTTGGGAACATAAGGTGTTTTGTTTATTCCTTTGACTATGATTAATTTGATATCAATCCAATAGTACAGGGTTGCATTTTGTATCTAGATAGAGATATCTACTTTTTAACTAATATGATTTATACCCCTCAGCATTGGATAAATCATTGTGTTGGATCAAGTTAGAGCTCTCTGGAATTGGAGTAGGCTAAGTTGAATTTTTCATTTTTATAGATTTCCCTAATCTGGAAGGATAACCTACAATATGATCAACGTGTCACCCTCGGGTTCGTACGTCTAGTGTGTTGTATTCTAGTTTGGTTAGATATGAATTCCTGGCCTTTTATTTATTGGACTTGAATGTTGTTTTCTTCCTAAACGCTTGGGATCTAAACACTTGCATTTTATAACACCTATTGAACCAAAACTCCCTAATTAGTTCTCAGATGCCAAGGATGGATGGTTATATTTCTAGATAATTCTTGGACCCTTGGGAGTCCAATTCCTGTCCCTGCCCACGACTTCCTTGATGGATTTTCAATGTGCAGAAATAAAAATTGTTTAAATAAACACCCACAGTATTGCCACGACAGAGAGCATGGTTAGTATGATATACAGATCTATCGGATTTCCTTGGTATGTGTTTGCTATGTGTACCCATTTTTTCTAGACCTCATTTTTGCATGCCCTCCTAGGTTACTAGTTGGATGTGGTATGAGTCTGGATCTTGCAGTTGTTTTATTTTCTATAAGTTATAAAAAATCACATACTAGAATCACCGCATCCATATTGGAATGCACCCACCTAAATGTTCCCAGGTATTGGTGATAATTGTGGGAGATAATTGTTTCTCTAAATTTTTATGCATTATTATGAACATAAATCCAGTTCACATTATGGAGGTGCACGGTCCTTATTGGTATGCATTATAGATCTAGATCCTATACATGATTTTCAGAGTTACATCGCACCCACGCCGAGTTGTTGCATGGTTATTAGTTATTATATGCCTAAGTTATTACCTATGTTACATGGTTAGTGCTTTGGTTATTACATTCATGGGTTATTGTATGTGTTATTAGTTATCACTTTAGGCTATGTAAAATTAATAAATTACTAAGTGTGTTAAAGGAAGCAGACTCATGTCCTCCGAGTAAACTGATAAACAATTTTTTCTTAAAGATACCTTCAGGGTACATATTGTTGGGTAGATACTGTAAAGGTTCTTTTCATTTATATGTGAAAATTTGGAAAGAGAAAACGGATGACACATCATACATGATGTGGGTTGTATACATTCAAATATCGATTTTATAAATAAAAAAGATAACCAAGTTGGTGAATGTAATCCCAAGTTTGGGGCAAACCACATACATATGTGTCTCCCTTATGTTTGTATATCATGATGTTTTAGCTTTTGATATTGTGGATTATATTGATGTTATTTTTCTACAAATCCCATTTAGTATCTTACGTGATTTAAATGATGATGTTAGAAAGAATGGTTGAGTATGCATGAATCAAAAGTGGGATATTAAAAGTTCCTTGTGAATACACATAAAGTGCATCTTAGGAGAAATATGGGAACATCTTTGGCAATATGCATGCCTTCTTTACCCTATGTTTGAATTTAAGATTTGATGGGATACACTTAATATTGCAATGCCACGTAAATTTGAACCTATTGTGGTTGAGTTGCAGAGACAGAAGCATGGTACATAAAATATTTCCTTTACTAAAGATAAGCTAAATGTACATGTAAAGAAGCTATCCTCTTATAAGCTCAATAGTTACAAATAAACTCTGGTATGGGTTTGAATACTTATTAGATAAATAATTAACTTGTTATGATTAAGCCTTTCATTAATTTGAGGATGTTACAAATGGTATCAGATAGGAAGTGACAATACTCACGCCTATTTGGGCTCAGTATAAATTAGAAAGATAGGAACATGTCAAAACCTAACCAATCCAATGAATTTGTTTTGGATGCATGGCGATGATGAAGGAGGAAATAAGTCATCTGAGCAGGCAGGCAAATATGGAAGGAGGTGACTAAAAAGATAAGGTAACGAAACAACAGTGCAAAGGTATGATATTACATTATCAGTGGGTTGAAAAACCAAAAATGTGTGAGTAATTCTTTCATTTTTTTCGTAAAGGTTATATTACACTCTTACCATGGCAAGTTGGACTATAATCTTTACTCCCAATTTATTAAGGAAGATATTCCTTTCTTAGAATTGTCTCTAGCAATAAATACATATCCTCATACTAACAGACACCTGTTAAAACATAAGGCATCAACTAGAATGTGTAACAAGATATGGGTCCCTAAGGAAAGGAAAATGCACAGGTTCCTAGAAATAAATGTTGAGAGTTATATAATGACATAAATGGTAATAATAATTACTAGGAAATAATGAAAATCATGTGTTTACTTACCTTGGGAAAAGATTTTGATATTGTTAAATATTTGAAAGAATCCCAAAACCCTAAGAAATGGGTAACTTAGGAATCATAACTACTTAAAGACACCCCTCAGGTGTAAGGAAGGTGGAACGCATGAGAATGTTAGGATTATAATAAGATTAGGTTCAGCACTAATCGTTAGATGTATGGTTAAATAAAACTCTCACAAACCGATTATAATTTAAAAGGAAGTCAAAATTAAAATCTCAGTGTAGGCCAAACCTAAATTGCTACAGGTAGAAGCAAAGTGAGAAGCCTAAAAAAAAATACCCCTTAGGGTATTGGTGTAATTCCATGTAATATGAGATAAAACAATTAAAGCACCAATGTGTACTCTTTTATGATTATATTCTCGTGTTAAAAAATGAGCTAGAAAAACTATATACTCATATGTAAGAAATGCGATCTAATATATTTTAGCATAATCCTACCGTGTTGGCTATTTTGACAAATGTGAGATTACAAGTGTGCTACATCAACGTTCAACTTCTTTCGAAATGTATGGGTTGATTTAAGACAAATGGTGTTCTAAACCTTCTATTTTGTGTGATGAAAATTATCAAATATTGTTTTATGAAAATTTTAACATGTGTGTAATGATGGACTATAGAAGGTTACTAAAAGTATAAGATGGTCCCAACAAAGATTATAACATTTCCTGCAGGGGTACTAATAGGCACATAGAACCAAATAACACTTGGTATTCCCACGTCTCTAGATTACCCTCCAACAGACCTAGCTCCTTGAAAAAATTTTCACCCACGTAGCCGCTTGAGTGGATCTAAGAATAGTATAGATTTATTGGCACCATGAAGTGGCACAGGCGATAAATCATGGGAGAAAGCACGTGCATACCAATCTATATTTTTAGCATAGTCATTCCAGCATTCAGCGAGGAAAAGGGCCAGTAATTCATGTGCTTAAGGGTATATTCGTTGCACAAGAAAAAAGGGTTGTTACAGGGAAACAAAATCTTTACTGAACCCTAGATTTTACCTTTTGGCACCTAGGAGTTCAGTAGGAGATTTTTTTTTATATATATAGTGGCGGTGGTAGTATGTAATCGGAGGAAAACACTTTGGGGAAAGGGAAGGCAGTTCCTGGAGGCAGTAGAAACGCTGGTAGGGGAGTTGCTGAATGGAGAAACGGTTGTGCACATATACTTATGCATTTTTGGGTTCACTGCAAGATTTTGGCTTATATTTTTTCCAGTGTGCTAAGGTGTTACTTCGAATCGGCATGCATATTGCATCTTTATGGTATGAATAGATCTAACTCTATTTTTTGGGTTTGGATTCACCATAATTTTATATTACAACCAGATCTATTTGGATTGGGATTGGGATTGGAAGTGCTAAAGGAAACCTAGATCGGTAGTGTATATATATATGTGTGTGATAAACTGGAAAATGTAGCTATGATTCGATTTGTAATCCCATTATATTCTTATCAAACCCATTTTTTTTAATTAGAATAAAATCCTTGATTTTGATTTGAAATCACTATTCTTTTACTTGAAGAACCTGATCCTTGTATTTTTGAGGACCCCTAAGTTGGATGGAATCATTGTGTTTATGAACCAAAGAATCTTTCCATGATTTTTGTTGGAAACGTTTAGATTTGATTTAGAAAATTTCTATCGAGGCTATGAGAGTCGCTCTTACTTTTGTTTCTGCCATCGCAGTTTTAAGAACATATGGTGTTTTGTTTATTCCTTTGATCATAATTCATTTGATATCAAAGCAATAGTATAGGGTTGCATTTTGTATCTAGCTAGAGCTCTCTAATTTCTAAGCTAGAGACGTAGGAATCTCCTAGGGATACTTAGTTCTATATACCTATTTGTATATATATATATATATTATTTTCGGAACATTCTATAGGTCAATAGGAATTGTCTATTTTGACTAGACACATTGTTTTGAAGTCAGTTTTGCATACACAGCTAACCATTTTTACAAGAACAATAATGGATAATGTTTATTAAAGGTAACGGTAGGCTTAGAATACTATTTCTCATAAATCAAACCACATTATTTATCAAGGATAAGTAATAGATCATAATAATTATCATGGTAAAATTTGAGAATTGAGAATGTTGATTTTCTACATGACTGGAGACCGTAATGATTCGCATATCTCATATCTCTAGACATGTGCATACTCATGATAATAAAAAAGGTATTTGCGAGACGTGGTTACCCCTTGATAACACTTATCTTGGTGCACCCAAATTCTTTTCCTATGAATAACAACTTTGTTAATCCTTGATCAAGGTTTAAAAGGACACTCGTTACCTTGTGTCAGTTGATCATCTTACCTCACCAATTTCTACATGATCAGCATCAGGCTTCTTTGATTGCAACATCGGTAACATTCCACACATTCCTTTCCCCAAAAGTCACTGCGGTCTTACGTTCAAGTTGTTAGCACACACAATATAACCTTTAAAGATGAATTTGTTTCTAAACACATAAATGGAAGGGATTTTCTTCTAATCTTCATCCAATGTCATAATTTTGTAAAATAATATTAACTTACTAGTCATCATTAAGTTTGGTTAGTCCATTAAGTCACTTATATTTACCATACCACTTCTCTTCTACCAAAGGAACATACTAGAGGAAGTTTTATAAGCATGCAACTTAATTTGGACTGAAATATTCCATAGTCATATATTTATTTATCTAATCTTTAGAATGCATACATTTCATTTTTCTATCAAAACATTTCAAATGTTTTCTCAAGGAAACCCTAAATTATAAAGGTCCTCTTCTAGCATGATTGCTTAATATTCCAAGGAGTCATTAATTTCTCAATAAAATTTCAACAACACTTAATTGCATCATAATTATGTACATTAGTCTATCGTATTTCACCATTTTGTTTTTTTTTTTAAATGAGGCATGCAAAAGATGATATTTTCCTTTTCCATATTTTTAATGGGCCACAACCTATAGTCCTTTTAACCATTAAATCCTTGGGTTGGTTTCCCTTTATAATTTTTTTAAACTTTGATGCATTGGCCATTTTATGTTGCATGAAAGAAATGATTGCGACTCCCTCTATCAAGGCTTAATCATAATAGGATTAAGTGACTAGAATAGGTAACTTAATTGGGATAATTTTCGATGAAGTAGAAATCCCTTATAGGGTGGATCTTATCCCCAATACTACCCTAATTCAAATGATACATAAGACTACTGCATCCATTATGGTTCCTTTTAGGTGTTCATTTTTTTTTTCCCTACCGGGTTTAGTTGACCCCTCGTTAAGTTGTGTAACTATTTTATGTATCCTAAGTTTTTCACTTAGGTAATTACTTATAGAAGCTGCAAGCTTTTGTTTTTGGTGGGACCTTGGCCTTGAGCTCTTTACCTAAGAATAAGTACAATACACATTTGTAATTACAAAATATCTAGGGTATACAAGAGGGATGTTACACTTCTAAGATAGGAATTCCATTCCATGAGGGGAACCATATTGTTTTCTTCAGTTTTACAACTTATTATTTACCTCCAAATTTCTTAGGATCTAACTTAAATAGCTGCACAAACTTCTCCTTCTTTTTATCTATATCTTACATTTATTTTCTTTTAATTAGGGATTTGTACCTATTTATTTTGTTGGATTTTAACGCCTTGTTAGAAACAACCCAAATGCCTTTATAGCAATCTTACACTCTTTATCATATTTTGACCATTATGTTTTCCCGTTTATAAATAAATAACTTAATAATAAAAATAGAAAAAAATATAATAAAATAATGATAAAAGTATTCCATATTATCCTTAATTTATTAAAAAATTTATATATATATATATAAAATAACATTTTTTATTTTTTCATTAAACTGAATGATTATTTTTTCCTTATCTTATTGTTCTTTTGTCTTATTAATCCCTCGAAAAGCAATAGAATATAGAAATCCTTTCAACTAAAATGAATTAGCCTTGCACTATGTTCTATGTAATTTATCCTAAATTTTTCATTGGAATTTTTCTTTTTCAAGTGTTGGAAATCCTTATTTCCACTCATATCCAAGAAGAAGTGGGGGCAAGGGAGTGTGCAATCATCACAAAGGATCCTAATAATGTAATTTACCTATGGCGAGAGGTCTTTACTGTTCACGAGACTCCTACTCACTTACTTTCGCTCTTGCATGATGTACACATCCCTCCCCATATGTGGTGGGATTCATACATGCTAGACATACATGGATCCATAACTTGGTCTCCTAAAGAAGACTTGTCATACTGGTTTGATTTGAAAAAATGATTATGTGATATGCACATAGAGCTATTAGCTTCAAATTCAATTAATTTATTTGAAGAATTTGAATTACATTTTTCTTTTCTAATTATGTTAATAGACATATATATCTTAGAATTTTGGGGTGGACTATCATTTACACTATTTCATCCACGAACAAGAATGCAACAATCTTATTGTCCAAATTGATTCTATGAACCACATCCAAAAATTCATAATTAACAATTTCAAAAAAAAATAAAACATAGGTTACTTAATATGTGATAAGCACACTTGGTGATAGTTGGAAAAGTCAACTTCAACTTCAACAATTTGATTATTAGATACAGCTATTCGATTAGTAGACATAACTCCATTGATGATACTACTATGCGCTTAACTTGAGCTTCAATCACCACTTTTAGTTGAATTGCAATTGCTTATATATTAACTTTTAAATAAATAGATACACCTATTAGGTTAACTCCAATGATTACACAACTATTGGCTTAGCCTCAAGTGTAGTCATCGATATGTTGTATAAATATTAGATTAACTATTAGGCTAACTCCAATGATTTTACAACTATTAACTTAACTTCAAGCCTAATATATTTTATATTGAATAATTATTACATTAACTATTAAGATATTCAATAGTAATAGACAACTAGTAAATAAAATAAAGTGAGAACTCTATCATTATTACATTGAAACCATACAAACCCAATAAACTTTCCACAAAAATATAATAATTATTTTTATAAATATTAAAATTAATATTTATTAATGAAATTACAAATGAAGATTGATTTCCAAAATGTCACAAATTTATAATGA